>JAJJWW010012493.1:0-257754 GCA_023531295.1 Papaver armeniacum
GTGGTGGATGGGATTGCAATTCGATGGTGAAGACCGAGATGTTACGGGGAGGAGAAGACCGGTTTGTGCTGTGGAGATGGCCCGTTGGCAAGATGCTTGTCGGGAAGCACAAGGATGGTGCATCACATAGGTTATGGCTCATGCAAGAGCTTAGGCCAGGCAGGTAAAAGTAGGTTAGCCTCGGCGAGATGGCTTTGGCCCGACTCCGACTCGAACTGACATGAACCCGACTCGTCCGACAAACTGACCCCGACCTCCCCGACTTGCTTGACCGAGTTGACCCGCCGAGCTGACTAGTTGACCCGAGTTGACCCGCTTGACCGGTGATCGGGCGGACTTTGCTTGCCACCGGAACCGATTTCCGGGCCACTTCTCCGGGCCGATTTCCGCCACAATACCTTTTCCCGCGACGACTTTTTGGACATATTTTCTACACTGTTTTTTCTCTTATGGGCTTGGTGGATTTTTATCTAATGGACTTTGAAGGCTTGACCTAATTTTGGAAGAGAGGAAAGGCTATAAAAAAGAAGAATTCTACAACTTTTGGAACATATCTTATTCTTGGGAACTTGGAGAGCCGCTTTTGTTTACGCAACTAGGGTTTGCTTTTGTTCATCTTCTTCTTCTTTATTCAACTTATATTTTTGTGATGAACTCCATAGCTATGAGTAGCTAAATTCTATATTATTGGTTAAGGATGTAGTCTTATTTCTAAAACTTGTGTTTGCTTTATGTATTAGTTTTCTTTCTTGATTATCGTTCAATTCTCTACTGTTTTTATGATCACATGATTGAAGTATTGTGATAGGATTATGATGTTTGATTAGTTAAGTGGCCAATTAATTGAACTTGCATCTTAGTCCATAGCTATTTTAGGGTTTTTCATCGAGCGATGACCTTGAATACAAGTAGCATGATATGTTTACGGTTTGTAGTGATACACTCGTAATCATATGTAGAGTTTGACCATTATCCGAATTGTTATGTGCAACGCATGACAATTGCATTGATTAGCCGATTTCTGAAACTTAATGCTCCTAGGAATTGAACTTGATTAGCGCAAGGCGTTAGGTTATTCTTTAGGTAGAATTCACATACGCAGCCCTAATGTGTGTGTTGATGAAATTGGGAAATTAATAGATTATCTTGCTCTCTTGATTCTCTAGGCTTTTGATAATATAAGAGATTAAATCGTAATTCTAATCATATATGCAAGCACATGTCTAAGATTGAAGATGAATTCCATGACCAATATCTTTCTCCATTGATTACTTTCTACAATTTACTTTGCTTTTAATTTGCTTTTATTGCTTACATAAAATTCGAGAAATCCCCCCAATTGGTTACTTTAAGAAATTGATTACGAAATAACTACAATCGCCTCTCAGGATGCGAACTCTTTCTTATCATATACTTTAGGAAAGTGAAATTATTTTTGACGCATAACGACAATGATCAAATTTTGCGCCGTTGTCGGGAGGCATACGGCTAGTTATTAAGTTTTTAGTTTCTTATTTCTCGTTTTTGCTTTTATCTTTGCTTCTTGTTTCTTGTCTTGTTTCTCACTTGTTTAAGTAGAATTGTTTGGTGTGTACCTAATATCTGGCTTCTAAGGATTGGAATTATCCAAGGTGCGGGATAGCTACTCGACGCGGCACAATATTCCAACCAATTCAAGACACAACGGACGAGCACGAGTTGGAAGTAGGAGAAGAGATTTTCCAACAACAAGAAGAACAAAAAGAGGTTCCATTCGTAGACGAACCACAAGTTGAAGAAGAAGAAGCTATGGGTGATGCAAATCGTTCACTCAAGGAGTTGGCTTCTCATAGGCTAGATACACAACAGGGGTGTATTCAAACGGACTCTACTTTTGAGATCAAGTCGGGGTTGCTTAGAGAATTACCAAAGTTCCATGGCATGGTGAATGAAGATACAAACAAACATCTTATGGACTTCCACACCATTGTCACGGCCATGCTTACAGCGAATGTTGCGGCGGATGGTGCAATGTTGAAAGTTTTCCGTTTCTCTTTAATGGATAGTGCTAAGGATTGGTTATACTATTTACCGCCTAAGTGTCACAACATGGAATGGGTTGAAGAAACTCTTTTTGGAGAGATATTTTCCCGCATCAAAGGCTACTCAAATTCGCAAGGAGATTTGTGGGATGAAGCAAAACGTGGGAGAATCCTTATATGAATGTTGGGAACGATACAAGAGATTGGTTGGAAGCTGTCCTCACTATCAATTCAGTGACGCTATGATTATCCAATATTTCTATGAAGGACTCCAATCAAGTGATAGGAATCTCCTCGACGCTGCGGGTGGTGGTGCACTAGTGAACAAGACGGTGGCACAAGCTAGAGAGTTGATTGAAAACATGGCAAACGAACTCACAACAATTCTTGAGTCGTGGGTCGGATGTGATTCTAAGAAGGGTGAGTGAGGTGAGCGAGGTTGAGGAACTTCACAACAAATGGGTAACATGAACGCAATGCTTCAACAAGTTGCATCCGCGGTGATACCAAGTTCCACTCAAGCTTATGAAGACGAGCAAGCTAATGCGATCTTTCCAAATCAACAAAGACGGTATGATCCCTACTCCAACACTTACAATCTGGGATGGAGAGATCACCCCAATTTTAGCTATGCCAATAAGCAAGGAGCTATTCAACAACCTAGTTTCAACAACCCGAGTGGATTTCAACCTCAACAACAACAATTCCAACCGAGACAACAATTTCAACAACAACAACAATCTCAAACTATGGGGTCCAATATGGAGGAGTTCAAATCTTTTATGCAAAGAAACAGAGAGTTCGGTTAAGGAGTTGCAAACTCAAGTTGGTTCTATGGCTATGGAGTTGAATCAATTGAAGGCACAAAATGGTGGGAAACTCCTTCTCAACCTATCAACCCAAAAGAGGGTGTTAATGCAATTACATTGAGAAGTGGTACACAACTTGTGCAACCCGAAGTCACCGATTCTAAAAGCGGTGGAAACACCAAAGGAACCTGTTTTTGGAGGAGAAAACCGAGGATTCTCCCCAAACTTCGAGGTACCTATTTCTAACTCTAAAACTCCGGTTTCTACTTATGTTCCTCCTTTACCTTTCCCTCGCAGATTTGCAAATTCCAAGAAGGCGGAACTAGAAAAGGAGATTTTAGACATTCTTAAGAAGATCCATGTGAACATACCACTCATAGATGCAATCAAGCAAGTTCCAAAGTATGCAAAGGTGTTGAAGGACTTGTGTACCAATAAGCAAAGGCTCAAAGGTAATGAAGTGCTTAGTGTGGGGGAGAATGCTTCGCAATCTTACAACACAAACTCCCACTTAAGTGCAAGGACCCGGTAGCTTTGACATTCCCGTCATAATTGGTAACACCACATTTAATAAAGCTATGTTGGACTTAGGTGCATCCGTTAATGTTATGCCTGCGTCTATGTATAATTCACTTGATCTAGGTCCTCTTAAAAGTCCGGAATTGTGTTGCAATTAGCCGATCGTTCTAATGTCTACCCAATGGGTATTGTTGAGAATGTTCTTGTGCAAAGTTAATCAACTTGTATTTCCGGCGGACTTTTGCGTGTTAGAGATGGATGAAGGTTCACCGGACTCGTCTCTTCCATTGCTACTTGAGCGCCCTTCATGAAAACGGCGAAAACCATTATTGATGTTGACAAGGAACGCTTAACTATGGAGTTTGATGGAGAAATAATACGTTTCAACATTTTCGAGACGATGATATATCCTAGTGATGTCCACTCTTGTTTCTCCATTGATGTGATGGACACATTGGCGCAACAAATGTTTGAGTTGAATGGTGTTGATACTTTGGAAACCGTGCTCACTACACCTATTGACAATGGTTATGCGTATAGTGATGAGATGAAAGAAACCATTGGTTCTCTTGACTCATTACTGGAAAAATCAGCAATTAAGAATATTTCATATGCTTCTTTACCTTGCAATAATGAAAAACTTGTGCCATCTATTGTTAAATCTCCAAGTTTAGAATTGAAACCTCTTCCAAGTCACTTAAAGTACTTGTACTTGGGTGACAATGAAGATTTACCCGTGATTGTTTCTAACGAGCTTAATGAATTACAGGAGCAAAAGCTTCTACGGTGCTAAGGAAGTACAAGACGGCCATAGGATGGACAATCGCCGATATCAAGGGTATAAGCCCTGCCGTTTGTATGCATAAGATTCGTGTGGAGGATGATACAAAGCCTACAAGGGAAGCGCAACGTCGTTTGAATCCTCCCATGATGGAAGTTGTGAAAAAGGAGATACTCAAGCTTTTGGACGTGGGTGTTATCTACCCCATATCCGATAGCAAGTGGGTAAGCCCGGGGTACAAGTAGTACCAAAGAAATCGTGTGTGACGGTGGTGGAGAATGATAACTTGAACTTGTCCCAACTCGTGTGCAAACCGGTTGGAGGGTTTGTATTGATTATAGAAAGTTGAATGCCACTACTAGAAAAGATCACTTTCCTTTACCTTTTATTGATCAAATGCTTGAACGTTTAAATGGACACTCTTACTATTGCTTCCTTGATGGCTATTCGGGTTATAATCGATTGTGATAGCACCGGAGGACCAAGAGAAAACCACTTTCACTTGTCCTTTCGGTACTTTTGCTTATAAAAGGATGCCTTTGGCTTATGCAATGCTCCAGCTACCTTTCAAAGGTGTATGGTAAGTATCTTTTCGAATATGTTGAAAACATAATCGAAGTGTTCATGGATGACTTTAGTGTCTTTGGTGATTCGTTTGACCTTTGCTTGAACAATTTGTCTCTAATCCTTGAACGATGTGTTGAAACAAATCTTGTGCTAAATTGGGAGAAGTGCCATTTCATGGTAACTCATGGCATAGTTTTAGGCCATATAATATCTTCTAAAGGCTTGGAAGTCGATAAATCTAAGATAGACCTTATTCGTGCTCTAACCCCTCCCACTACGGTGAGGGAGATACGCTCTTTTCTTGGTCATGCAGGTTTTTATCGTAGATTCATCAAGGACTTTTCCAAGATAGCATCACCACTTTGTAAATTATTGCAAAAAGATGTGGTTTTTAATTTTGATGAGAAGTGTGTGGCGGCATTCAATCGTTTGAAAGAACTTTTGATTTCAGCCCCTATCATTAAACCACCGAATTGGAGCAAGCCTTTTGAGCTCATGTGTGATGCAAGTGACTATGCGGTTGGTGCGGTGCTTGGGAAGCGTGTGGGGAAGATACCTCATGCCATTTATTATGCTTCTAGAACGTTAAATGAGGCCCAACAAAACTACACAACCACTGAAAAGGAGTTATTAGCCATTGTTTCTGCTTTAGAGAAGTTTTGCTCTTATCTAATCGGTACAAAAGTTGTTATTTTTTCTGATCATGCAACACTTAGATACTTGCTTACAAAGAAAGAGGCGAAACCGAGGCTCATACGATGGATTTTACTCTTGCAAGAGTTTGATATTGAAATCAAAGACAAGAAAGAAATTGAGAACACCGTTGCGGATCACTTGAGCCGACTTGCTGTGGACAAGGAGACTATCCCGTTGCGTGAAAGTTTCCCGGATGAGCAACTATTCTCAATTGCCTTTGGAGAACCATGGTACGCTGATATTGTTAATTACTTAGTGTCTAAACAAATCCCAATGAACTTGTCTCGTGTTGAGAGGGACAAACTTAAGAAGTTAGGAAACCAATACATATGGAATGATCCATACTTATGGAAACATTGTAGTGACCAAGTAATACGTAGGTGTGTTCCCAAATTGAATTTAATTCTATCTTGTCTTTTTGCCACTCATATGCTTGTGGAGGACACTTTGGGAGTAAGAGAACCGCCTCAAGGTACTAGAATGTGGTTTCTTTTGGCCAACTTTGTTTAAGTATGCACATGCATTTTGTATCACATGTGATAGGTGCCAAAGAACCTAAGCAATCTAGGTGCTCGAAATCAAATGCCGCAAACTATTATTCAATTTGTGGAGGTTTTGATGTATGGGGAATTGATTTTATGGGACCTTTTGTCAATTCTAGTGGGAATTATTATATTTTGCTTGTTGTGGATTATGTCTCGAAATGGGTGGAAGCTAAAGCCACCCCAACTAATGATTCTAAAGTTGTTTCGTATTTGTGCAAGCTAATATATTTGCAAGGTTTGGAATTCCAAGGGCTATAATTAGCGATGGAGGTTCACACTTCAAAAACAGGTTCTTGCAAAGCTTGTTAAGGAAGTACAATGTGTCGCATAGGATTGCAATTCCTTACCATCCGCAAACAAATGGACAAGCCGAAGTTTCCAACCGAGAGGTGAAATCCATTCTAGAAAAGACGGTGAATCCAACAAGGAAAGATTGGAGTTCGCGACTTAATGATGCTTTGTGGGCGTATAGAACCGCATATAAAACACCTATTGGGATGTCTCCTTTTAGGCTTGTTTATGGTAAACCTTGTCACTTACCCGTGGAAATTGAGCATAAGGCGTTTTGGGCTATTAAGCAATGCAACATGGAGTTGGATGAGCCGGGAAAGCAAAGAAAGTTACAACTTCAAGAGTTAGAGGAGATTCGCAATGATGCATTTGAAAGCTCACGGATTTACAAGGAAAATACGAAAGCTTTTCATGATAATATGATTACAAAGAAACAATTTTGCATTGGCGTAAAGTGCTTTTGTTTAATTCTCGCTGCAATTATTTCCGGTAAATTAAGGTCACGTTGGATTGGACCTTTTATTGTGACTAATGTGTTTTCTCATGGTGCATTGGATTGTAGTTTAGCTACGTGTAATGAACTTAAAGTGAATGGGCCTTAGGTTGAAACCATATTATGAGAACTTCTCTTCGGATGTCGTGGAAGGAGTTAATCTTGTGGAAGTACTCCCTGGAGGAGTCGTATAAAGCAAGGAGATAGTCTGGCCGACGACTTTAAACCAAGCGCTAAATGGGAGGCAACCCATCGGTTTTGTATCTCTTATCTTTTATTTCCTTTTCTTGTCATGTTTTTACTTTTTCTGATTTTTTTTGTCACTTTTCCGTTAGGATTTCCCACCTTGACTTTCTTTGGACGATTCAATTACATTGAGGACAATGTAAAGTTGAAGTTAGTTTAGAGTCACATAGTATACATTTCGCTAAAATTACATCGAAATTCTCATAATAGTGACTGAACTTAGAGATGACAGAGAACATGATCGGATTTCTTAATTGTATGAGAGTTAAAGTTGGATTTAACCATGCCAGTGGCAAATAAGGTGCAGACTAAATTCGGTATTAGAACAGTGATCCCCTATAGTGGAGACTACCCATGTTACATAATGTGAGGCACCAACCTTCAATTCTTTGTACCCGTCTAAATTTGTGCTTTAGAGTGTGTGTCACCGTACGTAAATTCCTGTAATGGTGAGTCGTCCAACTTCCCACCATAGAAGCACTATTTTGATCTCTTGAGTGCTATTTTTATCAACCATGTGGTGACATCGAATTGCTAACTTACATACCACTTGTAATCTTGTTCGCAGTTAGCACCATCCACCTTATCTCTCTCTACACCAACAGATCCATAGAAATTCCATCATCATCAACAAGAGGAGCATCACAAATTTGAAGGAAAGTTGAAGACGTTCAAGGTTTACAAGCAACAATACAGAAATGGGCAGATTTCAGATTTGATTAAAGCAACAAGACAAGGAGCAGAATTTTTATAAGTTGAAGACTATAGTACATGAATGAAAATTATCAAGGATGAGAGTTCGAGAAGTTTATGATATCAAGACATACAAGTTGTGAAGAATCAAGTGGTAAAGTACTTACACCATGGCCTTTGTATTTTATTTTATTTTGTATTTATTTTTCTCTTGACTCAAAAAAAAAAAAAATTGAAAAAAAAAAAAACGAAAATATATATATAAAAAAAAAGAGACAAGAAAAAAATGTTTAGGTTTGTTAATAGCTTTTATTATTTTGTTTTATTTTTATTTTTGTATTTGTTTTATTTCTTATCTCAAAAAACAAAAAAAAATGAAAAAGAAAAAAAAATAATTAAATTTTGGGTTTGTATAGTTTGTTTTTAGTTTTGTATTCTTTCAATAAAGCCAATGGAAAGAAGGAATATCTATAATGAAGTTTCAAGCGACAAGGAATTAAAAGAAAGAATCACATTGTCGAGATTCTACGAAGTTCAAGAGTTATCATCAAGAGTTGAAGACCGAAGACGAAGATGAAGACACCGATAGAAGATCAAGACGTTTCTATGGATGCCGTGAGAGTGGTGCTAGCTGCACGCCGAACGGATAACGAGGTAAGTAAGCATATTCCCACCTTCGTTAAATGGTTGATTTCCTTTCGAAGAGATCGTCGTAAAATTGGGTTTTCAAAAATATATAAAAGATGTGGGTTTTCAAAATACATTCGGAGGGTTGCCTTCCTACCATTCAACGTGTCTCGGGATTCTCTCTTCATTCCAACCTGGACACATGTGTGACCCATAAAAAGTCGCTTATTATTGAGAGCAATTTCATAAAACCCTTTCTTGTGAGGCAGTAGTCGAGACTTTCGATCACTCCGAACCCAATTTTAGTCGAGAAGGGATGGTTATTTCTCTCTCAACTTTTAAGAATGAGATTGTGTTCATTTATGTGTCTAACTTCTTATGACTAGTGTGCAGAATCTCTATGTCTTCTTAGCGCGTTGGATGCTATCATTTCGGAGAACTAGTAAGTTGGAAAAGTAGGTTTTGTGGGTATATCTCTAGTAAACCCTCACGAGACTATAACTCGGCCCACTAGGGACACCTAGGGGTTTAAAGGCTTGTTATTTATGCTAAAAGTGATCGTAGCCTTGACGACACGGAGTTGTATGTATTTTTGAATTGTTTTGTTTGATTTGCTCGAGGACTAGCAAAGTCTAAGTGTGGGGGAATCTGATAGGTGTAGAATACACCGTATTTACTATCTAGAGTTTATGCTTTCTTTGCTATTTTTCTTGTAAATTATGTATTTTACGCTTGTTTTAAGTCTTATAGGTACTCTGGAGTCGCACGGAGGAAAAGAAGCGGAAATTACTCTATTTGAGCCGAAAGGACAAAATTGTCATCTCATGAGCTAACTACTATCTGGAGCCTAGTCAAGCTTAAGGGGCAACCTTATTGGAGGAGCACTAAACACAGTGGAGCCAAGGTTAAGGGGTTGTCATTCAGGGTACCCCTTATCATTTATCAGAGGGTGTAATTATCATTGGGTGTAGCCATCCCAGTTATTACACCAAGCCCTGAAATTGAGAAATCATTTTCTCAATCATTTGTCTTTCTCCAAATTTCAACAGAAGTGGAGGTCGAGAGGGGTTTTGCTGTAGGATGTACGGGTTCAAGTGAAGAGATGTTGCCGGTCGAATCGGCAGAAGAAGGAGGATTGATATTTGATAGCTCTAATGACCGCCGAGGAATCAAAGCTAGGGTTTGAGTTAAACCCGTGGATCGAGTTAACGGCAAGAAATCATGTGAAGTGAGGTTGAATCGGAGAGAATGAGGAAGCTTACTATCATAACTGGCCGATTTGAGGAGTGATTAAGCTTGGGTCGAGGTTGAATTAGTCACGGTGTTGTTGATTGAGAAGAAAGAAACTAGGGTTTTCTCGTGATGTTTGAATTGAGGCTCTGATTTGAAGTGATGAAGATTTAGATGGGTATTAGAAATGGTGTTTGCTCGATTCTTTGTGATGATAGAATGGGTCAGTGATTAATGGCGTAAATGGGTATTGGTGGTGAGCTCGTGCAAGGATGAACTGCACAGAGAATGAACTGTGGTTGTTGTGTGAAGATGATAGTTTGAGTCATGGGTATTGATGATTGAAGTTGTTTCGATTTGATCTCGGGTTACCCAGAGATGGAATTGGAGTTAGGGTTGATGTGAATCTGTTGAAGATTGAGCTTCGGGTGGATTTGGTTGAGCTTTGATTGGGTTGTGTGGGATGCTGGTGATGGTGGTACAGGGAAGCAAAGATGATGAAGCTAGATATGTTCCGGGTATTAGCCAAGGTTAGTGGCAATGACAAAGATAGCTGAATTAGCAAATGAGCTTGCCTGGAATGTCCTTGAAATAGCTTGAGTTATGGAGAATGGCTCGGTGGATCCTTGAGGAAGGCCGTGTTGCGGTGAAGAAGGGGGATTGCAGTGCTGGCCCTGGGAGTGTGATGCGAAAGGATGGCTCGAGCTAGTGGGTAGCCGGGCATTGTGGTCGATGAGAGGCGTGGAGCAAGCTGTTGACAAAGCCGAACAAGCATTAAGAAGTTGTAGTCGAGATAAATGTTGCGATATGAAGTTGCAGTCCAATGGGAGATGGACCAAGTGGAGATGGTGATTCAAAGCATGAAGATTTTGATGGGTTCAAATTGTGTGTTATGAAAGTGCAATGCAAGTATATACATGGGTGGTGAAGCATTGGCCGAAGGGGGTATGGAATTGAGATTCCATTGGTATTGCAGATGAAGAAGTCGAGTTGTGTGCAAGTAATGGGAACAGACGTTAAAATTGAGAAAAGAGTCGGAAGTAATGTGAATGAGAAGATGAGTCCGGGTTGTTAAGTCGTTGAGCCGATGGATGTGTAGCTGCAAAGATGCAAACAAGAAGGTGTTGCTGCTAAGAATGGATCAGAAATGTGTGGAATTGAATTGCTTGGAAGTGAATTGTCAGTGAAGATGGAATTGTTATACAGGGAGAGAAGGAATATTGCAGGGTAGATGTATGCTTGGTGTTGGTGCTCTCGATGGGCAGTGTTGATAATTGAAATGGCTAGAGGATGGGTTCTGGTGCTGATAAAATGCAGCTGAAGGCATTGCAGGATGAATGTGACAGGGAGATTCTGGTGGTGGTGCTGCTGTAGAATTTGGCCCGTGGCAGTGGTGGATGGGATTGCAATTCAGATGGTGAAGATTGAGATGTTACAGGGAGGAGAAGACTGGTTTGTGCTGTGGAGATGGCCTGTTGGCAAGATGCTTGTTGTGAAGCACAAGGATGGTGCATCACATAGGTTATGGCTCATGCAAGAGCTTAGGCCTCTTCATATGCACATGCCAAAAAAAATGGTGTTTGGCATGCCAAACCATTTGCGCCACTATGGGGAAACCGCTGAGCGATCGACTCCCTAACGAGCGATATTGACAATATCGCCAGCGATAAAGTCTTTATCGCTGGCGGTATTGTCAATATCGTAAATTCACTATATCATTGCCGATATAATCAATATCGCCACCGTTCGAGTTTTCTCACGCCTATAAATACCGCAACTATACTCCCACTTCTTCTAAACTCTTCTCAATTCTTCTTTCAAAACCTTCGAAAACCACCGATTTTCTTTAAACTTTGTTCTAAAACGATTATCTTAAATGATATGGAGAGAAAAAAAAGAAACAAAAAAGGGAAAGTATCTACTAGTACCCCATGCAGTGGAGTAAGTTTTGTTGTGGATACAAATTATGAGTTTAATAATGTTAGACTAGTAGCCGGTGAAGGTGTATTCTCTAATCACCTTTCTGATAATGAGGGGCGATGTAACGCCATACATCTAAGAGGTGGATGGACTGAGTTACATAGAATTTTTGAATTACTTCCTGGTGCTGTTCAAGAGAGAGTGAGAAGATATCCTTGGCGACATCTATATCAAATACAACCTAGAAACCACAGGACTCAAGGTGTTCAAGTTATATTAGAACGATGGTGGAAGACTACAAACACGTTCTTTTTCAAGGACTTTGAATGCGGTAAGTCAGTCTTTTCTAGTTATTTAATTTTTAGATTATGTGTTTTGTGACCGTGTGTCAATCCGTCAAAAATAATTTCACTTTCTTACGCACTAAATTTAAATGAAGCACAAGGTAAGGAAGAGTTCGTATCCACAGAGAGGCGTTTGTTGTTATGTAAATTTCAGTTTCTAAAATAACCCAAGGTATGTTTGTTGTTTAAGAAATAAAAATAGTTGAAAGCAAAGTAAATAATTTGAGAAATCAATAAGGAGAAGATATTGGTCAAGGGATAGTATCATTCACAAACATGTATTTTCATCAATGATTAGAATTGGTATTTTAATCTCGTATTTATTAAAAGTCCTAGGATATCTTGATCGCAAGTATAACCCGTTAATTCCTCGTTTTCATCACAACCACATTAAAAGATGCATATGTGAATTCTTCGCCGAAAGCAACCTAAAGTGTAAAAGCACAATTAAGTTTAACTCCCTAAGAGCATTAAGTTTTGTGGAATAAGACTCATCAATGCAAACGAATGTGTAAAAGCACTAGACGTTTTAACAAAAGTTATGATTCACTTGTGACTAATAGGATGTATCACTACAAGCACTAACCACAATTATGCTACTTAGAATCGTGGATAAACAACTTTTCGTATTGAAAACCCTAATATAGCTCTAGAGATGAACACAAATCGGATTGATTCCGACTCAACCTAACAAGTTTTCAAATCTTATAACACTATTAATTGTGAATCACAAACAATAATTATGAGACAAAACTAATTCATTGAATCAAAAGCATGTTGAGAAATCAACTTTTATCCCATAACCAATAAGATGTTTAGCTACTCATAGCTATGGAGTTCATCATCATCAATATTCAATAATAAAACAAGGAAGAAGAAGAACAAAACCAAACCCTAGAAGTGTAAACAAAAGTGGCTCTCCAAAAGAATTCCAAGAAAAAGATATCTCCCATGTGTTGTAGAAAACCTCCCTTTTATAGCCTTTCTCTCCTCCCAAAATTAGGTTTAGTCTTCAAAGTCCATTAGGTGAGAGTCCACCAAGCCCACAAGGACGAGAAACCGTGTAGAAAATACGCCTCAAATCGGCCGTCGAACCGGTATTGTGGCTGAATCCTCACGTAGAGAGTCACGGAAATCGGCTCCGGTGACCGGCAAAGTCCGCCCGGTCACCGGGTCAACGGGTCAGGACCGGTCGGGTCAAACCGGGTTGGATCGGATCAAGACTCAGCTGAGTCAGAACGAGTCAGGAAAAGAGTTAATTGAGTCAGCACTGACTCACTGTCTGAGTATAGGCTGAATTAACGAATCAGCCCTGAGTTACTTGGCCTAGGCCATTTCCCATGCTATAATCAGTCATGCACCAGGATGGTGCTTCAACCAAGCATTTCCAGCCATTCTGGCTCTTCCCTGCAATGACAATCACCATCTCTGTAGCTACACAGCACCACCAGCTTCAAGCCCTTCACATTGCTTTCAGCTGCAGCAAAACTGCCAAGCATTTCAACCACAGCTCCACCATCAGGCCAGCCATTTCCATTACCTGAACCAAGGCATAAGACCTGTCAATACAAGCATTCATCCAATATCAATTCCAGCTCCAACCTGGCTCTGCAATTCAGTTCAACATCACCATCATCTTCATCCTGTTCTAGCCTCAGTTACCAGCTGCAGCACATACTCTGACTCCAATTGAGCTTATTGCCTGCAAAGCTCAGCTCATTCATGTCATTCACTCTGCCAATGCAGCTGCACATTCAACTCCAGTTCCTTCACCAGTTCAGCTCAAACATCACCATTGAGCTGCACCCTATCTGTATCTGCACCTGGCTCATCACCAGAGCTTGCCAACATCACAGCTCCAATACCCACTGCAACCAACAACATCAGCCTGAGCTCCTTCCATTGCCATTCATCTCGCAGCCTCAACTCCATCTCACCGCACCGCCAGCCTCCCCGCGAGCCTTCCATTCCCTGCCCGCAAACATACATAATCCATACCATCTTGTTGCAGCCCAATTTCAGCCTCTCCCTCTTGCACTTTACCGCAAAGCCAAAGAACATTATGAACCCATCAACATCGACCTACAAAGAAGGGCCGCCCATTCATTCCATTCGCAGCCTTCAAGTCTAATCCAAGGCACTACCAACACACTTGTGTTTAGCTGCAATTATCAACACCAGCATCACTCCCAGGCCTTAATACCACCAACAATAGCTGCACCCATGAACAACTCAAGAGACCTTCTTCTCATAGCCATCTCCATTACAGACTCATCTCCATTTTACTCCCAGCTACAATGCCACCAAATCAGATGCAGCCTAGCATCTTGCTGTTTGCAACTCAGTTCCACCTCACTGCAGCTCCAATAACATCATCTCCTTCTCAAGCCAAGTCACATTTTTGCCATCAACTACTCCAGTACCCAACCTCAATCGAGCCCCTAGCCATCTCTCAGGCTCAACTCCCATTCTAACCTCAGCAGCAATCTTCTCAGGGCCAATTTGCTCCACTTGAACCAACTCCCAATGCAATACAATCTGCAATGCCATCTCAGGGCTATCCAAATCAATCACAGGTAATCCCTAAAACCCATTCATCATCACATCATTTTCTCCTCTTCCCCTGTTTAGCAACATCAATACCTGCACCCATTTCATAACTCAGCCAATCCACAATTCCCCATTTAATCTTCATAAATCCATCAAACCCTTATTTACATCTCTGGGTTATTGACACCAACAGAACCAAACCCTTTCTCTATTCCTCCATTGTCCATTCGGCAGACAACACATTTCTCAAATTTGTTTCGATTCCACCTGAAGTTTTCCCAACGGCAACAGATTCTTCTCGATCCCCTAATCGGATTCAAACCTTGAAACCTAAAACAATCAATCTCCTCAGAACCCTTATTTCTGCTTCAGACCCTAGTTTCGATTTTAATCCTTGAACAAAAACAACGATTCCCTCATGGCAACAGACCACCATCTTCCTTCCCTTACAATCTCTGGTTAAAGCTTCCTCTCGATTCACTCTTGAACAGCAGCCTATTTTTCTCTCCTCTCATTCTTCAGGTGAAAAGCATTGAATGAGAAATGAAATCGAACCCTGGATCTAAAGTGTAGGAACAAGAGTGGTTAATCCCACTCAAACGAAATAGATAAGGGGTTACCCAGACATGACTCTAGGCACCCATCTGTTCCCGCTAAGGGCTAACTAGCTCAACAATGGCCTGTCGGTTTCATGTATCCGACAAGCTCATCCATAAGTTCGCTCGTAACTTTTTCGCACGCGGTGGATTGACTTCAAGCTTTCGCCGTTAGCTCCATATTTCCGTTCTCGCTCGCCGCGTTTTCAGCCTGCTCCACATATAGCTCGCCTGTGAGATGACAATTTCGCCCTTTGGCCCAATTTGGACAATTTCTTCTTCTTTCCCTCCGTGCGACTCCATTGCACCTATAAAACTCAAAAGCACGCGTAAAGTACATAATTCACAAGAAAAATAGCAAAGAAAGCATAAATACTAGATATTAAATACGGTGTATTCTACACCTATCAAATTCCCCCACACTTAGACTTTGCTTGTCCTCGAGCAAATCAAACAAAACAATAAAATACAACAACTCCGTGTCGTCGAGGCTACGGTCACTTTTAGCATAAATAACAAGCCTTTAAACCCCTAGGTGTCCCTAGTGGACGAGTTATAGTCTCGTGAAGGTTTACTAGAGATATACCTACAAAACCTATATTTCAAACTCCGTCTATTTGTGACAAATCAATGAACGAATCCAAATTGACTACAGGAGGAGGTACCTTGCAATTTCAATTCAATTATTAGTAATTAAACTCTAATTAGATAGTCGAACAAGCCACAATACTCGGAAACTAACAACCACAATCACAATGAAAAGATTAAGAAGATGGATAAAGATGTAGATGTTGGCGAATGTTCACAAGTGTTCGATGTTTCCCATATCTGTCTGAAGGTCACTGCTAAGATGAACCTAATCCTATTGGATTGAGCTACTTAGGTCGAATGCTACATCAAATCAATTGGCATATACAAGGGAACCAAAAGTGACTTTATTCAACACAATAATATTTTTTTTTTATGATTGGATCAAACTGATCCATTTCTTTTTTTTTTTTTTTTAGACGGCATGATTAGATCTTTTGGATCCAAGCGCATGCTTCTTGTCAGCAAGTACGTGATAGTTGCCTTGGATCCTGCATTCCACGCTTGTTTAGGCGACGGAGACAGGGACTACGTTTCACACATACTGCTATTCCCAAGTGTCTTTTTATTCCGTTTTGGTCTAAATGATCGGTCCTTTTTTTTTCTTTTTTTCAAACTTTTTCTTTTTTTTTTTTTTTCAAATTTTTCAAAATTTTTTTTTTTTTCTTTTTTTCTTTTTCTAGTAACTCAACCACTCTATTTCATCCTAGCAGTAATAACATGTCGATGTTTAGTGACCCACCAAAGCACTTAGAGAACAATAGATAAATATGGAAAAATAAAAATAGAATGTGATATGGTGATATTCCGAGATATGGTAACAACTATCATGTTAATTTGTGATTTCTAGCTATGTTCGTCCCTTTTAGTTAATTGGTTCCTCAACTCCCGCATTCAAAATGGTTTCATCCACTAATGGTGTCATCCTAAAGGCACAAGTTCTAGATTTCTGAGTTCAAAAGCACAAATTTTTTCGTTTTTCTATTTTTTTTTTTTTTTTTTTTTTTTTATATATAAAACAAACTAAAACATATAAATGCTCCCCCACACTTAAACTTTACATTGTCCTCAATGTAAATTGAATCATCCAAAGTAAGTCAAGGTGGGAAATCCTAGCAAGAAATCAGCAAAAACAAAGTAAAAAAACAAGAAAAACTAAAAACAAGAAAAGAAATAAATACAAGACAAGAAATACTCATCCGTTGGGTTGCCTCCCAATTAGCGCTTGGTTTAAAGTCGTCGCCCGACTATCTCCTTGCTTTCTATGACTCCTCCGGAGGGAGCACATCCACAAAGTTAACTCCTTCCACCACTTCTAAGTGAAGTTCTCATAATATGGTTTCAACCGGTGCCCATTAACTTTAAGTTCTTTCCCCGTAGCTATACTACGAATTTCCACTGCACCATGAGAAAAAACATTAGTAACAATAAAAGGTCCGATCCATCGTGACCTTAATTTACCCTGAAATAAATGCAAGCGAGAATTAAACAAAAGCACTTTTCGCCCAATGCAAAATTGTTTCCTAGAAATCATGTTATCATGGAATGCTTTCGTCTTTTCTTTGTAAATCCGTGAACTTTCAAATGCATCATTGCGAAGCTCCTCTAGCTCTTGAAGTTGTAACTTCCTTTGCTTTCCAGCCCCATCCATCTCCATGTTGCATTGCTTAATAGCCCAAAACGCTTTATGCTCAATTTCACGGGTAAGTGACAAGGTTTACCATACACAAGCCTAAAAGGAGACATTCCAATAGGTGTTTTATATGCGGTTCTATACGCCCACAAAGCATCATTAAGTCGCATGCTCCAATCCTTCCTTGTTGGGTTCACCGTCTTTTCTAGAATTGATTTCACCTCCTTGGGTTCGACACCTCGGCTTGGCCATTGGTTTGGGGATGATAAGGTGTTGCAATCTTGTGCGACACATTGTACTTCGCCAACAAGCTTTGTAGAATCCTCGTTTTTGAAGTGAGAACCCCATCGCTAATTATGGCTCTTGGAATTCCAAACCTTGCAAAAATATTAGCTTGCACAAAATCAAACCACTTTAGAATCATTAGTAGGGGTGGCTTTAGCTTCCACCCATTTCGAGACATAATCAACCGCAAGTAAAATATAAAATTCCCATGGGAGTTGACAAAAGGCCCCATAAAATCAATACCCCATACATCAAAAACTTCAATAAATTGAATAAAAGTTTGTGGCATTTGATTTCGGACACCTAGATTGCCGGTTCTTTGACACCTATCACAAGTTGTACAAAATATATGCGCATCCTTAAACAAAGTTGGCCAATAAAAACCACTTTCAAGTACCTTGTGCGCGGTTCTCTTACTCCCAAAATGTCCTCCGCAAGCATAAGAGTGACAAAAAGACAAGATAGAGTTAAATTGATTCCGGCACGCACCTTCGTATTACTTGGTCACTACCATGTTTCCATAAGTATGGATCATCCCATATGTATTGGTTCCTTAACCTCTTAAGTTTGTCCTCTCAAAGACGAGACAAGTTTTTGGGATTTGTTTAGAAACTAAGTAATTCACAATATCGGCATACCATGGTTCTCCAAAGGCAATTGAGAATAGTTGCTCATCCGGAAACTTTCACGCAACGGGATAGTCTCCTTGTCCACAGCAAGCCGGCTCAAGTGATCCGCAACGGTGTTCTCCATTCCTTTCTTGTCTTTGATTTCAATATCAAACTCTTGCAAGAGTAATATCCATCGTATGAGCCTCGGTTTGCCTCTTTCTTTGTAAGCAAGTATCTAAGTGCTGCATGATCGAAAAAACAACAACTTTTGTACCAATTAGATAAGAGCGAAACTTTTCTAAAGCAAAAACAATGGCTAATAACTCCTTTTCAGTGGTTGTGTAGTTTTGTTGAGCCTCATTTAACGTTCTAGAAGCATAATAGATAGCATGAGGAAGCTTCCCACACGCTGCCCAAGCACCGCACCAACCGCATAATCACTAGCATCACACATGAGTTCAAACGGCTTACTCCAATCCGGTGGTTTAATGATAGGGCTGAAATCAAAAGTTCTTTCAAACGATTGAATGCCGCCATACATTTCTCATCAAAGTCAAAAACCACATCTTTTTGCAATAAGTTACATAGTGGTGACGCTATTTTGGAAAAGTCCTTGATGAACCTACGATAGAAACCCCGCATGACCAAGAAAAGAACGTATCTCCTCACCGTAGTGGAGGGGTTAGAGCACGAATAAGGTCTATCTTAGATTTATCGACTTCCAAACCTTTAGAAGATATTATATGGCCTAAAACTATGCCATGAGTTACCATGAAATGGCACTTCTCCCAATTTAGCACAAGATTTGTTTCAACACATCGTTCAAGGATTAGAGACAAGTTGTTCAAGCAAAGGTCAAAAGAATCACCAAAGACACTAAAGTCATCCATGAACACTTCGATTATGTTTTCAACATATTCAAAAGATACTCACCATACACCTTTGAAAAGTAATGAGCATTGCATAGGCCAAAAGGCATCCTTCTATAAGCAAAAGTACCGAAAGGACAAGTGAAAGTAGTTTTCTCTTGGTCCTCCTGCTATCACAATCTGATTATAACCCGAATAGCCATCAAGAAAGCAATAGTATGAGTGTCCCGCTAAACGTTCAAGCATTTGATCAATAAAAGGTAAAGGAAAGTGATCTTTTCTAGTGGTGGCATTCAATTTTCTATAATCAATACAAACCCTCCAACCGGTTTGCACACGAGTTGGGACAAGTTCATTCTTATCATTCTCCACCACCGTTACTCCCGATTTCTTTGGTACTACTTGTACAGGGCTCACCCACTTGCTATCGGATATGGGGTAGATAACACCCACTTCCAAAAGCTTGAGTATCTCTTTTTCACAACTTCCATCATGGGAGGATTCAAACGACGTTGCAGCGCCCCTTTTAGGCTTTGCATCATCTTCCAAACGAATTTTGTGCATACAAACGCAGTGGCTAATACCCTTGATATCGGCAATTGTCCATCCTATGGCCGTCTTGTACTTCCTTAGCACCCGTAGAAGTTTTTGCTCTCAGAAATCACTAAGCTTGTTAGAAACAATCACCAGTAACTCTTCATTATCACCCAAGTACAAGTACTTAAGGTGGTCGGAAGAGGTTTCAATTCTAAAATCGGAGATTTAATAATTGAAGGTACAAGCTTTTCATCACCGCATGGTAAAGAAATAAAAGAGATATTATGAGTTTTGGGCATTCTTGTAGTGAATTAAGATCACCAAGAGCTTCCTTGACTTCATTACCACACTCTACACCATTATCTATGGATGTAGTTAACACGGTTTCCAAAGCATCATCACCGTTTAATTCAAACATTTGTTGTGCCAATGTATCCATCACATCAATGGAGAAACAAGAGTGGACATCGCTAGGATATCTCATCGTCTCGAAAATGTTGAAACGTATTATTTCTCCATCGAACTCCATAGTTAGCGTTCCCTTATCCACATCAATTATAGTTTTCGCCGTTTTCATGAAAGGACGCCCAAGAAGCAATGGAAGAGACGAGTCCGGAGCACCTTCGTCCATCTCTAACACACAAAAGTCCGCTGGAAATACAAGTTGATTAACCTGCACAAGAACATCCTCAACAATACCCATTGGGTAAACATTAGAGCGATCGGCTAATTGCAATACAATTTCAGCCTTTTTAAGAGGACCAAGATCAAGTGAATTATACATTGACGCAGGCATAACATTAACTAAGCACCTAAGTCCAACATAGCTTTGTTAAAAGTTGTGTTACCAATTTTGACGGAATGTCGAAACTACCCTGATCCTTGCACTTAAGTGGAGTTTGTGTTGTAAGATTGCCGAAGCATTCTCCCCACACTAAGCACTTCATTACCTTTGAGCCTTTGTTTGTTGGTACACAAGTCCTTCAACACCTTTGCATACTTTGGAACTTGCTTGATAGCATCAATGAGTGGTATGTTCACATGAATCTTTTTAAGAACGTCTAAAATCTCCTTTTCTAATTCCGCCTTCTTAGAACTTGCAAATCTGCGAGGAAAAGGTAGAGGAGGAACATAAGTAGAAACCGGAGTTTTAGCGTTAGAAATAGGTACCTCTTAAGTTTGGGGAGAATCCTCGACTTTCTCCTCCAAAACAGTTCCTTGGGTGTCTCCACCTTGCCCGAATCAGCCAGACTTCGGGTTGCACAAGTTGTGTACCGCTTCTCAACGTAATGGCATTGACACCTCTTTTGGGTTAATAGGTTGAGAAGGAAGTCTCCCACTATTTTGTGCCTTCAAATTGTTGATATCAACCGCCATGGAGCCCATTTGTGTTTGCAACTCCTTAATAGCACTCTTAGTCTCTTGTTGACTTTCCTTGAACATGATGGAAATACCTTGCATAAAAGTTTGAAGCTTTGCATCAATATCAAGACCTTGAGTTTGTGATTGTTGTGCTTGAGGTTATTGAAATTGTTGTTGTTGTGGTTGAAATCCACTTGACGAGTTGAAGGTAGGTTGTTGAACGGCACCTTGCTTGTTGGCATAGCTAAAATTAGGGTGATCTCTCCATCCCGGATTATAAGTGTTGGAGTAGGGATCATACCGCCTTGGTTGATTTGGAAAGATTGCATTAGCTTGCTCGTCTTCATAAGATTGAGAAGAAGTTGGTACAACCGCTGGATGCAACTTGTTCAAGCATCGCGTTCATATTACCCATTTGTTGACGAAGGTCCTCCACCTCACTCACTTCATTCACCCTTCTTAGAATCACATCCGAACCACGACTTAAGAATTGTTGTGAGTTCGCTGCCATGTTTTCAATCAACTCTCTAGCTTGAGCCACCGTCTTGCTAACTAGTGCACCACCACCCGCAAAGGCGTCAATAAGATTCCTATCACTTGATTGGAGTCCTTCATAGAAGTATTGATGATCATAGCGTCACTAAATTGGTGGTGAGGGCAGCTTGCAACCAATCTCTTGTACCGCTCCCAACATTCATATAAGGATTCTCCCACGTTTTGCTTCATCCCACAAATTTCTTTGCGAATTTGAGTAGCCTTGGATGCAGGAAAATATCTCTCCAAAAAGAGTTTCTTCAACCCATTCCATGTTGTGACACTTCCGGAGGTAAATAGTACAACCAATCCTTAGCACTCGGTCCATTAAAGAGAAACGAAAACCTTCAACATTGCACCATCCGCCTCAACATTTGTCGGAAGCATAGCCGTGACAATGGTGTGGAAGTCCAAAAGATGTTTGTTAGGATCTTCATTCACCATGCCATGGAATTTTGGTAATTCTCTAAGCAACCCCGGCTTTATCTCAAAAGTAGAGTTTGTTTGAATACACCCCCGTTGTGTATCAAGCCTATGAGAAGCTAAGTCCTTGAGTGAACGATTTGCATCACCCATTTCTTCTTCTTCTCGTTGTCGGAAAATCTCTTCTCCTACTTCCTCCTCGTGCTCGTTCGTTGTGCCTTTACTTGGTTGGAGTATTCAGCCGCGTCTAGTAGCAATCCCGCACCTTGGATAATTCCAATCCTAGAAGCCGAGATTATGCACCCGCAAACAATTCTCGCAAAACAAGTGAGAAACAAGACAAGAATCGAAAAGCAAAGATAAAAGCGAAATTGTAAAAAGAAACTAAAAACTTAATAACAAGCCGTATGCCTCCCTCTAAGAATCAAGGCGCCAAAATTTGACCGTGTGTCAATCCGTCAAAAATAATTTCACTTTCTTACGCACTAAATTTAAATGAAGCACAAGGTAAGGAAGAGTTCGTATCCACAGAGAGGCGTTTGTTGTTATGTAAATTTCAGTTTCTAAAATAACCCAAGGTATGTTTGTTGTTTAAGAAATAAAAATAGTTGAAAGCAAAGTAAATAATTTGAGAAATCAATAAGGAGAAGATATTGGTCAAGGGATAGTATCATTCACAAACATATATTTTCATCAATGATTAGAATTGGTATTTTAATCTCGTATTTATTAAAAGTCCTAGGATATCTTGATCGCAAGTATAACCCGTTAATTCCCTGTTTTCATCACAACCACATTAAAAGATGCATATGTGAATTCTTCGTCGAAAGCAACCTAAAGTGTAAAAGCACAATTAAGCTTAACTCCCTAAGAGCATTAAGTTTTGTGGAATAAGACTCATCAATGCAAACGAATGTGTAAAAGCACTAGACGTTTTAACAAAAGTTATGATTCACTTGTGACTAATAGATGTATCACTACAAGCACTAACCACAATTATGCTACTTAGAATCAGGGATAAACAACTTTTTCGTATTGAAAACCCTAATATAGCTCTAGAGATGAACACAAATCTGATTGATTCCGGACTCAACCTAACAAGTTTTCAAATCTTATAACACTATTAATTGTGAATCACAAACAATAATTAATCGAGACAAAACTAATTCATTGAATCAAAAGCATGTTGAGAAATCAACTTTTATCCCATAACCAATAAGATGTTTAGCTACTCATAGCTATGGAGTTCATCATCATCAATATTCAATAATAAAACAAGGAAGAAGAAGAACAAAACCAAACCCTAGAAGTGTAAACAAAAGTGGCTCTCCAAAAGAATTCCAAGAAAAAAGATATCTCCCATGTGTTGTAGAAAACCTCCCTTTTATAGCCTTTCTCTCCTCCCAAAATTAGGTTTAGTCTTCAAAGTCCATTAGGTGAGAGTCCACCAAGCCCACAAGGACGAGAAACCCGTGTAGAAAATACGCCCCGAAATCGGTCGCCGGAATCCTGGTATTGTGGCCGGACCCCGCCGAGAGTCGCCGGAAATCGCTCCGTGATCGGCAAAGTCCGCTTGGCCACCGGTCAACGGTCGACCGGCCGGGTCAAACCGGTTGGATCGGATCAAGACTCACTCGAGTCGAACGAGTCGAGAAAGAGTTAATTGAGTCAAGATCGACTTCATCATTCGAGCATAGGCCGAATTAACGAATCACCCCCGAGTTACTTGGCCTAGGCCATTTCCCATGCTATAATCAGTCATGCACCAGGATGGTGCTTCAACTAAGCATTTCCAAACCATTCTCGCTCTTCCCCGCAATGACAATCACCATCTCTCAGCTACACAAAGACCACTTAAATTTTTCAAGCCCTTCACATTGCTTTCAGCTGCAGCAAAACTGCCAAGCATTTCAACCACAGCTCCACCATCAGGCCAGCCATTTCCATTACCTGAACCAAGGCATAAGACCTGTCAATACAAGCATTCATCCAATATCAATTCCAGCTCCAACCTGGCTCTGCAATTCAGTTCAACATCACCATCATCTTCATCCCGTTCTAGCCTCGCTTGCACCGCAAAGACATACTCTGACTCCAATTGAGCTTATTGCCTGCAAAGCTCAGCTCATTCATGTCATTCACTCTGCCAATGCAGCTGCACATTCAACTCCAGTTCCTTCACCAGTTCAGCTCAAACATCACCATTGAGCTGCACCCTATCTGTATCTGCACCTGGCTCATCACCAGAGCTTGCCAACATCACAGCTCCAATACCCACTGCAACCAACAACATCAGCTCCGAGCTCCTTCCATTGCCATTCATCCGCAGCTCAACTCCATCTCACTCCGCAATCCGCAGCCCCCGCGCAGCCTTCCATTCCTGTGCCCGCAAACATACATAATCCATACCATCTTGTTGTAGCCCCATTTCAGCCTCTCCTCTTGCACTTACCGCAAAGCCAGCAACATTATGAACCCATCAACATCGACCTACAAAGAAGGGCCTGCCCATTCATTCCATTCTCAGCCTTCAAGTCTAATCCAAGGCACTACCAACACACTTGTGTTTAGCCGCAATTATCAACACCAAAGATCACTCCTAGTGCCTTAATACCACCAACAATAGTCTGCACCCATGAACAACTCAAGAGACCTTCTTCTCATAGCCATCTCCATTACGAGACTCATCTCCATTTTACTCCCAACCATAATGCCACCAAATCGATGCACTTAGCATCTTGTCGCTTGCAACTCGCTCCACCTCACCGCAGCTCCAATAACATCATCTCATTCTCAAGCCAAGTCACATTTTTGCCATCAACTACTCCAAAGATCCAACCTCAATCGAGCCCCTAGCCATCTCTCGTGCTCAACTCCCATTCTAACCTCAAGAAGAATCTTCCTGTGGCCAATTTGCTCCACTTGAACCAACTCCCAATGCAATACAATCTGCAATGCCATCTCAGTGGCTATCCAAATCAATCACAGTAATCCCTAAAACCCATTCATCATCACATCATTTTCTCCTCTTCCCCCGCTTTAGCAACATCAATACCTGCATCAGCTCATAACTCACCCAATCCACAATTCCCCATTTAATCTTCATAAATCCATCAAACCCTTATTTACATCTCTCGGGTTATTGACACCAACAACCAAACCTTTCTCTATTCCTCCATTGTCCATTCCTCTAGACAACACATTTCTCAAATTTGTTTCGATTCCAATCAAGTTTTCCCAACGGCAACGAAGATTCTTTCGATCCCCTAATTCTGATTCAAACCTTGAAACCTAAAACAATCAATCTCCTTTAACCCTTATTTCTCGCTTCGACTCTAGTTTCGATTTTAATCCTTGAACAAAAACAACGATTCCCTCATGGCAACACACACCATCTTCCTTCCCTTACAATCTCTGGTTAAAGCTTCCTCTCGATTCACTCTTGAACAGCAGCCTATTTTTCTCTCCTCTCATTCTTCAGGTGAAAAGCATTGAATGAGAAATGAAATCGAACCTCGGATCTAAAGTGTAGGAACAAGAGTGGTTAATCCCACTCAAACGAAATAGATAAGGGGTTACCTGACATGACTCTAGGCACCCATCCTGCTCCCGCTAAGGGCTAACTAGCTCAACAATGGCTCGTTTGCTTCATGTATCCGACAAGCTCATCCATAAGTTCTCGCATCGTGAATTTCTCGTGACGCTGGCTTGATTGATTCAAGCTTTCGCCGTTACCATATCGCCGCGTTTCACCGCTTCCACATATAGCTCGCCCGTGAGATGACAATTTCGCCCTTGGCCCAATTTGGACAATTTCTTCTTCTTTCCCTCCGTGCGACTCCATTGCACCTATAAAACTCAAAAGCACGCGTAAAGTACATAATTCACAAGAAAAATAGCAAAGAAAGCATAAATACTAGATATTAAATACGGTGTATTCTACACCTATCATTTTGTTTCATAAAAATCAACAAATTCTAATTATGAATAATTATTGTTAATAGGAGTTACACCGATAGATTTATACATGTTAACCAGAATTCCATTCCAAGGGAACTTAATTCCATTTAATAGACTAAAGTGGGTATCGAAGATAGATGGAAAGAAAGACTTCCTTTTATACTCAAATGAATTAGAGGAAATCCTACACATAGACAATTAAAAGCATAGTGGGTTGAAGGTGTCTGGTTGAAAAGTTTTTTCCAGCGTTATGTCCGAAAGAATGAATGAAAACAGAAGTCAGGTAATCAATATTTGATCCCCGACCATTTTGAGGATCTAGAACGTCTCGTTTGTATTGTGGACACCGGCCAATGTCTGCTTCCAAATGCTAGCTCGCAGTGTTAATTGGGTTTCTCAAGCATTAGAAGATTTAGAGCAAGCACAACATATGATTGGGGGACCACGATTTTATCGTAGATTTACATTGCCCCTAAGTGATAATTCGACGTGTGATAAAGATAGTTTTAATGCTTTTTGGGGAGTTCGGAGGTAAGAACCAATCTTTTTCACATTATGTATTTATTTGTCATTTTCATATGGAAAAGTTATTAACCTGGGTGAATGTTATTTTTTTCAAGATTGGTGGTATACATATTTCCGTGTTTTAACCTTGTCTTAAGAATTATACGAATGTATTTCCGATCATACGAAAGTATGATTCGAGAATGGGAAGCTACACAGATTGAAGATGGTCAACATACTACTATTGTTCATAAGATTGAAGAAGCAAGGGAACAAGCGGTAACCTTATCTCACGCCATATGAAGCAAGACTCGAGTTCCAAGAAGAACTAGGTCGACAATGGTAGAGTTAAGCCTTAGAAGGATGGTGTTATACAAGCACTCTATTTTCCGATAAGGGTGTTTGGTATTATGGTGAAAGACACTCTTCTTCAAGGTATGGGAGATTAGTGATAGCTATCAACCCTTATCCCAAGAGATGATGTTTCAGCAGACGATTACTTCAAATTGATAAGAGAAGGTCATCGTTGGCAAGAAGTCATTCATGAATTGATCCCGGAGCCGACATGGACGTAAATGAGTACCTATCTTGGTTTAATACTATTTTCAAGCCAAATATTTCCATGCAACCGCAAAGTTTGGGTCGGATGGATTTCTGACTTTAGGTAGGTCGCCACTTGACAATGAATTTCTTCCTTCCCAACCTCCACCGTAGACGGTGACGTATTTGCATATCCTTCTCAAAGTTCATCGTCATACATGCCACCATTTTCTTGGGAAGTAAAGACTATATCCAGACATCCGGAGAGATTGTTACTTATCCAATTGTTTCTAGTGCACCTACTCTGGACTTATCCATACCTAAAGGTCAATGCTATGAGTTGGAGTATCGCACCGATGTAACAATTATGAGGCTCTTCTTCAAGGATTTCAGAATATGCACTTGGAACAGATGCAAAGTTTGAGGGAAAGCATGATGTATGACATGAGTCCCAGTGTTGGAGCTGGTAGAGGTTTGAGTCATGGTGTTAGAGTTGGTACAGGATTGAGTCCCGGTGGAAGTCACAAAGTCAGTCGGGTCATCAAAGTCGTGGAAGTCGCAAAGTCGTGGAAGTCAAGAAAGTGGTGAAAGAAGATTGAGACGTCGTCATATGGAGGAGGATCGTAAAGTTCAACCCCAAACATGGTGTTAGATACTCAAGGAGTACGTGGTGGTGAAGAAAACATTGGCTTGGATACAACTCATACACGTATGTTTAGTCATTCACAAACTGACATATTGACTCCAGGTGGTGGTGTGAACATGGAAGTAGTTAGGCAAACAAATCTGTATACTCCAATTGCCTCAACCTCATCAGCATTTCAACCATTCCAGCAACAATATCAACCACACGTATTTCAAGATTTGTATAATGTTCCCATACCCCGTACTCCCATTGCTTATCAAGGTTATGGTGATCTCTATCGCTCGCTGGAAACTCTGTCGTGTATGCCTATATGCCAGAAATAACATATTGGCATATGAGTTTGGCAGTTTGGCATACCCATAGTGGGTGCATATATGCCAAATACCATGTTTTGGCATGTGCATAGGAAGAGGCCTTAGGCCTGTGCAAAAGTAGGTTAGCCTGGCGAGATGGCTTTGGCCCCGACCTCGACTGACATGAACCCGACTCGTCCGACAGCCTGACTCGATTCTCCCCGACTCGGTGCTTGACCGAGTTGACCTGCCGAGCTGACTAGTTGACCCGAGTTGACCGGTGACCGGGCGGACTTTGCCGGTCACTGGAACCGATTTCCGGTCACTTCTCCGGCCGATTTTCGGCCACAATACGAGTTTTCCGGCGACGACTTTTTGGACATATTTTCTACACGGGTTTTTCTCTCTTATGGGCTTGGTGGATTTTTATCTAATGGACTTTGAAGGCTTGACCTAATTTTGGAAGAGAGGAAAGGCTATAAAAAGAAGAATTCTACAACTTTTGGAACATATCTTATTCTTGGGAACTTGGAGAGCCGCTTTTGTTTACGCAACTAGGGTTTGCTTTTGTTCATCTTCTTATTCTTTATTCAACTTATATTTTTGTGATGAACTCCATAGCTATGAGTAGCTAAATTATATATTATTGGTTAAGGATGTAGTCTTATTTCTAAAACTTGTGTTTGCTTTATGTATTATAGTTTTCTTTCTTGATTATCGTTCAATTCTCTACTGTTTTTATGATCACATGATTGAAGTATTGTGATAGGATTATGATGTTTGATTAGTTAAGTGGCCAATTAATTGAACTTGCATCTTAGTCCATAGCTATTTTAGGGTTTTTCATCGAGCGATAACCTTGAATACAAGTAGCATGATATGTTTACGGTTTGTAGTGATACACTCTCGTAATCATATGTAAAGTTTGACCATTGTCCGAATTGTTATGTGCAACGCATGAAAATTGCATTGATTAGCCGATTTCTGAAACTTAATGCTCCTAGGAATTGAACTTGATTAGCGCAAGGCGTTAGGTTATTCTTTAGGTAGAATTCACATACGCAGCCCTAATGTGTGTGTTGATGAACTTGGGAAATTAATAGATTATCTTGCTCTCTTGATTCTCTAGGCTTTTGATAATATAAGAGATTAAATCGTAATTCTAATCATATATGCAAGCACATGTCTAAGATTGAAGATGAATTCCTTGACCAATATCTTTCTCCATTGATTACTTTCTACAATTTACTTTGCTTTTAATTTGCTTTTATTGCTTACATAAAATTCAGAAATCCCCCCAATTGGTTACTTTAAGAAATTGATTACGAAATAACTACAATCGCCTCTCTGTGGATACGAACTCTTTCTTATCATATACTTTAGGAAAGTGAAATTATTTTTGACGCATACGACAGCGATCATTTATGTAGCATGTTTTTTAACTGTGTACTACAGTTTTTATTTTTATTTTTATTTTTATTTTTTTTGATGGTTGTTTATTTTTTTGATTTGATTATGATGAATTTTTCTACTAACATTCATATTATCACTTGAAACCATGAAAGTTGTCAAACAAGCAACGGCGTCGTGTGTTTAGTAGTACAATGTTTATTGTTAGGGATTTTTGTAGTGATCTCAAAGAATTTCCATGTCTAAGGATTTTCCATTTTGTGGATTTCTAAAATAGGTTTGTAGCAGTAAAATTTAACACCGAAGGTACTACTACATTGAGAACCAATGAAGAGTAAAATGGTGACATTGGGTTATAAAACCACAATTATCTCTCTTCATTCTTCTCTGGAATCTCCCGTTCTCTCCTTCATTCTTCCCTTTTCGTATTGCTCCTGCTTCTATCTGCTTAGAGATGAAGGTAATGTCCGTCTATGACATTTCATTACCCAAAACTCTGTTTATACAGAGTATGATGAAGACCTGACGATGACTATAGCTAGATCTACATTTGATTTTCTTTATATATGTGTGTGTGTGTGTGCGCGTGCGCGCGTGTGTTTTTTTTTAATTAAGTTATTCTCTTATGATGATTTTGAAGTTTAATTTAACTTCGATCATATTACTCATCATTTGCGTCACTATTGAATTGATTTTTACTGTACTACTTTTCTAATTTCTTTTGTTTGGGATTTTTGTTGTACGTTTTTGGTAGAAATATTTAAATAGGGTTTGTGGTATGGTTAAGGAGATTTTTCTTTTTGTTGTTTTCCCAGATGTAAACTCTGTGTAGTAGTAGGAAAAGATGAAACGGATCTTGACAGAAAACAAAAGGTTCTAAGATTTTTCCTTCGTCGTATTAATCTGTCATCTAACATCACAAATTCAATTTATGTAGCATGCTTTTTAACTGTGTAAGACCGTTTTTGTATTTTTTTTTTTGTTGATGGTTGTTTATTATTTTGACTTGATTATGATGATTTTTTTACTAACATATATATTATCACTTGAAACCTTGAAAGTTGTCAAACAAGCGAAGTCGTCATGTGTTTAGTAGTACAATGTTTATTTCTAGGGATTTTTGTAGTGATCTCAAACAATTTTCATGTTTAAGGATTTTTCCATTTTGTTGATTTCTAAAATAGGTTTGTAGCAGTAAAAGTACACAAATGAGAAAACCCGAGAAATAATTGCTTTCAAGCAAGGAAGAAGTTCAAACACAAATACAAAATATGCATTGAAGAATTTAAGAACGAACTTGTTCAAAGAAAGGGAGGATAATGCATTGTGGATGTTGCTAATCAACATTAAAATACCTTTTGTGCCCCAATTCTATAATATTTCCAAAATACCAAATATATCCTTGGTTGTAGTATAAATTATAAGAGATACGAGTAAAGAGAGGATAAACTTTCGTTTTGTTTTTGAATATTTGTGTGAAAATGAGAGTTGTCTCTTCTTTCAAACCCAATTGTTGTCTGTAGGTAGAATTAGTTCATCTAGTTCTCGAGCCACAAGTAGATGTCTTTAAGTATCCCGTAGTTTCCAAATTATATTGGGGAGATATTATAAGAGCAGTTCCTATGGAATGAACAAACTCAAAGTTTGTTCATTTTTCTCCCACTATGGACTCAACAAACATGAAAAATGGATGTTAAAACCAACAAATTTGTTGGTTTGTTCATTGAGTTAAAACATGTAGCGCGCGCTTGATGATAGGTCAGGCGATCTTGGCACCAGCACTGGCGTTTGAGCCAAAAACGATGGCGCTTGAGCCAAAGACGCTTTTATTACCAACGCCCGTTTTACTCCACTCGCCAATACGTTCCCGAAAGCGCCGAAGTTTTTTTTTTATAAAAGCGCTAACGGCTGAATCTGGATGGCTTATAACTCTTGTGATCTATTTCAACTCCAAATTCACATCCACACATCTAGTCTTCTTTACTCTTCTCTGAGCCTAAAAAAATTCTTCCACTTCAACAAATTTTTCAACTCTTGAATTTTTCAATTCTTGAACATGTCTCGGCCCTTGTTAGTTCGACGCGCTCCGTATACTAAAGAAGAAGATGAATCTATCTGCAGAAACTATGTTTTTTTATTTACTGAGCTTGCTTCAGCAACTATCCATGGGTGAATTTCTGGGCGGATATTCACGACGGGTTCTGTAGTGACACCCGTAATCCGAGTCGTCGTGATATATGCGACATAGAAAATCGTTGCATAATTAAGAAAGAAGTAAGTGAGTTTGTAGCTTTAACCATATATACCAATCAATATAGATCGAGAGGTGAAACTGATGCCGAGATGGTAACAAGATCTTTGGCTGAATGACGAAGATGGAAAAATGTGGCTTTTCCTTTCGAAAAATGTTTTGAAATCCTTAAGGTGTTGAATAGTTTCAACCCCTTCTTTGAAGCTAATGTAGTCCGCCGTAATTCAGTGAAGCTAATGTAAAATGCTTAATTTTAAACATATGTAATTTCATTTAATTCAGACTGTCGTACTTTTAAAACTAAAATTACAAATGTAGCAGAATTAAAAATTACAACAATCTCTCAAATGTCGCTCATCGCTATCTCTCCCATTGTTATCTTCTGGAGTCAAGAATTCTCCAAGACCTGGGGATAGAACAGGGACATCCCCAATTGCCAACATATTAAGTAAATTTCCATAAGGAGATAAAGATGGTTGAACAACACTAGGCAATTGGAAAGCACTAGGCGATTGTTGGAAAGCACTCTGGTGCACCTTGGCCCTCCACGCATATAAGATGTTTGTGGTTATGGTGGTGGTGGTGTATACTACCTCCGTCTCTAAAAAATAAGGACGAAGGGAGTAGCAATCATTTGGGTTGTAGGGCGAGAATGATGATGAAATGCTCCTAGGATCTATCCGAAATACTTGAGGTTGAGATACAGACACAGTTTGTGGTGAAGAAGTATTGTGTCGTATGTGTGATGAAGAAGAACTCTGTCGTACTTGTATTTCTCCCACTCTGTTTATCATTGTCGTGTCATGATCTGGTGGAATCGGAATCCTATGACCGCCGCCCATCATCATTTACAGTTGGACTTAATCCAAACATTGTGTTCCCGTGCCATTTTCGACACACATCCAAGTGTGTAGCCCTCATTTGCCGAGTCAGCCAATACAAATCATTCAGTTGGCTCCTCAACTCTTCCTCACTGGCAGTCACATTGTAGTAAGGATAATCATGTTCCATACCTTGGGAAATAATGGGGATCGTGGTTGTCTTACCTTGTGAAGTAATACTTGGCATCTCCCAAAGAATTTCAGGAAAAATTGACGAAGATGATGAAGAACTTGCACCCGTGGTGGGGTAAGTCATAAAGCATGGCTCTTTTGGAGGTGGCTGGCTAGGAAAAATATTCGCATCACGGGAAAGGCGTGATAACCCTGGGAAATCGAACCCATAAATGTGCATGTTGTCTGTCCCAATTACAGACTTCACAATCGACTAGTACCAGTTGACATACTGTGCTTCACTAATATTCCTCTTTGTACTTAGTTCATACCTCTCCCAATTGTTTCTTCTCAACCTTTCAAAATCTGATCCAGAGGTTTGCATTTGTTGTAGCGGGTTAATTGCAATTACATATATACCTTGTATTTGGTAGTGCAGTCTTTTCTCCGAGGTACCAAACCCCTTATCCGATTCTCGATTGTAAAAACAACTCTACGTAGTGAATAATCAAGAATACGTTGTCCAACGTCATCACCATACTGAGGATAATCAATGCAAGGGTGAACAACGACGTTTTTGTGGCTCCGAGTCATCTGATGAAACCTATGAAGAAAACTGGAACTCAAGATGTCGCTGCCAGTGTTCATCGCTAAGTTGGTCGAGATGTACATATCCAACATTGGAAATCTAGGGGTATCGTCTTTAAGGATTGGTTTACTAACACGAAAGTATGCATACCACCAATATTGCAAATTACTTCATAATTTTAGTATTTTGACTTAATCTACATTTGCTCATAAAAATTATTCTTCTACTAAAAATAATAATTTTGATATTTACCTCTATGATGCCCCGAAACCAATGAATTTATCTCCGCTCATGGACGCTACATCCATTACAAAGATAAGTCGCTAAAATTGCAGATCCCTAGTCATAATCTGGTGCTTTGTCAATATCTTTTAACGTTTGAAGCCAACCAACACGAGCAACATAAGTTGAGTTTGGAAAAAATATCTGACCCAATACCCATAAGATAAACATCCTTTCGAGTTCAGGATAATAATCTACATGTTGTGGGTTTCTGGGTTTGGTAAGGAAATACTTCAACACTGAACATTTAATCCCAGCTCCTTTCAATTCTTTATAATTTTCAGGCATTTTTGAATCTACAAACGGGGAAAAAGTGCCTCCCATTTACTATTTGATATCCATTCGTCAATGTTTAATGGTGGCATCTCTCCTATTCCACTTAGGATCCCACAAATGAAATACAAATCAAGAGGCATAATTCCTATTACAAGTATAATATCAACTATGATTAATTCTTTTGATTATCTAATAATTATAATTATTTAAAAAATATAATTTAAGTTAAGTTAAACAAGCTTACCAATTTCAAAATCCAAAAAATGGAACGGGTGCGTCGTCACCCACCACCTTTCTACCACTGTTTTCGGAATTCTGTTGTTGTGTCTTCTAGCCTTCACAGTATAAAGCGCACGCCACGGATATTTGTCAACCCTTTCTCGGACTGGAGGGGGTAAAAGTTCATAAATAGCCTTTAAGTTTGAAAATCCACCTCTCATTCTAAAATAATCCTCATACCGACCTTGATGCCCCGACACATGACCTTGGACTAATGATGGAGCAACAACGACACTCGGCGAAGCAAACTCTACTTCCCGATTTTGTGAAAAATCTACACCTGTGGCCGCATGTTTGGTTCATTTTTTCGATCTCTTTTCTTCTTTAGACTATTCGTCGCTTTTCTTAATAAGTTGCCCATATTGTTTTTTTGGTTTAGAAGAGTTTTAGAAGAAGGAAATGGTAGTGGTGTGACTGAAAATAAATTCAGTTGAAGGAGTATTTATAGTTTAGAAAACATTACCGTTGGAAATATAGGCGTTGGAGAATCGAACGTTGGAGATTTTGGGTCTAACGCCAGCGTTGGTGTCATCAACGCCAACTAGGGGTGGGACTTGGGTTGGGTTAACCCACCCAACCCATGCCCAACCCGATCGTTGGGCGGACATGGGCAACGTATTTCAAAACTTTGGGCAAGCTTGGGCAAATTTTTTACAAACCCGAGTTAAATTTGGGCAAACATGGGCACAAATATTTCTAACCCAAACAACCCGCCCAACCCGAAGAACTATGATATAGTTATGTAAAATTATTTTTTATAATTGGTGTTATTATCTATTTAGAGTAATTTTAGATATTATCTTATAGTCTTCTAATGAAAATATAAATTATATTTATCTCATTAAGTCATTCAATATGAAAAAGGTTTATGTTATTGAAAATAATCTTCAGTTATTTGGAAATTTAAGATAAATGGAGCAATTAAATCTTATTATTACTAAAATTTGTTATTATCATATTAACAAACTCGTATGTTTAGGGAAACTTGGGCCAACCCGAGGAACATAACTTGGGAGGACTTGGGCAAGTACCTCCATGGGTTCCCTGTGTTCGATGGGCAACTGGGCAAAAGATTCCTAGCTCGGGTCTACCTTGGCCAAGCCTTCTAACCCGCCCAACCAACCCAAGTCCCACCCCTAACGCCAACGTTCCCGTCGACCACGCCAACGCTTTAGTTTCCAACGCGAGCGTGTTTTCTTCCAACGCCAACGTGTGTCTGAAATTCGGGCGCTTAGTGATCAACCGATGTGTGCTTTGCCATAGTGGAAAAACCAGTTTAGCCATCCACCTGGCTCAACAAAAAAAAATGAATTTGGCAATTGCATAGGAATTGCCCTAAGTTGTGGGAGAAGAATATCCATTTTTTTAGGTTCTTCCTTTATTCAAAGGGTAGAAGAAACTTATTTGGTTGGCTTTGTCATTTCATTTTATCCATTTCCACTTTGTTTCAATTATAAGCTTCCGCGTTTCATCACCAATGCACGTGTCATGAGAAATTGCTCTTCAAGCGAAAACTCCATCCATCGAAGTTTTCAGAAAACCAAAATTAGAGTTTAGTCAGTCATTCCAAATTATAGAAAAAAAAATATGAGGATGTTTTTTTTTTTAATGGTGCTAATGTTGGTTCGACGGAGGATTATTTCTCTGACTGTAATTATGACTGCTTCGAGGAGAGCTGGACTAGGCTTCTAAGCAGAGATGCAGAGCCCCTTTAGATAAGGTTACTTCTCTTGATCACTGCAAGCTTGGTTTTGGATCGTGAAATGCCTTACCAAAAGCACTTCTTCAAAATTTATAAGTTGTACGGACGATTCAATGCGGTAAAACTGCACCCATTAACCCCTAAATTCACGTTTTCGAGGATTTATAATCCTATGGAATTACAAATTCTGGGATTCATAAAAAAAATCCTTCCGAACCCACCAATATTCAATTCTGGTGAAAAGTAAACATACTCACTAGCTTTAAAACCGACTCGATCAGAAAACCAGAATCGAATCGCGATAGAGTAAGAACCCAAGCCCATCAGGCTTACCCCGTTTGGGCTAGTTTTCTGACTTTGGTGGGACTTGTGGTCATGTTGCACGTTGCAGTTTGTACACCACTTTGTGAATAAATATTTTTCGCTGTGTCCATTTCCCCAGAAAATTGATCAATTTCAAAACCCTAGTTTCTCTAATTTTTCCACTGATTTCTTCGAACAATGTTTCGTTCCCTATGCAACAGATTGATCCCAAATAGGATCTCGAATGGAGGGGATCAAAAACCCCTTTCTCTATGCTCAAATCTTACATCACTAAACCCTTCTTTTAATCATCTTCTTCATACCAGGGTTAGATTTATTTCTTCTTCATTTGTAGTTTCTTACTTGATGAATTCTTGTGGGTTAACAGACAATGTTCTTACTTTCTTTCAAGATTACGGGTTCACTAAACCCGACATCTCCAAACTCATCATCAAGAACCCTGGATTCCTTTCAATTGATGCTCATAAAACCCTCAAACCCAAACTTGATTATTTGAATTCTAAAGAGGTCTCTAGACTTGAAGTTGTCAAGGTCTTATCTACTAAACCCTACAATTCTTGGGAGAAGTTTAGAAAACCTTATTATTCCCCTTTTTGATTCCATCAAGAACATTGTTGGTACTGATAAATACGTGTTTGCCGTTTTTCGACGTTCAATGGGACTAAGTGATAAATTGATGCTCAACATACAGGTTTTAAGAGATGAAGGTGTCCTCAATCAAGTATTGTCAAGTTTCTAATCAACGGACAGAGGACCCTTTTGATGAGCACTGGTAAATTTAAAGACATTGTACAAGAGATTAAGGGTATGGGTTTCGATCCTTACAAAAATGCATTTCTTATTGCTATTCATGCATTGGCAGCGATGACTAAATCCACTTGGGAAACTAAGTTGAATTCTTACAGGAAATGGGGTTGGTCAGATGATCAAATTCAATTTGCTTTTATGTTGAATCCTGTATGTATGAAGCACTCTGAGAAGAAGATGTTGATGATAATGGATTACCTTGTGAATCAAATGGGTATTAGTTCCTTGCTTATTGCGAGATGCCCAAATGTTTTGAATTATAGCCTAGAGAAGAGGATTATACCTAGGTGTTCTATTTATCGAAGTTTAGTCTCTAAGGGTCTCATTAATGAGGATCGAATTCGCATAACTTCGCTTTTATACATGTCCGACAAGTCTTTCTTGGACAAGTTTGTGATCAAGTATGAGGAAGAAGCTCCGGAGCTAATGAAGGTATACCATTCTTAGCTATTTTCTAGTTTGCTAATATTTTTGTGAGATATGATCAACGTGATGTAGATTGGCAGAATCTCTTGACAGTATTTAGCTTACCATGTATTTCCGGCTTTTGGTGTTCTTTAACTTATTAGTTGTATGCTAATTCTTGAGTGGGGATAATAAATCAGCATTGCATTTCCCCTGCTTAGGAGCCTTTAGCATTCTAACACGAGACTTGTTTTCCAAATCATTTATGTACTTACGTTATACACAGTAGTACCTGTTGGTGGTATGCAGTCGTTCTTTGTTCATCCAAGCTTACATCTATATGAGCGAATGTTCCTTGATATTTTCAAGTTAATGCAAGTTTGTTGACATCTAAATCCCTGAATAATTACCGGAACACTCTCATACAAATTGCTTGTTGAAAATTTTGGCATGTACCTCAGTAGTGGTACTGGTAAGGCCAAAAGCCAATATTGTGTTTTTTACATGGTTTCCTCTCTAACAGTAAATATTTGTTTTGATGGATGCAGAGATACTTGATGGATTATCAGAAACCCAAGCAAAATCCGCATCAAAGAAACTCTATTTCGACACCACATTGAATCCAGACTCAAGTTCGTACTTTCCTTTCCTTGAATCTTACGGGTTCACTAATTCCACATCACTAAGCTAATCACCAAGTATCCAATAATCCTTCTATCTGATCCTCGTAGAATTCTCCCAAATTTGTTTATTTATTATCTAGAGATATATCCTATCTACCAACCCACTGATTCTCTATAGAAGTAGTGCAGAAGTAGACGAAAATTGATGCACAACATACAGGTTTTGAGAGATGAAGGTGCTGCTCAATCAAATATTGTCAAGTATTCAATCAACCAACCGAGGAAATTTATGAAGGAGACTGGAAAATTTAAGGACATTGTAGAAGAGGTCAAGGGTATGGGTTTCAATCCTTACAAATACGCATTTCTAGTGCTATTCATGTAATTGCAGCAATGAGTGAATGCTTATTGGAAATGGGGCTGGTCAGAAGAACAAATTCAGTTTGCATTAATGTTGAATCCTATATGTATGATGCACTCTGAGCAGAAGATATCGGGGATATGGATTACCTTGTGAACCAAATTGGGGTTAGTTCATTGCTCATTGCTAGATACCTGGTGATTTTGAATTATAGAAATTTAGTCTCGAAGGGTCTCACTAATAAGGATCAAATTCACATATCTTTGGTTACATATCCGAGGATTTTTTTGTTGCACACGAGTATGAGGAAGAACTCCGGAGCTAATGAAGGTATACCATTCTTAGCTATTTGCTAGTTTTCTAATCATTTTGTGAGACATGATCACCATGATGTAGATCGTCAGAATCTCTTGACAGTTTTTAGTTTACCGTGCTATTTCAGTCTTACACATTGGCTGCAACTTTAGGCATTCTCTTGTAAATCTGTAGCTCAACTTAATTATGATGTTTTTTTCATGGATTTGTTGGATTTCTTTTTGGTAGTTCTAGTATGAAGATTCTAACATATTGAAGTGGGTTCTTTTTCCCTTGTCATTTTTCGTTCGTTCTTGCCTCGGCTGAGATGATTGAAGATTTGAAATATCTGATTTTGTATCTAATATTCTAAATTATATTGTTATGTGTAGAAACAATATAATTATATTGCCTCAGCAGCAACGACCTCATTCAGAGGAAATGTGTCTTCTATAGCCTCATTATATGGTAGGGATAACTCCGGGAGTGCATCAACTGAATGGATTTCAAGAGCCATTGCCTTCCTGCTGCAGGTTTGATCACAACTGCAATTTCTGTGGTCTTTTATTTCTTGATATTTCAATGCTTGAGCTACTCACTGAGCGGCTTTTGGTCCTGTTTATAAAAAGTTTAAGATGAAAATTCTTAAGGATTATTTCTATCTTGTGCTCTCATCTGGATGGACTGATATTTCCTTAAAAATGTTGGGATTTTGTCAACAATCTTTGAGAAGATAAGTTGGTGTTTCTCTTGTGGTCTTCTCATGGTATTGCCTATTACAAGAGGAAAACTTCCCTTGCAATTCTCCTGAAGATTCTCACTCTTCTTTATCTACCCCCGTTTATTTGCATTGCATCTTTTGTTTCCTAGTTAATTTCTTTACTCATTATCCTAAATTATCCTAATATTTAGTCCAATGTAGGCAAAGAACATGATGATTTTAAAGTAAAAGGTCTGAGTAGGAAATGCATGTTAGTAGCGACTAGATGAAATCTGGAGGCAAAAAGGAGAGGACCCTGCCCTTGTTCAAGTTATAGCATGTGGTTGTCGCAAACTCTTCCATAACAATTATACCTCGTGTAATGGGTTGAAAGAAAAGGCGTGGACCGTACTCTAGAGTTAAGTGCGGTCTAGACTTCGCCCAATAGAATACCCTGTCCTTCAAATGTTGAACATCTCTTCGCTGCTGTCATGTTTTCTACATATGATCACTCCTTCTTTCTGATCCTTTTGCAATACATATTAAGCTTTGTCAAGCAATATTCTAGTAGATGAAGCTTCACTACATTTTATCCAGCTAACAGTTGGAGAATGATTCCCAGTATTGTAAACCTTGTTCTTGAACCAAAGCATATGAACATGTGCAATGAAGTAGTTTTTGTAGGTATCTTGCATATAGTCCTAATTGTAATTCTGATATTTACTCGATTATGTTTCTTGATCCTCCAGCATACATGCTCCAAGAGCAGGAAGCACATGCCGCCGTGGCCCGAGGTACTTAAAAAATCAGAATTATGTTTCCTCTCTATTAAATCACTTTTCTGTTCTTTTATCCTTTTCTCCGTTAATGAAATGAATCTGTCCCTTTTACTCAGATGAAACATACCTTTATTGCTATTAAACCTGATGGGGTGCAGAGAGGGCATATCCTCCTGTCAGATGCTCCACGTGTTTTACATAATGTCTAAATTTCCTTATCTTGTTTGCAGATATCAGAGATTGTTGCTCGTTTTGAGCGCAAGGGGTTTAAGCTTGTGGCAATCAAGTTAGTAGTCCCTTCCAAAGACTTTGCTCAGAAACATTACCATGACCTGAAGGAAAGACCCTTTCTCAACGGCCTTTGTGGTTTCTCAGTTCTGTCCCTGTGCTTGCCGTGGTGAGAGAAAGAAACAAGTTTCTAGTCTTTGTAAGCTATACAAAATGGGAAAGTAAGACTTTATGTTTCTTTAGGTTTGGGAAGGCTTGGAAGGCTACATCCACGCCGTCATAAGAATGAAATGGAAAATTCAATCTTTGTATCTTTCAATTCAGCAAAAAGCTTTTGTATCAATTCTTCGTCGGTCAGTTTCTGATTTACAATTCAGCAAGCTGAGTGGTTACTCTGGTATAGTTGATTAACAACCAATTCATCACGAGTGGCAGAAGTTCACCAACTCCTTGCAGTTTCGGTTCAAGGAAAGAAAAGCATTAGCTTGCCTCCTTGGAACTACATAAGGAAAATATTCAGCTACAGCTTGCTTTGGCAGATGTAATCGCTGCGCAAACAAATAAAAAGCTGGTATCTTTATCATTGAACCATTAAGAATTATCATCAACAATCAAAAACATCGTTTCAATGTTGTTGTATCTCAACAACAACAGAAGGAAATTGAGATTGTTATGGTGTATGCCAAATCTATCACACCTGTAAGATTTACTAGCTACGTGTATCTCATGTAAAGTGGTACCCCTGCCACAATCTTGAAGGAAATGAGCAAATAAAGTAGAGACGTATAAAACAAGTATCATGAATTATTTGGATCTGATCTGAATTCCGATTTGCCATCTGATTTAGACCTACTTACATGCCGGTTATTTATTTTTACGTTTTTCTGATGTTTGATTTGTGGTCTGACTCGGTTCATACATCTAACTTGGAGCTATTTGAGTCAGGTATAATTTTGTACCTGACTCGTTGGGTACATATCCGAGTGGAATAAATTTATTTTCATAACTCTACTATTTTTGAGTTAGATGTAATGATTTAGATTCAGATAAGTCACATCTAAACGAGCCAGTTAAATCAAAAAAATAAAAAAAATTTTGTAGGCCTCCAAACTCCGGATTATATATCTAATGATGTATAAGACCCATGAGCCCATATGTATATATATATGACCTCGATTTCTTTCAAGGTTGCAAGTGGAACACAAAATTTGGCACCTTGGTCATGGCAATTGAATTTGGCACCAGAGACATCATATAGAACTTATTCTTACAACAAGGGCAAAAAGGAGTGAAACCTTAGGTATAAGAAGCCAAGAAAAAAAAACTTTGTTGGTTGATGGGTCCGATTACATATGACAATGGCACCTTAATTTACATTATTGTTGCTCTATGAGGTCCATACATCAATTCTATAATGGGAAATTTGTTGTTTGGTCTTATTTTTCATCTAGTCTTTGTACCTGAGTCAATCAGATCAACATTTGCTATGTATTGCATGGAATAATGCGGTACAAGATTCATGTTTGCGATTTTTCAGGAGCCTTTATATTACAAGCACAAAGTCCTCACATGATATATATCCAAGTCTACGTACATTTTATGGCATTAGTCGGATTTAGCCTGACCGAAGGTTGGTATTGGCCCAGTGTTTCCCATCCAAAACTTGATTCTGAACTTATCCTCTAAAATAGCATATACTGCCCCAAGTAAACTTTTTAGGGTGTTGATTTCCATTTGTTCAAAAATGGGGTTTCTCCATGTAGTTGATGATTCTAGTTCAAAAGCAATTTGATGAGAAGGATATAATTGTACCATGGAGGAGGACATCTAATGAAGCTAGTCAAGTATGACAATGAGTTCTTTAACATACCAGTTGAAAAGACGAGGTTACCAATTACACCACAAATATTTTGAATCCAATGGCTTTCAAGCATACGAGTAAGATAAATGCTTTTACAATTAAATAACTTTAATGCGGAAAAGTAAAAGCACACAAATACAACAATTTTGTTAATGAGGAAACTTCAAATGCAGAAAAACCACGGGACCTAGTCCAGTTTTGTATACTCCCAGAATTAAACCGATATACAAAGACTACTACCAACTTCGTATAGCTGAGACCAAGTAAACTAACTCCAAGTTACCTTCATGCGCCTACTACCAGTCTGGTCAACACACGTGAATCCTAAGATAGAGTTCAATATCTTAAGTTATTTCACCTTCTTAAGACTTCTTGCAGTCAACTCCTTTCAATCGTATTCTGAAATCGAAAAAACGGGGTATAACAACCACACCCAATGATTCGTTTGGAAATCTGCATGGACTAAACGCTAGTATAATTCTGAGAGCACCAACTTAAAAGCGAACTCAACCAAGAAAGATATCAAGGACATTTATCTATATTTCTCAATGTAATCAGCAAATCAAACAGATAGAAATCTGTGAGCCCGATTAATATGAGAAATAACTTGGACGGTACCAAAGACTAATGCCCAAGTGTCAATCAAGTTATATCCATTAAACAAGGTCGGGTTTATCAATTGATCGAACTACGCACAACCTGTGATATTTTAATTATATAAATGAATATAATGCGGAAAAGAAATAACACAGACACCAGAAGTTTTGTTAACGAGGAAACCGCAAATGCAGAAAAACCCAGGGACCTTGTCCGGCTTTGAACACCACACTGTATTAAGCCGCTAAAGACACTAGCCTAGTACAAGTTAATTTCAGACTGGAATGTGGATGAGCCCTAACCAAGTCTCACACCGATTAAGACACTATCACAGACACTTTCCACGTTAACAAAATTTTGGGTTTCTTGTATTATTTCTTTTCCTTTATTTGTCTAATTTAAATATGGAAATTAGTTCATAGTAAAGATCCTATAGAACTTGTTATCTTGAAATATAGGTTAAAAGACTTTGTCGTGTTAATTTGGATCTTCAAGGTTTGGAACGCCTTCATATACAAACAACAGCAAAAAAATTATGTTAGAGATCTAGACGTATTGATTGTACAAGGATTTTCCATATAGGTTCATGCACGAAAACTTTGGTGACATATTAGGTACCCTCTCATTTCATACATTTTAAAATATCCTACCGTGATCACCGATTTATCTTGACATGTAAGTGATGCGTGTCGTAACCACAACAAATTAATTAATACTTTACTACCTAATTAACAAGTAATATAGGGTAGTCAAGGTCGATCCCACGAGGAGCACGAGATTCTAGTTGTAAAAATTGTCACGAAAGGGGGGTGTAAAAAGCAAAAGAAAATAAACAAAGCAATTAAAAGATAAAGTTGAAAGCAATAAGAGAGACGAGATCAAGGAATCCTTCTTCGTTGCAAAACAATGATTAAAGTTATGTTCTCTTCTACTTGTTATTAGTCACAGATTATCACCAACCGTAGGATAAAGTACGCTTAGCTAGCCCCAAAATCCCTAATTTCACCGAGTAACAGTCCGCTTAGTTATCGATTCTATTCAAAAGAACCACCCCGAGGTTCGCTTACAAGATGTAATTCCTGAATGCATTAAGATTTATGAATTTAGGTTTAGTACTAGTAGTTAAACCTCGGTTCGCTTGGTTCACTTTCTAGCGTTGTTCCTACACACAATTGCTCCACGGAATCCCTCCGCAAGGTCTCGTGTTTGCTACTTATGTAAAGAGTCAAGAAACGATTACTTATCTCCTAACTTTCACTAGCTTTAGATCAAATTAACAAATCAATTTAGTTGGCCACCTAAACAATCTATCAATCAATCATGAATGTCTTTAAGATCATTCCTATTAGTAAAAACAAACGATAATCATGTGAAAAACTTCAAGATAGAATTGAAACAAAAACTCAAATCATATGTTTAAAAACTAGGAATTCATCCTCAATCAATAAAATTAACTACTCATGTTAAAGAGTTCACACAAAGAATAAGAAAAGAAAAGATTGTTTGTGTGTAGAGATGTGTATATAAGATGTAGAAAACTTCTATTTATAGGCTTCAATATTCTCCAACTCTTCCAAGGATTAGAATCCTTTTCCTTTAGCAATTCAACTTCCAAATTCAAGTCTTTCTCAACTCTTCATCTTCTCTTTCCAAATTTGAGTCCAATTCTCCATCCAATTCCTAGCCCAAGTCTTCACACCCATGAGAGAAATCCATAGAAAATTGGAATTTTTGCTGTAGGAAAACTCGGGATTGTGCAGTAGGAAATTGGCCGGAATTGTCGCCGCCGGCAACCTGAGAATTTCTGTCGTCGGGAATATTCCGTCCGGTCCACAGTTAGGACTAACGGTCAAAGGTCAAACCGTCAGTCAACTGTTAGTCAACAGGGTCAAAGAGGAAGGAGAGTTGGACTCGAGTTAGCTTCGACTCGCCTAATCGGGCTTACTCGCAGAGTCGATTCTTGAATCACTGCTACTCGGTTGACTTAATCTAATTGACTAACAGGAATCGGCCATCGAACTCGGTTGGGATCGGTCATCGGGATCGTCGGATCGGCCCAGTCGACTCGCTGGAGAAGGATGATTTGGCCGAGTTTCGGCTATTTCTGAGGACTTTGGCCAATTTCGGCCTTTTTCTCGCTTCACTTCCCTCGTTAAGAATTCCTAGCATTCATCTATTGTATTCATTCATTCACACTTCCGCTTTCAATCTTCTCTGTTTCGCCCACAACTCTACCAATTTCTTTCCAACAACTCACCACCATCTTCTTTGATTCACTCGGCTCGGCTCCTCCATTTGAACTCTAATTGATCCATCAAAGCACCATCGATCTCTTCTCTGCTTCAAATTGATACATCCCATTACGAACCCATTGTTCCCTAAGTCTTCAGCAAACCCATTCATTCTGGTGTAGCTTTCCTGTAATTCCATCTGTAATGTTCATAGTCATGAATCAAACAAACCCAAATTCACCGAGCTTCAACAGCACCGCCAACATCATTCCTGTCTCCAATTTCTTGTTCTATCATCTCTGAAATCAGTCCACAGATCCATCTGCCATATCTTCTCAAACCCATCTCTGAATCTCAAGCCTCACAGCACCAAAACCCATCTTCCAGTTTCAACTCAACCAACACCAAAAGTATCAACAATTCCTGCAGCTGCAAACTCAATACCCATCTCTGGCCACAAAACCCATTACTGTGTTCTTCATCTACTCACCCATGAAAACCCATTCTGAGACCAGAAACTATTCTCGATCTAATTTCTCCATTACCGAAGACCATCTTCTTCGATCCGGAATCATCGATTTTCGGATCGAACCCCTCCTCGGGTTCTTCAGTGGAACCTTAGGGAACCCTAAATTTGAGCTCGTCATCTCAATCATCTCGCGATTTCACGGCTACATCTCCCGAGCTTCACGGGCGGCACTCGTTAATCATCTCAGACCTCTCGGACGGATCAAATACAAAGAAATGCTACTTATTTTTTCTTCTCTTAATTTCGGAGAAAATGATAAATGAGATGAGAAAGTTCTCTCTCTCGATCGAATATAGGGTTGGGTTAAATGAGGGTTATTCGGTGTTGGTCCCTTTGATAAGGGCTAATTTCGATGGAGGTTTGCCCCTTAACCTCATCTCGGACCTGCATTTAATATTCCTTCCAAAAAGAGCTGCCCCTTAACCTGGACTGGGCTCCAAATAGTGTTCGCCCCTAAAATGACAATTCTGCCCTTTTTGCTCAAATTGGGTGCTTTCTTCTTCTTTTCCTCCGTGCGACTCCAAAGTAGCTATAAAACTCAAAACAAGCGTAAAATACATAATTTACAAGAAAAATAGCAAAGAAAGCATAAACTACTAGATAGTAATTTAGGTGTATTCTACACCTATCAAATTCCCCCACACTTAGACTTTGCTAGTCCTCGAGCAAATCAAACTAAAAACTCACAACTTCAAAGCGTTCAAGTGTCCCAAGCATCCAAAGAGTTATGAGGACATAGAGTTTCTGCATGCTAGTAATGAGAAGTTAGAAATACTAAAGAACATATTCTCATTCTTAAATGTTGAGTGAGAAATAACCACACCATAATGAGAGAATGCGTGTTTGAGAAACGATCAATAAGCATTTCGCCTCGACTTCTGCCTCACCAAAAAGGATTTTATGATAATTGCACTCAAAAAGACGGCTTTTTTATGGTTCTCACATGTGTGCAGGTAGGAATGAAGAGAAAATTCCTGCAACACGTTGAATGGTGGGAAGGACAACTTCCGAAATATTTTTAAAAACCCACATCTTTTAATATTTTGAAAAACCATTTTTCTGACGATCTCTAAGAAAGAAAATCAACCATATTATCGAGGATGGGATTACTTACTCACCTTCACATCCGATCGCCAATTATGATAACACCACTCTCACGGCATCCAATAGAAACTCTTCCGCTCCTCGTCTTGATCTTCGTCGTCTTCGGTTTCAACTATTGATGATTAACCCTTGAATTCCATAAATCCTTGACAATTTGTAACCTTTTCCTTAATAATCCTTGTCGCTTGAAACTTCCTTATAAATTTTCCTTCCCCACGGCTCATTAAATACAAATAAGAACAAATATTTCTCTTGTTTTTCTCTTTTTTTTTTCCCTTTTTTTTTTTTTTTTTTTTGAAACAAGAGAAATTACATACAAAATAAACCATGGCCGTGGAAGAAGTATTTTACCACTTGATTCTTCACAACTTGTATCGTCTTTGAAATCATAAACTTTCAAAAATTCTCACCTTTTAATTTTCTTCGCTCTTGTGAATAAGTCTTCATACTTGGATATAAAATTACCTCATTGTATTGTAAGTCTTCAACATATATGTAAAAATCTGCTCTTTGTATGTTGCTTTACTTGTATTTGAAATTTGCTCTTTTCTCGTTAGTTGCTTATAAACCTTAAACTTTTCCAACTTTCCTTGTAGATTTTGATGTCGCTCCTTGTTGATGATGAATGTGTTTCTATGGATCCGTTGTTGTCGAGAGAGAGAATGGTGCTAACTGCAAATCGAACTACAAGAAGGAAGCTTTCATCCATGGACGTCACCCTCATGATTGACAAAATTAGCACTCAAGAGATCAAAGAGTAGTGCTTCTATTGGTGGGAGGTTGGGTAGCTCACCATTCTACCCTAATTAACGTATGGTGACACACACTCAAAAGAAAGCTCTTTAGTAGATGGAAGATTTCTGGTCGGTGCCTCTCATGATATGAATACGGGTAGTCTCCACTAATGATTGATCAGCAACTCTAATAACGCACTTCTCCCTGCACCAAATTCGCATCACCGGCATGATTAAATCCATTATTTAACACTCAAACAAACAAGAAATCCGAATGTAGTTCTCTAAAATTTCCAAGTTCAATTATGTCGGTCAAAATCTCTATGTAAACATTCCTAGAAGTATGCTAGTGACTCTAAAATCTTTAAAAGTTGGAATTTTTAAGTAAAACTTTTTTTTTTCAAAATTTTTAATTTTTTTGTAATTTTTGTTTTAAAAACATGCTTAACCACTCCCCCACACTTAAACCTTACATTGTCCTCAATGTAATTGAATCCTCCTAGTAAAGTCAAGGTGGGAAATTTTAACATGATAAGAAACAAGAAAAAGAAATAACAAATAAAAAGATAAGAAATACAAAACCGATGGGTTGCCTCCCATTAAGCGCTTTTTTTAAAGTCGACGGCCCGACTTAGCTCTTGCAAGATTCATTCCCCATATACTAACAATCTGAAAATTTGAGGATCCACCCATAATACCTGTTTTGAAAACAATAACTCCATACAAATATTAGCACAAGAAAATAATAGTGAAATTATTGCTCGATAGAAATTTCCCCCACACTTATTCTCGTCCACACTCGGAAGTGTATAAAGAACATAGAATTTGGGAACTTCCATGTATTCCTCTTGGCAAACCTGCATGGTGTTAGCATCAAGTGTTTCCAATGGTGGATATCTAGAAACAAAATCATCCAAAAATACTTTCGAAGCACATACATTCAAACCAATAAGAGGTGAAGGAGAAGAATCAATAGGCAAAGGGTTAGACAAACCTTGCACAATCTCTTGTATTATAGAATCCTCTTCATCCTTAAAAAATTCGAGTGAATTACTTACCTCTTGTATATCGTGGTCCTCTATTAAACCTTGCAACCATTCTTCGTCGTTTTCTACCTTAACCAAAGTCTCGGTATCATCATAATCATTAGCAAGTTCAATTGGGTCTTCCACAAAATCAATGAATGTGGTTTCATCCTCTAGCATCATCTCTTCAACATTCTCATCATCGGAATCGGGCCATTCTTCCCTCATATAATCTTCCTCGGTATAAATTGTAAGATCTTCATGTGCGGGTGTTACACCGTTTATAACAATAGGTAAGTCACACCCAATCTCCTCCTTTTGAATAGGTGAAGGATCGTTATTATGATCCGGAGTTGGAATAACTTCCTCATTGTCGGAACATTCATACACTTCCGCAGACTCCCATCTTTCCCTAAGAAATTTTTGCCAAGCAATAAATGCATCTTCCTCAAGCTCTTCCTTTTGAATAGGTGATTGATCATTATTAAGATCAAGGCTCGAGTAATCTACACTAGCGTCATCAAAAGTCTCCAAAGGTTTGTTAATATGTTTGTATATTTTCTCCGAATTCCTTTGAATTTCTCGATGTGATTCTTGCATCTTTTGTTGAAGATCCCCAATCATGGCCAACATCTTATCTGCAAAACTAGAGAATTTCTGATCATAAACAAAACTATCCTCCCATCCTTGTGATTGTCCACTTACATACCCGTCATAAGGTTGTTGATATGTATGAGAATATCCATAAGGTTCTGTAGGAATTTGATCATAGCCAAAAGATTGGTTTTGATTGTATCCTAAGGATGGTTGGAAGTTGCCATAATGTTGAGGTTGAAAACCGTATTGATTGTTGTAATATGCTTGCTCTTGTCCACCATACATGGAAACCCGATACCTGAAATAAGATTCAAAAACCAAGTTAGATACGGAATATAATCCAACAAAGCAAGAATAAAGCAAAAAGAAAAATAAAAACAACTAAAATCATCCGCTGCTCCCCGGCAACGGCGCCAAAATTTGATGCGTGTCGTAACCACAACAAATTAATTAATACTTTACTACCTAATTAACAAGTAATATAGGGTAGTCAAGGTCGATCCCACGAGGAGCACGAGATTCTAGTTGTAAAAATTGTCACGAAAGGGGGGTGTAAAAAGCAAAAGAAAATAAACAAAGCAATTAAAAGATAAAGTTGAAAGCAATAAAAGAGACGAGATCAAGGAATCCTTCTTCGTTGCAAAACAATGATTAAAGTTATGTTCTCTTCTACTTGTTATTAGTCACAGATTATCACCAACCGTAGGATAGCAGGTACGCTTAGCTAGCCCCAAAATCCCTAATTTCACTGAGTAACAGGTCCGCTTAGTTATCAGATTCTATTCAAAAGAACCACCACGAGGTTCGCTTACAAGATGTAATTCCCTGAATGCATTAAGATTTATGAATTTAGGTTTAGTACTAGTAGTTAAACTCGGTTCGCTTGGTTCACTTTCTAGCGTTGTTTCTACACACAATTGCTCCACGGAATCCCTCCGCAAGGTCTCGTGTTTGCTACTTATGTAAAGAGTCAAGAAACGATTACTTATCTCCTAACTTTCACTAGCTTTAGATCAAATTAACAAATCAATTTAGTTGGCCACCTAAACAATCTATCAATCAATCATGAATGTCTTTAAGATCATTCCTATTAGTAAAAACAAACGATAATCATGTGAAAAACTTCAAGATAGAATTGAAACAAAAACTCAAATCATATGTTTAAAAACTAGGAATTCATCCTCAATCAATAAAATTAACTACTCATGTTAAAGAGTTCACACAAAGAATAAGAAAAGAAAAGATTGTTGTGTGTGTAGAGATGTGTGTATATAAGATGTAGAAAACTTCTCTATTTATAGGCTTCAATATTCTCCAACTCTTCCAAGGATTAGAATCCTTTTCCTTTAGCAATTCAACTTCCAAATTCAAGTCTTTCTCAACTCTTCATCTTCTCTTTCCAAATTTGAGTCCAATTCTCCATCCAATTCCTAGCCCAAGTCTTCACACCCATGAGAGAAATCCATAGAAAATTCTGGAATTTTTGCTCGCCGGAAAACTGGGATTGTGGCCGGAAATTGGCCGGAATTGTCGCCGCCGGCAACCTGAGAATTTCTGTCGTCGGGAATATTCCGTCCGGTCCACAGTTAGGACTAACGGTCAAAGGTCAAACCGTCAGTCAACTGTTAGTCAACAGGGTCAAAGAGGAAGGAGAGTCAGACTCGAGTTAGCTTCTGACTCAGCTAACTGGGCTTACTCGGCGAGTCGATTCATCGAATCACCGCTTACTCGGCCGACTTAATCTAATTCATTAACGGAATCGGTCATCGAACTCGGTTGGGATCGGTCATCGGGATCGTCCGGATCGGTCCGAGTCGACTCGCCGGAAGGATGATTTGGCCGGAGTTTCGGCTATTTCTGAGGACTTTAGGCCAATTTCAGGCCTTTTCTCGCTTCACTTCCCCTCGTTAAGAATTCCTAGCATTCATCTATTGTATTCATTCATTCACACTTGCTGCTTCAATCTTCTCTGTTTCGCCCACAACTCTACCAGAATTTCTTTCCAACAACTCACCACCATCTTCACTGATTCACTCAGCTCAACTCCTCCATTTGAACTCTAATTGATCCATCAGCACCATCGATCTCTTCTCTGCTTCAAATTGATACATCCCATTACGAACCCATTGTTCCCTAAGTCTTCAGCAAACCCATTCATTCTGGTGTAGCTTTCCCGTAATTCCATCCGTAATGTTCATAGTCATGAATCAAACAAACCCAAATTCACCGAGCTTCAACAAAGACCGCCAACATCATTCCCTGTCTCCAATTTCTTGTTCTATCATCTCGAAATCGTCCACGAGATCCATCTGCCATATCTTCTCAAACCCATCTCTGAATCTCAAGCCTCACAGCACCAAAACCCATCTTCCAGTTTCAACTCAACCAACACCAAAAGTATCAACAATTCCTGCAGCTGCAAACTCAATACCCATCTCTGGCCACAAAACCCATTACTGTGTTCTTCATCTACTCAGCCACTGAAACCCATTACAGCACCACCAGAAACTATTCTCGATCTGATTTCTCCATTACCAGCACCATCTTCTTCGATCTGGAATCATCGATTTTCAGTTCAATTTCAGATCGAACCCTCCTCTCGGGTTCTTGGTGGAACCTTAGGGAACCCTAAATTTGAGCTCGTCATCTCAATCATCTCGCGATTTCACGCTACATCTCCCCGAGCTTCACGTGCGGCACTCGTTAATCATCTCTAGACCTCTCGGACAGATCAAATACAAGAGCTGCCCGCGCTTTTTTTTCTTCTCTTAATTTCGGAGAAAATGATAAATGAGATGAGAAAGTTCTCTCTCGATCGAATATAGGGTTAGGTTAAATGAGGGTTATTCAGTGTTGGTCCCTTTGATAAGGGCTAACCTGATGGACTGCCCCTTAACCTCATCTGGACTGCATTTAATATTCCTTCCAAAAAGAGCTGCCCCTTAACCTGGACTGGGCTCCAAATAGTGTTCGCCCCTAAAATGACAATTCTGCCCTTTTTGCTCAAATTGGGTGCTTTCTTCTTCTTTTCCTCCGTGCGACTCCAAAGTAGCTATAAAACTCAAAACAAGCGTAAAATACATAATTTACAAGAAAAATAACAAAGAAAGCATAAACTACTAGATAGTAATTTAGGTGTATTCTACACCTATCAGTAAGAAATATTATAAAGCATGAAAATCAACACTTCATATATAAATTTTAATAATATTTTTCCCCTTTTATCATTTGTGTAAACTATAGTGTCCCTAAAAAGTTTAATTCTGAGACATGGTACTAGAGGTTAAATGCATCTAAACTCAACTCTCAATCTATTGATGTATATGCACATAGTTCTATGATGTAAAAAATTTAGATGTGATAATAATATATATGCTCTCGACATTTACCATCCAAAATCTCATGCGGTTGCTGACAGTACTAACAAAAGATTAACAATTTAGAAACAATCAGTTGTAGATATAATAAAAGTATCATTGCATGTGGACAACTAAAGAAGATATAGTATTCATTTTCTATAGTTCAATTCTATTTTTGTTGATTATTTGTTCAATTTTTGGAGTGTCATGTCCATTATATATGTGTAAACAAACAAGCTGTGCTAAAAGAAGTCTTACTCATATTTATGCAGCGCTAAACAAAGATATATTTATGAATAAAATGAAGGAAAAAAAGTATACATGTAGCGCCCCTAAGCTAGCAGCTGACTAATCAAAGAGATTAACTAAATAAAGAGGCACTAAGAATCTAAATCATTTACTTAAACATTCAATTTAGAAATTTGCTACAAAAACTTAACCCAAAACTAGCCCCGCTCAGAAATATATATATACAAGGATTCCTCTCAAATGATACATATACAATAGTAATTTGGTTTACAAATAAAATATACAACATAATAAACATAGCAGAAGTTAATCAACTAGTGAACTCAACCCTTGAAGCTTTCGCTGCGCAACTCTGATCTGTCACTGAAACGGAAAGTGAGAACGGGTGAGCACATCATCCCTAAAGGGGTTCCCACTAGAAATGACAACTAACTTTCAAGTAATCATTAATATGATTTAAAAACAATGCAGGTTTTATCGGAAGACGATAATACACGGAAAGACAACAAAACATATTGTAGAAACTTAACTTTTTCAAGGTAATTTAAAAGACAGTAAACATCCATAAAGAACAGTAAACATTCAATATATGAGATGTGTGTTGCCGCACATAAGGAAGAGTAATATTGATGCCAATTCCACACCGATTAGGTAATATTGTGGTTTATCGCCCTAGCCATAGAATGAGATATACAGGAAGAATAATTTTGGCCATGTAATATTGCGGTGTATCGCCCTAGCCATAGAATACTGGTGTGTCGGTACACATCTCATACCACACAAAGATATGCATGAATTTCACAAAAGACAGATTTGTAAAGCAATAACGAATACAAGAGAGTTCGTTATCGATTCCCACCTCTTTTGATGACAAGCCTCGCATACCTTGAGATCCATAATCCACTGGTTCATTCTTTAGATCGATCGTTGTTAATAAAGATTAACTGTTAATCACACAAGCACTCTAATGATTAGCCCAAAAGGCTTACCTAAGGCTCATAACATAATCTCATACAATCCACTAGTTATAGGTTAAGTGAACTATCTAATAGTTCTAGGTTCATTTATGGTTCTACACATTTTTATTATCTATCTTTAGCATATCTAAAGTTTACTAATCCAATCAAATTGATTCTACAGTCCATTAGCTAAGTCTTATGAATATCTACAACTTTGTAGAAGAAGTCAATGGCTAACTCAGACCACAAAGGTCCAACTCATGTACAATAGGAAAACTAGGCCTACGCCCAAGTCTACCAAAGTCGTCCCATTAACACAAGGCCTGGTCCAAGAGTCAACTGACGGCCACTAATAGTCAAAGTGGTCAATTTAACAGTCAACATCTATTCAAAGTCAATTCCAAAGTCCACTAGTCAAGGTCAAGTCTGGTCAAAGGGTTAACTCGGTCAAGGTCAGGTCTGGTCTTGGTTTACTGAGTCAAACTGATTCAACTCAGTCAGATACACTGATTCAGAATAAACATGCCAAGACTAAAGCATAGAGCAACACAGAACAAACTAAAACTCAAATAATGCATATCTAACTCTCATTGCAAAAGAACACAGCTTAAAGATCTCTTCTTTGCCTTGCAATTCTAAAACTTCTACTTACAACACTAGAATCCATTTGTATCATTTACACCTGCAATTACTTTTCATTTTCATTACTCCTACACCAACTCAGTCATTTCAAATTCATACATCTAAACTTCAGCTCATACATCCTAACTACAAAGACAACATCTAAGAGATGTAACTAATTCCTAGATTACACCAACTGCAACTCAAACACATCCATCCCCTATTCTCCGCACATTCAACTTGAATCCCAGCAGCAACATCATTATCACTTCAACCAATTACAGACAACACCAATTCTGCAACTATATCTCTATTCTTGTTCTCATTCCAGCTCAACTGCAACCTCTATTAGCATTTAAAGACAATTTCATAACTCAATCCACCTTACAAAACTTGTATCATTACTTGTAACTTGAACTGTAACTGAAATCTAACATAACCACCTGCCTATCACCAATCTATGAATTGTACCTCACATACACAAATCATATATCACCAATACTCATCTTCCAGTCCTCCACCATTCATAACAGCAACACCAACATGTTTATCTCGTGACTTGATGCGTGTCCTAGGTGCAATCAAATTAATATCTTATTTCCACTCAATTAAAAATAATATAATGGAAGTCAAGTTCGTTCCCACGAAGAGCAGGGAGATTTAGTTGTCAAAAAGTGTTACAATGGGGGTTTGTTTTTGATTTTAGAACAAAGTAAATAACAAAACAATTGAAAGTAATAAAGTTCGCAAGCAATGGAGAGAAATATGATCAGGGAATCCTTCTTCGTTACTAAACCATCATCAAGTTATTATATTCATCAATTAATACAATTAATCACAAATTATTACAAACCGTGGAATAACAAACTAGCTCAGTGCTATCCCCTAAATTCCTTAAATCACTTTGGGAACGGAAGCTCTCCAATACAGATTCTATTCTTGAAACCACCTAATAGTAGCTCACTCAAGGTGTAATTTGTCCGAATGCTTTATCTTTTGTGAATTATAGATTGATCCTAGTAGTTAGACTCTTAGCTCAAGGTCCACTTTCTAGTGTTATTTATACACACAATCGCTACAATGTAATCCCTCCGCAAGGTCTTGTGTTCTCTACTTTTGTATGAATTATTAGACTATTACTTATCTCCTAACTCAATACTAGCATTTGATTAAATCAACAAATTAATTCAGTTGGCCACCTAAACAATCTATCAATCAATCATAAATATTCTAATTAGTATAAACAATCAATAATCATGTGAAGAACTTCAAAATAGATTTATATAATAACTCAAATCATGTCTAGAACTTAGAATTCATCCCCAATCACTAAGAAGTTTTAGCTACTCATGGTACTAACAAAACCCATGAGTTTCATATTATATAATGGAAAAGAAATAGTTACGGTAGTGAAGAACGCTCCAAAACCCTAGCTTTTCTCCCTTGTGTTCTTCTCTCCAAAACTTGATAAAAGATTATAAGATATCCCTTCAAAAATATTAGAAGTTCTCTTAAATAGGTATCCAAGTTGTTGTTGTACCCGTGCGCCGAATACCGGTCAAATGGCTGCAAAAAATTCTCCTAACTAGCATAAGCAGGTCATGGCCAAGTCTGGCCGTACCACAATATCTTGAGATTGTCTCAAAGGCTTACGTAGGTGGCAAAAGCCCAGCCCCAATTGGTCTTGTTCAAATTTATCGGAGATAGAGGACCGACAAGTATATTTCTCGGCTAAGCTTCTTGAGTGTCAATTCCCCGAGACCGACAATGTAATCTTCAACTTCAATTTCCGCGACGGACATCCCGCCGTGAGAAAATAATTTCCCCGACTTTTCGGTTTTTCGTCGAAATCACGGATACTCATGCCTCCGTGGGAAATAAATTCCTCGGATTTTCATTCTTCCCTTTGTCTTTTCGCGTACGAGATACATGGTCGTGAAAATATAAAGTTAGGGATTTTCAACTCAGCAAATACTTTTTGGACAGCACTTGGTAATCGTGAGAAAACTATTCTTCGAGTTTTTATTATATCAATTGCTCCCGCATATACCAGGGCTCCGTGAAAACTAAAAGTTTCGAGATTTTCTTCCTTCCATCACGTAACAACAACTTCATGTCTCTCTTCTTCATCGTTAACCATAGCTAACACTCATTGTCATGACCATCAAAACCAAACACCATTAATACTTTGAGCGTCATCTCGCTAGCTCCAAGTGAGTCCAACCGATTCCTTTGCTCGAGCTTTCATCAACCATCAACAGTACCACTGCCTTCATATTCTCCGGCACAACTCCATCTTCTTCATCCCGAAGCAGCAACATCAGCTGATCAGCAGCAATCTCTGCTTTGCTTTGCAAACTCAAGCTGATCAGACTATCCATACTTGTCAGTCCCCCGTTCCTTGGACTTTGTCATGATCGAACTTCATCGTTATCAGTCCCCATCTTCTCTGCTGGACGTACCTTATCACTTCCAGCATCGTTCTCCATTACCAGCTTCATGAGAAACACCGCAGACATCCCTGTTATCTCCCTCGAGTCTCATCATTCATCTACAGCGATCAACTTCTAGCCAGTCGAACTCGAGTTCTTCTCGTGTAGCACTCATCTTTCTTCAACAGCCACCATCACTTCCAACCGTTCATCACCTGCACATTCCTCGACTTAAATACATCCAGTCCATCTGCTTTTCTTTCGTAAATCGCTGACCCAACCCTTTAATCGTTTCACCAGTTCGAACTCAAATCCACGAATCACTCTTCCATTGCTTCTCGACAGCTCACTGCCAATGCAGCATCTCCTCCATTACAGCTTGAGGTTGAGGTGGAGGTTGTGGTCGGAACTGTGGTTGTTGAAAACCACTCTGTCGCCCATAAGGATTAGGAGTGCAGACTTGCTGATTTGCATAATCGAAATTTGGGTGATCTTTCCAACCTGGATTATAAGTATTAGAGTAGGGATCATCATACCTTGGCCTCTCGATTAGGGAACACATCATTCACCTGCTCGAGACTCTTCTTCATAAGAAGGAATAATCACCGCCATTCGTTGTACTACCTTTCTATGTTGTTCATCCGTTGCTCGATCGTGCGAGACTCTCCCATCTCGCTAACTCTTCGACATTAAAGTTGTTTTCGGTGTATAATTGTTGAGCATTGGAAGCCGACTCTCAATCAAACCGGTTGCCTGCGAGATTGTCTTCTCATTAAGTGAACCACCGGCAGCCGCATCAATCAAATTCCTCATTCAGGGAGTAATCCTTCGTAGAAGTATTGAATGATAAGTATTGAGGATATATTATGGTGTGGTCAGCTTGCCAAACAACTTCTTATACCTCTCCCAATATTCATATAGAGACTCCCCGACATCCGTAAGAATACCACTAATCTCCTTCCGAACGGATGCCGCTTTGGAAGCAGGAAAATATTTCTCCGTAAATAGCTTTTTCATCTCGAGTCCATGTTGTAACACTCCCTAGAGGAAGATAATACAACCATTCTTCTCGCTAAGTCTGTCAATGAGAACGGAAGGCTTGTAGCATAGCCATATCTCTCGCTCGCGCTTTATGCCAGACTTGTCATCGTGTTCTGGAACTGTTGAAGGTGTCGATTTGGATTTTCACTGGATGTCCCTTGAACTTTGGTAGATGATGAAGTAGATTCGACTTCACTCCATTTGGGCTAGTGATTGAAATGCATAGTGGTTGCGAATCTAAGCATGGAGATGTTAACTCTCCTAACTTCCTCTCTGGGAGGTGGAGGATCTCTCTCGTCGTCGTATTAACCATCTCTTCGTAGAGGGTTCTTGTTGCGACTGTGGACGTGCTTGTAGTACCGATTCCCTTGCGAGTTTGAATTCCACACCTTGGGTAATTCCAATCCTTTGATGACAGAGATTAAGTACCTGAAACAAAATTCTCAAAAAGCTAAATCAAAAACTAAAAATAAGACTAAAAACAAAAAGAAATAACAACTAAAGCTACCGACTGCTCCCCAGCAGCGGCGCCAAATTTGATGCGTGTCGTAGGTGCAATCAAATTAATATCTTATTTCCACTCAATTAAAAATAATATAATGGAAGTCAAGTTCGTTCCCCACGAAGAAAGGGAGATTTAGTTGTCAAAAAGTGTCACAACAATGGGGGTTTGTTTTTGATTTTAGAACAAAGTAAATAACAAAACAATTGAAAGTAATAAAGTTTGCAAGCAATGGAGAGAAATATGATCAGGGAATCCTTCTTCGTTACTAAACCATCATCAAGTTATTATATTCATCCATTAATACAATTAATCACAAATTATAACCAATCGTGGAATAACGGTAGCTCAGTGCTATCCCCTAAATTCCTTAAATCATGGGTATGAAGCTCTCCAATACCGATTCTATTCTTGAAACCACCTAGTAGTAGCTCACTCAAGGTGTAATTTGTCCGAATGCTTTATCTTTTGTGAATTATAGATTGATCCTAGTAGTTAGACTCTTAGCTCAAGGTCCACTTTCTAGTGCTGTTTATACACACAATCGCTACACAGAATCCCTCTGCAAGGTCTTGTGTTCTCTACTTTTGTATGAATTATTCGACTATTACTTCTCTCCTAACTCAATACTAGCATTTGATTGAATCAACAAATTAATTCAGTTGGCCACCTAAACAATCTATCAATCAATCATAAATATTCTAATTAGTATAAACAATCAATAATCATGTGAAGAACTTCAAAATAGATTTATATAATAACTCAAATCATTTCTAGAACTTAGAATTCATCCCCAATCACTAAGAAGTTTTATCTACTCATGGTACTAACAAAACCCATGAGTTTCATATTATATAATGGAAAAGAAATAGTTACGGTAGTGAAGGACGCTCCAAAACCCTAGCTTTTCTCCCTTGTGTTCTTCTCTCCAAAACTTGATAAAAATAATATATGATATCCCTTCAAAAATATTAGAAGTTCTCTTAAATAGGTATCCAAGTTGTTGTTGTACCCGTGCGTCGAATACCGGTCAAATGGTTGCCAAAAATTCGCCTAACTAGCATAAGCAGGTCATGGCCAAGTCTGGCCGTACCACAATATCTTGAGATTGTCTCAAAGGCTGACGTAGGTGGCAAAAGCCCAGCCCAACTGGTCTTGTTCAGCTGTCAGATATAGAGGACTGACAAGTATATTTCTCAGCTACGCTTCTTGAGTTGTCAGTTCCTTGAGACTGACAATGTAATCTTCAACTTCAATTTCCGCGGACAGACATCCCGCCGTGAGAAAATAATTTCCCTGACTTTTCAGTTTTCGCCCGTCGAAATCACGGATACTCATGCCTCCGTGGAAATAAATTCCCCTGGATTTTCATTCTTCCCTTTGTCTTTTAGCGTACAGATACATGGTCGTGAAAATTTAAAGTTCCGGGATTTTCAACTCAGGCAAATACTTTCGCGGACTGACACGGTAATCGTGAGAAAACTATTCTTCTGAGTTTTTATTATATCAATTGCTTCCGCATATACCAGGCTCTCCGTGAAAACTAAAAGTTTTTGAGATTTTCTTCCTTCCATCACGTAACAACAACTTCATGTCTCTCTTCTCCATCGTTAACCATAGCTAACACTTATTGTCGCAGCCATCGAAACCAAACACCATTAATACTTTGAGCGTCATCTCTGCTAGCTCCAGTGAGTCTGAACTGATTCCTTTACTCGAGATTTCATCAACCATCAACAGTACCACTGCCTTCATATTCTCCGGCCAATCTTCTCTGTCCACAACTCCATCTTCTTCATCCCGATATAGCAGCAACATCAGCTGATCAGCAACAATCTCTGCTTTGCTTTACAAACTCGAGCTGATCAGACTATCCATACTTCTCAGTCCCCCGTTCCTTGGAATTTGTCATGATCGAACTTCATCGTTATCAGTCCCCATCTTCTCTGATCGACGTACCTTATCACTTCCAGCATCGTTCTCCATTACCAGCTTCATGATCGAGTCTCATCATTCATCTACATCGATCAACTTCTAGCCAGTCGAACTCGAGTTCTTCTCGTGTAGCACTCATCTTTCTTCAACATCCACCATCACTTCCAACTGTTCATCACCCGCGACATTCCTCGATCAAAATACAAACCCGGTCCATCCGCTTTTCTTTCAGTAAATCGCTGACCTAACCCTTTAATCGTTTCACCCGATTCGAACTCAAATCCACGAATCACTCTTCCATTGCTTCTCGATGGCTCACGCTAATGCAAAGATCTCCTCCATTGACTTCTTCGCAACCACAGACCCCAAACCCCGAGATGCTTCTTGTTTTTCTTTAAATCAACTCCATCGATCACTATCCTTCACCGAACCCATCGAGCTCCAAATTTATCTATCCATTGAACAACAGCAGCATATCATCGTCACTAATCCCTCACTCTGCCTAGTTCGAGCTCTGAACTTCATCCAACTACCGATCACAGCTCCATTATGTCCTTTCTCTTGATCATTCTTATCTTCCTCATCTTCCAACAACATCAGTGCCAGCAACATCAACACAGCTAGCTTCGTCACTTCCTTCTCTTCTATCGCTGATCAACAACACTATCACTTGCCAAGAAAAACTGCCGTGAAACGTGTTGAAGAAGAAGGTGGTGTGCCCTGAGCAAACTCTACGGGTGCCTATAACAATTCTGTAGGCTTAACAAAATTTCGAAACTTTCGCTCACTTCAATCGCCCGTCATTTCTTCATAGGACATCGGAATGACTCAATTCTTTCGCCATTAGTTTCGTCTTTTCGTCCTCTTCGAAATGATAGAAAGAACTCCTCAATTTGGATGAGTTCCACTTGGTCTTTGGCCCTTCTCAGCTTGCGGCTAACTTCTTTTATTGCACAATTAAATGCAAATTCACTTCTTTTGGATGATTCACCTAGCAAAACATAAATAATAGAAAACAAGAGTAATATACAATAATTCGCAAGAATATAAGCAATTACTAGCATGGATTCGACACTAAATATATGCAAAATATGCACTTAACATGACTCAACATCACTTCATCTTGCATCCCAGATCATCTACAACTCATCTAAACCACTTCATTACATATTCAATAATAACACCATAATTTATCAGTTAAGCCAAGTGTAAAACTAATAATCCATCTCTCATATCCCAACAACATCATCACCAAACCTTCACAGCAACAGATTCAATCTCAGTTTCATTATTATCTTAAACTCCAATCACTTCCAATATCAGTTCTTCATGTCCCCTGCCAGTTCAATAATACTATCACAGCCTCAAGCCAAGATCACAAACATACTAACTCAACATCATCACTACCAATGATTAAATCTCCAGCTCCACCAGCAACATCAACATCTTTATAATAATTTAAAGTTTCTAACTCAGAAACCCTATTTCCAAAATTTGGGAAGAACAGAAACCCTAACTCTCTAAGAATTTACAATTAAACTTCATATTATCATCTACACTACAATTGACAACAAACCCATCAAACAATTCATCACAACAAACTCGATTTCATAAAGAAACAACAACAGATAAAGAACCCTAATTAAATTCACGATTTACCTTTTCTGTGAAGTTAAAATCACCAATTCAATCAAAATCCCTCTCAACAACACTTCCATAATCTTCATCATCTTCTTTAGATATCAAAACCCATCTTAATCTCTCATTCATCTCAAGAGCAGAACCCTAATTTGATTCAACAACATCACCCTTCTTCACCCGTGCTCAAACAACCACAGCGCCATCACCTTCGTCTCAAACTAATCAATTTAACAAGCTTTCTAAGAACAACTCACAAGATTTAACTCAATTCTATGAATTGAATTCGACAGAGGAATAACAGAAGAAGAAAGAGATAAAAACGAAGAGAAAAGATTGAAAGGATAAAAGGAATTTCTCTTCGACACGTTGCGGTGATAAGGCCAAATCAAAATGATAAAGCACCCAAGATACGGATAAGAGTAGCCAAGCGGTTTAGATTTAAAATGGTTATTTGCCCTTCATAATAATCCAGCGATATCTTCTTCGTCCGGTGTATGAATGACACATTCGAGTAGTCTATTCCGCATAACTTTTCTAGATCTATCTACTAATACTAGTTCCGAATATATATCGTTGTTAGATTAATTTCTAATAATTAACGTCCATCTCTAGTTAATCGAGTCAATAGCGGCTTAGTCGTCTCATGACTGGTCTAATCGCGTTGACGAGCTTGAGGGTCCTTACAATACATATCATTAGGAAAATAAGTATACCCATAAATAAAAGAAGGTGTAAACCATTGTAAACCTAAGGTCCAACAGAATAATATAGAAACAAAAGATGTCATATATATATATATTTGACTTATACTTTTACTTTTTGGGCTTAACCTTTTCGTTTGAGAAAAAAGTGTTTTAGATATATTACAAACTTTAAAAAAAATTTACACATTAAACTTCTTTTAACTAACATCATCCACATTTTAAGAAACTTGCAAAAACTCAGGTTTGTTATTACAAAGTTAATCGTCTCATTCCTTGCGCCAAACCAAAAACAGATTAAGTAAAAATACATATTATTGAATTTGATCTAACGTACAAAATATTACGTAATGGTATATACATGTGGTTAAGGATTAATTTCCATCTCCAAGGGGCTTATCATCCCACATGATTATGGGTATAATCGGTAGATTGGTGCCCAAATACATCATTTCAGTGCATAAGAATGCATATTCCATTTTTAAGTTGCTTTCTCCATTTGTGTACCTTTTTCATCATCAAAAATTGCAATATATGCCCCTTTCTCTTCTCCCAACCTTTTCGAGAGGACATTTGACAAGGAATTCACATTCGTCGAGATTGTGAAGAACAATTGCTTCATTGATATGGTTGAAGTTATTACTTTCACCGCTTCTTTACAAGTGGGGTAATCCTCTTGGATTACTACCACATAGAATGTTGGAATAGGACGGTCTGAGCGGTGACAACAAGAATTTCCAGTGTCCGAACTTAAATAAAATCGAGCAACCCTTTTTGCATAAGAAGCTTCCACCAGTTGTAGTAGTATGTTCTTTAGAGTGGTATAAGGGAATGGAGATATATCAATGTTTGCTTGTGATGTTGACCGCAATGATCTTTCTACATGTCTATCTACCTTATATAAGTACCTGGAATTAGCAAAGAATAAGAAGAACCATAATCCAAGTCACCATGCATTATACTTACGTCATGACTATTTGTATAACAACTTGAGAAAACACATACTCAATAAGTACTAATGACAAAAGTAACATGCAAATTACCATTCATTATCCTTGTTGTGGTAAAGACACCATGACCCTATGGATCATATAATCATCCATTGGGATAACCATGAAGAGAGGATTGAACGTTATCCTTCCAAGAACACTTGAATACATACGCACATGACTTTATTTTTTCTTTCTGATATTCATTCTGTCATGCATCTTTGAAATCACATGGACATATGTATATATAAAGTGATATGGCCGATATATGTACCTTATAATTCCTCTATACCGCTAAGAAAAATGAAGAATTTGTGAATTAACTTTTTCTCATCTTCTTTTAGAATTTTACCTTGGTGGTTGAGTATACTGGTGTTGATGGTGGTTTTTAAACAAGGGGTAAAATCGTAAAACCCCATGACCTAGTGTTACCCGAAACACATTAACTAAGAGCATTTAACTCAGGTGTAAATAATTAATAGGGGTATTTTTTCAAAATACCAGATTAGGGTTTTCGACTACGTAACCCTAATTCCAAAACCAAGCCGCACTGCTGCGCACCATGGCAACAATGCCAAACCAAGCCGCACACTCGCGCACCATGGAAACAATGCCAAACTAAGCCGCACACCGCGCACCATGGAAACAATGCCAAACCAAGCCGCATCTTTTGCGCACCATGGCAACAATGCCAAACCAAGCCGCACATCATGGCACCATGGCAACGATGCCAAACCAAGCCGCATCTGTGCACCATGGCAACGACGCCAAAACCAAGCCACACTGCGCACCATGGCAACGACGCCAAAACCAAGCCGCACAGCGCACCATGGCAACGACGCAAAACCAAGACGCACTTGCGCACCATGGCAACGATTCCAAACCAATGCATCTGCGCACCATAGCAACAACGCCAAAACCAAGCCGCACACTGCGCACCATGGCAACGATGCCAAACCAAGCCGCACACTGCGCACCGTGGCAACGACGCCAAAACCAAGCCGCACACTGCGCACCATGGCAGCGACGCCAAAACCAAACTACATATCGCACTCATTGGCAACCATGCCAAACTAAGCCGCTATGCCATTGGCACATGCCAAATATAGCGCCCTAGGCTTTCAAAACGTGCAACTAGGTCAACATGGCCGTATGTGCCATTGGCACATGCCAACACGTACCACAAGCCATATTTCCAAGCCGTTATACCATTGGCACATGCCAAATATAGCGCCCTAGGCTTGCAAAACGTGCAACTAGGTCAACATGGTCGTACGTGCCATTGACACATGCCAACACGTACCACAAGCCATATTCCAAGCCGCTATGCCATTGGCACATGCCAAATATAGCGCCCTAGGCTTGCAAAATGTGCAACTAGGTCAAGTCGGCCACGCATGCCATTGGCACATGCCAACATGCTCGCTGGTAGCTTTTCCTACCAAGGCCACGGCCTAACGGCCACGCATGCCATTGGCACATGCCATGCTCGCTGGTAGCTTTTCCTACCAAGGCCACGGCCCTAACGGCCACGCATTCCATTAGCACATGCCAACATGCTCGGCCGGGTAGCTTTTCCTACCAAGGCCACTGGCACTAACGCCCACGCATTCCATGGCACATGCCAACATGCTTGCTGGTAGCTTTTCCTACCAAGGCCCACGACCCTAACGGCCACGCATGCCATTGGCACATGCCAACATGCTCATTGGTAGCTTTTCCTACCAAGGCCACGGCCCTAACGGCCACGCATGCCATTGGCACATGCCAACATGCTCGCTGGTAGCTTTTCCTACCAAGGCCACGGCCCTAACGGCCACGCATGCCATTGGCACATGCCAACATGCTCACTGGTAGCTTTTCCTACCAAGGCCACGGCCCTAACGGCCACGCATGCCATTGGCACATGCCAACATGCTCGCTGGTAGCTTTTCCTACCAAAGCCACGGCCCTAACAGACCATGCATGCCATTGGCACATGCCAACATGCTCGCCGGGTAGCTTTTCCTACCAAGGCCACGACCCTAGCGGCCACGCATGCCATTGGCACATGCCAACATGCTCGCCGGGTAGCTTTTCCTACCAAGGCCACGACCCTAACGGCCACGCATGTTATTGTCACATGCCAACACGCTCGCTGGTAGCCTTCATCACCTAGCCGTGCCCCTTAATGCACGCTGGTAGCCTAACTCGCAAACCATGCAACCTACCACTAAGGCATTCCGCACATGCCATTGGCACATGCCACACACGCCACTAGCAAATCGGCATTGCCCTTACACTCAACGTACAACCTACCACCAAGGCATTCCGCACATGCCATTGGCACATGCCACGCAATTTTAGCGGCTCGGCATTGCCACTTGCGCCGAGGTACAACCCGCAACAAGGGCATTCCGCACATGCCAATGGCACATGCCACACGCGCCACTAGGCGCCACTTGCACTCAAGGTGCAACCAACACTCGAGATATCAACACAAACTGGGGGATGCTTTCCGGGGTTTTGGTTTGGCGGTCACGACTTGCGGCGTACACTACGCTCACATTAAGAAAGCGTGAAAAGGAATAAAGCGGTCAAATAAATGAGGAAATAATGGTGAAAACGTTTTCACCCATTAACACCATGCGGTTACCACCTCCTCCCATTATTTCACCCTTTACTCTCTTCCTTCATGAGACCACAGTACGTTTCAATCTCGACTTGTATAAATAGGTCTTACCTATTTCCACTAGACAACAAGTCTCGGTCAGGAGAAAAATACTACACTCTCAGAAAAGGCAACTTTGCAAGCTTTCCAAAAAGCTTTCATCTCTTGCAAGCTTCCGAAGCTTCCACTTTCGATACAAGTCGAGACACTACTCTCCCGGTATTCTGGTCTCAACACCTTTCTTTGATTCCCTCCCCAAATCTACCCTTCTCCTCCACTTTGTGACCGAAGCAAGTCCGGAACGACCATTTCTTGGTTTAGGCCGGACTTGTACAGTTGATCTCTCGAATCTATAAAGTGCTCACGTGCAGCACATTTGTTTGGTTTGAACCAGTTTCTCACTCACCTACCGAATTTACCGAAATCGGCAAAACGATTTTTACCCATAAACAATTGGCGACCACAGCGGGAGGATTGATCTATCGGCTACAATGTCGGGCGTCGATCTCGTTCTTCGACCAGGATGTCAAGATGGACTCAAGCTTGCCAGACGACCCGGTTACGAGTTGTAAAACTACACCCGAAAGCCTGGGACTCATTGAAGATGCTACCGGCGGTGGGGACTTGCGACTGGGTCACTCAACTACCGAGACAACCGGTTATCGGTTGTTAAAACTACACCCGAAAAGCGGGGACTCGCTGAAGACGCTACCAAGCAATTGGGGACTAAGCGGCGATGCTACCAGCCAAAGCCTCCTTTTACTTGGAGAGGCGTGTTTGCAAGTGAGTAAATTTAGATTGGGCAAGATAAACGATCTGTTTTTAGGTTCTTAATAAAACCGTCATACTACTGCGTCTTGTGCCTATTGCTAGCACACACTTTCATAAAAGCAATATTTCTTTCCCAAAACATAATCAGAGTCATATTATCAAAACCATTCATCCCAGAAATAATCCAATATCCTCAAAAGCTACCAGATGTCTACCAAAACCGGTCAAACTTTGAACCAGACATCCAATATGTCTTTCAAAAAAAAAAAAGAGAAGAAGAACCTAAATGAAAGTTTAACGAGAGAAACATTCAAGGAAAATCATCCAATGAAGTCTGCTCTTCTTGGAGAAAGTCAACTTTGCATCTTCAAGAGCCGCTCTCTTCATAGTCAACATCTTGGAAAGCTTTTCGAGTTCCACCTCTGTCGTGCAATCTCCTCGGCGGAAAGGCTTTCGATTTTGCATCTTTCAACTTTTGGATCTCAGCAAGGCCTTCGACAAACCACGAAGTGTTGAACTCCTTTTCTACGCACACGTCGCGATGGTGCTCCCAGTCGGCAATAATGTCTTCAGAAACGGTGTGACCAGTCACCTCACGCATATCCTCGATGGAAGATAAAGCCTCTTCCACACGCTTAACCAGTGCAAATCGACTAGTGACTTTCTTGGTTGTGGCCATATGTCCGTACTTCTCCCAGATTCTGGTGTACAACGCCTCATGCTTAGCCGGCACACTGAAACCGCCAACCAACACATGACCTGGATAAGGAACCAAGTACGGAGGATCAAAAATGGCGCCTGCACCTGGCCTCACGACTCGCAAAGGGTCTTCTTCCATGTCTACGGCAGCAACCATCAGAGAATCATCCAATGTTTGGACCACATCTATGCCCGGCAATTGGCTAACGCCCATCTCCAAGTCACCAGCGATGGTCACCAAAGGCAAGTTTTCGTGTGGCTCTACCCCAGAATCATCCTCCGAACCGGATTCCTCCTGCGAACTTGAGTTAGACATTTTTCAAAAGAAGGAACAGAAGAAGAAAGAAAAGAAGCGCGAAACTCACCGAACCACTTCAGAAAAAGAACCAGTCTTTGCGGAGGAATCACTCTCACTTGTCGAACTTTCTTCTTTCTCGACTCATCACCGCTATGAGAAGGCTCAGTCTTCTTTGGAATTCTTTGAAGAAATTGTCGTCTCGGCAACGTGCAAGGGCGGCGAAAGCATTAACACTCCGGAAGCCCTGGAGGAAACAAGACACATGTTTTAGCGAGAAATTCACGTGTTTTGAGACAAACCAACGAAGAGGCGACACATACCGGTTATTGGAAGAAGCGAAAGACACGAGAGCTGAGGGAGGGTCTTTTGAAACCGTGCGGAACCCGCCCGGCCACGATTCTTCGTTCTCAGTTCCTTGGCACAGGGACTTTTCCGAGTTGCTAGGCAACTTTCTCTTGAGATCTCTCAACATTGGATACTTCTTCAAAAGCTGCTGGGGAAGGTTTACAACGACGTTCTCCACCACGTTATTCACAAAATCTTGGATCATAATAAACTCGTCACACGAGAACTCATTATAGCCGAAGGTCGTCAAAGTTACTCTTCCCACTTGAAAGAAGGGAAGGCGGATACCGGCTCAAGGGCACTAGCATTAAGGGCGACACGCAATGAATCCTTAGGGATCACCTATTTGGTAAGCAAGAGGCACCCCTTGATCGAAACCCATGTGACGAGCGGCACGGTCAATATTGTAAGCGGCTATACGGAAAGACCCCATGAAGAAAGACGGCATATAACTTAGGACATGCGGCTTTGAATAAACAAGTTTTCACCAACGCTCAAATCGCCATCGAAGACAAAGACATGATCGGAGGCGAAGCAAAGGTGTCAATTTGAGTCACCGACCTATGGGCCAAGCTCCCACGGGCGCAATTTCATATGACTTGTCAAGAAGACTAACCAAGCTCATGCCAACCTTTGGACGCCTGTTCACCCATCGAAGAATTCGGGAACCTCCCCAACTCGCGGGAATCGAAGGCATCGGTTTCGGAGCATACTTCTCAAAGTGCTCCCATAGCCAGACTTGCAGAAAAGCAACGTGCACATATGAATTCACTTTCATGAAACCATTCGAAACTCGCATGTTCGCAACTAGGTGATCCAGATGCACATACAGGGAACCGAGGAATAGCTTGCCAATGGGAAGAACTTCACCTTTTGCTAACTTCACAGCAACCGCTAGCAACTCTGGTCTTATTTCCTTCTTGCTAGAACCGTCATCAAAAATGTCTCTAGACAACCGAGAGCAAAAAAATGCTGCAACATGAAGATCGGCTGCTTTTCATTCGGGTTCCACTCGTCAGGAAACCATTGAGACATCCACTGGCTATAAAAGCACCTTTCATCCTCTTCCGGACAGAATCCTTCGACTTCGCAGTGGATTCTTTTCGAGCGTAATCTCCCAACTTAGCGGCAAGGTCATCCCGCATCTTCACCTCACTTTCAGATAATTGGATTTTAAGATTCCCAGTTACCGTAAGATTCAGCAAGAGAGCCACACTCTCCAAGGAGAAAGTTATCTCACCCCATCTACATATGATTGTATGGGTGTCCGAACACCATCTGGAGATGAAAGCAACCAAGCCCGGGATATCCTTCCTAATCGGAGGTTTCGAAGCTCGGCGGCATCAATAATCTGCGCTCGAGTCGGGTTGGTGTTTATGTGCTCCTTACTCACCATGAACTCAAACCATCTATCAAAAGAACGCAATGGGCTTTGACACATCCTGAAATCAATGTTGGAGGAGGAGTATACCCCTTTTTGAAGACAGAACCGTATGGTGTTCTCTGGGCGAACCGAACGTGTCTTCTTTTCATCTTCACCACCGGTTAACAAAATTGGCACGAAACCTGGGTGATTTTTCCGAGCAGAGACAAGTTTTTGGCGAAGAACTCATCATCCGTGTTTGGTTTGGAATTATGGACATCCTTTGATGAAGCGAAATTTTGTTCAGGTAACATCTTGTCGGATCTCTTAATAACAACTTAGTAACAAGATACCTGCACATAAAAAAAAACAAACAAAATTATCTCCCTGACACATAACCGCGCCCAACAAAAGGAAAACCCGAAATAAAAAAAAAAGAAGAGGAGAGCGTATTCTCTACGGGTTCAAAACTATATACACGGTATTTTCTTCGGGTTCAAGACTATATACGCAGAATTTTCTTCGGGTTCAAGACTATATACGCGGTATTTTATATGGGTTCAAGTGTGTCTACAATATCCTTCTTCGGGTTCAAAATTATATATGGAGCATTTTTCTACGGGTTCAAAACTGCACGCGCATGATATTTCTTTCGGGACAGAAAAATCATATATCAATATTTCTGCGGGTTCGAAGTCATATGAAGCATATATACAGTATTCTTCTTCGGGATTCATATACAGTATTCTCTACGGGTTCAAGACTGCACACGCAGTAACCTTCAAGTGTGCTCAAGTGCGTCTGCAGTAACCTTCTTCGGGTTCAAAATAATATATGGAGCACTTTCCTACGGGTTCGAATGATGTATGCAGTCCTTCCCTTGGTTGCATACATACAATATTTTCTACAAGAGGCACGCCAAAAAAATATATGCGCAAATATAAAGAGAAACGCCTACTCTTAGGGTTTACACCTACATAAAAAGGGAAACAAGAGAAGTATGAGAAGGCATACCTGGAAGCTGGTTTTTCTTTGTGACTCTGCCGCTAGTAGGAAAGGATGAAAAGATGAAAGTGCAAGATGAGAGAAAGGGACTTTATATATATAGGCGTGAAGATTCTGAAATGGGGAAGGATTCCCCTTTACCAAAAATCGTGCGTGTGAAAAATGGGCCCACAAGGGCGCCCAACTTCCCAACGTCGCCCAAGTTGCACCGGCCCCACCAATTGCACCGACTTCCCAATGGCCGCCCAAGTCACGCCTGCAAGCACGCACAGCTTCCACACCTTGCACCGGTCCCACCAAACTAACACACTCGGTTCCCAACTCACGCCAACTTCCCAACGTCGCCCAAGCCGCATAGGCCCCACCAATTGTGCCGGCCTCCCGATTTGTGCAAAACTACTGAGGCAAGGATTCCAAATCCTATTTATAAAAGGTCAGACAAGCCTCCTCAATTCTCTTTACGGTTTGCTGTTGATAGTTTATTACCATCTTATGCTTACCTCGCAACAAAGACCCTGTTCCGAGCTAAGCAGGGGACTTAATGTTGATGGTGGTTTTTAAACAAGAGGTAAAATCGTAAAACCCCATGACCTAGTGTTACCCGCAACACATTAACTAAGAGCATTTAACTCAGGTGTAAATAATTAATAGGGGTATTTTTTCAAAATATCAGATTAGGGTTTTTTCAACACAGAACCCTAATTCAAAAACCAAGCTGCACACTGCGCACCATGGCAACAATGCCAAACCAAGCCGCACACTGCGCACCATGGCAACAATCCCAAACCAAGCCACACACTGCGCACCATGGCAACAATGCCAAACCAAGCCGCACCTTTGCGCACCATGGCAACAATGCCAAACCAAGCCGCATCTCGCGCACCATGGCAACAATGCCAAACCAAGCCGCTGCTGCGCACCATGGCAACGATGCCAAACCAAGCCGCATACTGCGCACCATGGCAACGACACCAAAACCAAGCCGCACCTGCGCACCATGGCAACGACGCCAAAACCAAGCCGCACACTGCGCACCATGGCAACGATTCCAAACCAAGCCGCACACTGCGCACCGTGGCAACGATGCCAAAACCAAGCCGCACACTGCGCACCATGGCAGCGACGCCAAAACCAAACTACATATCGCACTCATTGGCAACCATGCCAAACTAAGCCGCTATGCCATTGGCACATGCCAAATATAGCGCCCTAGGCTTGCAAAACGTGCAACTAGGTCAACATGGCCGTATGTGCCATTGGCACATGCCAACACGCACCACAAGCCATATTTCCAAGGCGCTATACCATTGGCACATGCCAAATATAGCGCCCTAGGCTTGCAAAACGTGCAACTAGGTCAACATGGCCGTACGTGCCATTGGCACATGCCAACACGTACCACAAGCCATATTTCCAAGCCTCTATGCCATTGGCACATGCCAAATATAGCGCCCTAGGCTTGCAAAACGTGCAACTAGGTCAAGTCGGCCACGCATGCCATTGGCACATGCCAACATGCTCGCTGGTAGCTTTTCCTACCAAGGCCACGGCCACGCATGCCATTGGCACATGCCAACATGCTCGCTGGTAGCTTTTCCTACCAAGGCCACGGCCCTAACGGCCACACATGCCATTGGCACATGCCAACATGCTCATTTTGGTAGCTTTTCCTACCAAGGCCACGGCCCTGTGACCACGCATGCCATTGGCACATGCCAACATGCTCTTTGGTAGCTTTTCCTACCAAGGCCACGACCCTAACGGTCACGCATGCCATTGGCACATGCCAACATGCTCATTGGTAGCTTTTTCCTACCAAGGCCCACGGCCCTAACAACCACGCATGCCATTGGCACATGCCAATATGCTTTTGGTAGCTTTTCCTACCAAGGCCACGGCCCTAACGGCCACGCATGCCATTGGAACATGCCAACATGCTCGCTGGTAGCTTTTCCTACCAAAGCCACGGCCCTAACAGCCACGCATGCCATTGGCACATGCCAACATGCTCATTTGGTAGCTTTTCCTACTAGCGGCCACGGCCTAGCGGCCACGCATGCCATTGGCACATGCCAACATGCTCATTTGGTAGCTTTTCCTGCCAAGGCCACGGCCCTAACGGCCACGCATGTTATTGGCACATGCCAACACGCTCACTGGTAGCCTTCATCACCTAGCCGTGCCCCTTAATGCACGCTGGTAGCCTAACTCGCAAAACCATGCAACCTACCACCAAGGCATTCCGCACATGCCATTGGCACATGCCACACACGCCACTAGCAACTGGGCATTGCCACTTACACTCAACGTACAACCTACTACCAAGGCATTCGCACATGCCATTTACACATGCCACGCACGCCACTAGCAGCTCTGGCATTGCCACTTACTCTCAACATTCAACCTACCACAAGGGCATTCCGCACATGCCAATGGCACATGCCACACGCGCCACTAGCAGCGCCACTTGCACTCAAGGTGCAACCAACACTCGAGATATCAACACAAGCGGGGATGCTTTCCGGGGTTTTGGTTTGGCGGTCACGGCTTGCGGCGTACACTACGCTCACATTAAGAAAGCGTGAAAAGGAATAAAGCGGTCAAATAAATGAGGAAATAATGGTGAAAACGTTTTCACCCATTAACACCATGCGGTTACCACCTCCTCCCATTATTTCACCCTTTACTCTCTTCCTTCATGAGACCAGAGTACGTTTCAATCTCGACTTGTATAAATAGGTCTTACCTATTTCCACCGGACAACAATTCTCGGTCGGGAGAAAAATACTACTCTCTCGGAAAAGGCAACTTTGCAAGCTCTCCAAAAAGCTTTCATCTCTTGCAAGCTTCCCAAGCTTCCACTTTCGATACAAGTCGAGACACTACTCTCCCGAATTATTCTGGGTCTCAACACCTTTCTTGGCTTCCCATCCCCAAATCAACCCTTCTCCTCCACTTTGTGACCGAAGCAAGTCTGGAACGGCCATTTCTTGGTTTAGGTCGGACTTGTACAGATTGATCTCTCGAATCTATAAAGTGCTCACGTGCAGCACATTTGTTTAGGGTTTGAACCAGTTTCTCACTCACCTACCGAATTTACCGTAATCGGCAGAAACGATTTTTACCCATAAACAATGATTTTTACCCATAAAAAACTGGCATAGTTTAGTTATGCACCAGTGACGATTTTATGGGTTCTTCAACCATTTCAAAGTATAGAAAAAAAAGCCATAAACAAGAAAACAAACAGAGAAGAAGAGCAAAGAGTGATAAACCCAAAATGATAATTCACTTAACCGAGTAAGATTAATATTTTTTTTTTGTTTTTTTTAGTATTAATATTAATATTAACTTAATATTAACTTAATAATTATATAAGTGTATCTCATGTGTGAAAAATATATATATATAAAAATCAATTGAAGAAATACATTGATTTTGTTTATTAGATATAGAGGTATGTATAAATATTTATAGGAGCGCAAAAGTGATTTGTTGTTCGGTGGAAAAAACATACATATCTGATAGGTGTAGAATACACCGTATTTACTATATAGAGTTTATGCTTTCTTTGCTATTTTTCTTGTGAAATATGTACTTTACGTGTGTTTTTGAGTTATTAGGTACTCTGGAGTCGCACGGAGGAAAAGAAGAAGAAAGTATCCAATTTGAGCAAAAAGGGCGAAATTGTCATCTCACAGGCAAATGATATATGGAGCTGACCCAAGGTTAAGGGGCAACTCTATTAGGAGGAGTGTTAAATGCAACCGGTGAGGCTAAGGGGTGCCAATCGGGATAGCCCTTATAACATGTGGTGCCACCGCATAAATCCTACCCTAATTATGACCTGAATTTGAGAGAAATTTCTCTCATTAATCATTTTCACCTGAACTAAATTCGAGAGAAATACATCTGAAATTGGGAAGGAAAACAGCGGCTGCTGCTGTTGAAACCGAGAGAAGAGAGTATGATGAGAGATCGAGAAATTAAGGCTGGGGGAGAAGAATTAATGAACCTGGTAATCGAGAAGTACACGAGTTCATGTTTGAATCTCGCAATTGAAGAGTTGAAGCTCGGGGAGATTGAGATGAATCGAGATCTCAAGAAATTAATGGGTGCATTATGGGTTCGAATATGCAATGAATTAAGTTGTTGTTGTCCGAATCGATCGGGGTTTGTTGGTCTAAAAGATGAGGTTGTTCCGCTTTGTTCAATCGATTTTCTTGGTGCTTGAGAGGAGATCGAAATGGATTAATAATGGTTGTTGATAGTGTTTCTTGTGAGAAGTAGAACACGAGAGATGGGTTATCAATTCTTGATCTCAATATGGTTTTGATGGAGGAATTCAGAGAGAAGATTGAGTCCATGGGACTCTGTAGGCTATTAAAGTATTAGGGTATGGATTCAAATGGGTTTATGGAAGCTGTTATCAGGATGGAAGTGATTTGAGCGATGAACTCGGTGATGAAGGAGGTACATTGGAGAAGAGATGGAGCTAATGGGTGTCTTGTATGTCTGATTGAATTCGAGGAAGAGATGGAGATGAAGCTGTTGTCATGAGTTGATGGGCTGTGAGCTAAGGAAACAGATGGTGTCTTGCTCGAATCTGGTGGTGCAATGGCTAGGTTAGAATGGAGGTTAGGCTCTGTGTAGTAGCAGCTCAAGTAGATGGATGTTAAAGGTGCAGTGAGCTGCAAGCTGGTGGCCTGAGGCATTGTTGCTGTTGCTTGTGGAAGGAGGAGGCTAAGATGCTGTTACTGGGATTGCAGGGCAAAGCGCAAAGCAAATGAAGCCTTGGCAATGGCTGTAGCTGTGGTTTTTGGCCTAGCCTGAGGCTGTGCAGGGAAGTTCAGATGCTGGAATTGATTGAGTATTCCAGGTGCACAGAGCAGGTGATGGGATGCTGCCATTGATGTGGAGAGAAGGAGAATGATGAAGCTCAGATGGTTCAAGTGGGATTGCAGCAGCTGGAACTGGAGCTGAGATGAATGGCAGTTGGTCTTTTGGCACTGCAATGAAAATGGGCTAACAGGTCTGGGTTGCACAAAGGTTTATTGCACAGGAGTTAGGGTAATTGCAGGTGGTACTTTAAGTTTTGAATATGAAGTAGCAGCTTAGTTGTAGTCAAAAAGTCGAAATGGAGAGGCAATTTTGGATTTGGATGTGGATGCGAGATGCAATGCGAAATCGGGAGCCATGGCCAGGATGGTTGTCTGCAATGGGTTTCGGTGGTTGTGAAGGTCGGTGGAAGAAATGGTGATTTTGTTGTTGGCCTGAGATGACAGAATGGCAGGTGGTTGAAATGACTGAGACAATGGCTAGGTAGTATGAAGCTACAGGTGTTGGTACAATTAGGATGATGTGAGGCAAATGAGCTGAATTCAGTCTTGGTTGGTAGAGCGAGATTGCGTGAGCTTGCCATTGTTGCCGCACGAGTATGGAATTGTGCAAGCTATGGCTGGGTTCTGAGCATGGAGATGGTGATGCTTCTGTTGGCATTGTGAAGTGGCTTATAGAGCAGCTTGGAGTTGGAAAGGCTCATTGCAGGATGGTTAGAATGGCAGGATGTTTTGGAGCTGAGTTACAGGGCAGATGTTACAAACAGAAGCACAATGATTGTGCTACAAGTTCTGTCCAGTGCAACTAGCCCAGGCCAAGTTCACTCAGCTCAGCTGAGTCTGACTTGGGTCCAACTCCACCCGGCGGATTTCGACTCATGAACATGAATCGGTTTGACTCGGCCGGACCGAGTTGACCCGTTGACCCGACCGATCCGGCCCCGTTGACCGGTGGCCTAAGCGGACTTTGCCGGTCACCTGGGATGTTTTCCGGCGACCTTTCCGGCCGATTTCCGGCCACAATACCAGATTTCCGTCGACCACTTTTGGGTCATATTTTCTACATGGGTTTCTCACTCTTATGGGCTTGGTGGATTTTCATCTAATGGACTTTGAAGACTAGACCTAATTTTAGAAGTTGGAAAAAAAAAAGCTATAAAGGGAAGGTCTTCTACAACTTATAGGAATCATCTTATTCTTGGAAATTTGGAGAGCCGTTTTGGTTACATAACTAGGGTTTGCTTTTGTTCATCTCCTTCTTTAATTCAACCTATATTTTTGTGATGAACTCCATAGCTATGAGTAGCTAAATTCTCTACTATTGGTTAAGGATGTAGTCCGATTTCTAAAACTTGTGTTTGCTTTATGTATTATAGTTTTCTCTCTTGATTATCGTTCACTTCTCTACTGTTTTTATGATCACATGATTGAAGTATTGTGATAGGATTTTGATGTTTGATTAGTTAAGTGGCCAATTAATTGAACTTGCATCTTAGTCCATAGCTATTTTAGGGTTTTTCATCAAGCGATAACCTTGAATACAAGTAGCATGATATGTTTACGGTTTGTAGTGATACACTCTCGTAATCATATGTAGAGTTTGACCATTGTCTGAATTGTTTTGCGCAATGCATGACAATTGCATTGATTAGCCTATTTCTGAAACTTAATGCTCCTAGGAATTGAACTTGATTAGCGCAAGGCGTTAGGTTATTCTTTAGGTAGAATTCACATACGCAGCCCTAATGTGTGTGTTGATGAACTTGAGAAATTAATAGATTATCTTGCTTTCTTGATTCTCTAGGCTTTTGATAACAAAAGAGATTAAATCGTAATTCTAATCGTATATGCAAGCACATGTCTAAGATTGAAGATGAATTCCTTGACCAATATCTCTCTCCATTGATTACTTTCTACAATTTACTTTGCTTTTAATTTGTTTTTATTGCCTAAATAGAAATAAGAAATCCCCCCAATTGGTTACTTTAAGAAATTGATTACGAAATAACTACAATCGCCTCTTTGTGGATACGAACTCTTTCTTATCATATACTTTAGGAAAGTGAAATTATTTTTGACGCATACGACAGCGATCAAATTTTGGCGCCGTTTGGGGAGGCACACGGCTAGTTATTAAGTTTTTAGTTTCTTTTTACAATTTCTGCTTTCATCTTTGTTTTTTGTTTCTTGTCTTGTTTCTCACTTGTTTGCGAGAATTGTTTGCAGGTACCTAATCTCTGGCTTCTAAGGATTGGAATTATCCAAGGTGCGGGATAGCTACTCGACGAGGCACAATACTCCAACCAATTCAAGACACAACGTACGAGCACGAGTTGGAAGTAGGAGAAGAGATTTTCCGACAACAAGAAGAAGGAAAAGAGGTTCCAATCTTAGAGGAACCACAAGTTGAAGAAGAAGAAGCCATGGGTGATGCAAATCGTTCACTCAAGGAGTTGGCTTCTCATAGGCTTGATATACAACATGGGTGTATTCAAACGGACTCTACTTTTGAGATTAAACCGGGGTTGCTTAGAGAATTACCAAAGTTCCATGGCATGGTGAATGAAGATCCAAACAAACATCTTATGGACTTCCACACCATTGTCACGGCCATGCTTCCAGCGAATGTTGCGGCGGATGGTGCAATGTTGAAAGTTTTCCGTTTCTCTTTGATGGATAGCGCTAAGGATTGGTTGTTCTACTTACCTCCCGGAAGTGTCACAACATGGAATGGGTTGAAGAAACTCTTTTTAGAGAGATATTTTCCTGCATCCAAGGCTACTCAAATTTGCAAGGAGATTTGTGGGATGAAGCAAAATATGGGGGAATCCTTATATGAATGTTGGGAACGATATAAGAGATTGGTGACAAGCTGCCCTCACCACCAATTCAGTGACGCTATGATTATCCAATACTTCTACGAAGGACTCCAATCAAGTGATAGGAATCTCCTCGACGCTGCGGGTGGTGGTGCACTAGTGAACAAGACGGTGGCACAAGCTAGAGAGTTAATTGAAAACATGGCAGCGAACTCACAACAATTCTTAAGTCGTGGTTCGGATGTGATTCTAAGAAGGGTGAGTGAGGTGAGTGAGGTTGAAGAGCTTCGTCAACAAATGGGTAACATGAACGCAATGCTTCAACAAGTTGCAGCCGCGGTGATACCAAGTTCCTCTCAATCTTATGAAGACGAGCAAGCTAATGCGATCTTTCCAAATCAACAAAGACGGTATGATCCCTACTCCAACACTTACAATCCGGGATGGAGAGATCACCCAAACTTTAGCTATGCCAATAAGCAAAGAGCGATTCAACAACCTAGTTTCAACAACCCGAGTGGATTTCAACCTCAACAACAACAATTCCAACGGAGACAACAATTTCAACAACAACAACAACCTCAAACTATGGGGTCCAATATGGAGGAGTTGCTGAAATCTTTTATGCAAAGAACGGAGAGTTCGGTTAAGGAGTTGCAAACTCAAGTTGGTTCTATGGCTATGGAGTTGAATCAATTGAAGGCACAAAATGGTGGGAAACTCCCTTCTCAACCTATCAACCCAAAAGAGGGTGTTAATGCAATTACATTGAGAAGTGGTACACAACTTGTGCAACCCGAAGTTGCTGATTCAGGCACGGTGGAAACACCAAAGGAACCTGTTTTGGAGGAGAAAACCGAGGATTCTCCCCAAACTTCTGAGGTACCTATTTCTAACTCTAAAACTCCGGTTTCTACTTATGTTCCTCCTCTACCTTTCCCTCGCAGATTTGCAAATTCCAAGAAGGCGGAACTAGAAAAGGAGATTTTAGACGTTCTTAAAAAGATTCATGTGAACATACCACTCATTGATGCTATCAAGCAAGTTCCAAAGTATGCAAAGGTGTTGAAGGACTTGTGTACAAATAAGCAAAGGCTCAAAGGTAATGAAGTGCTTAGTGTGGGGGAGAATGCTTCGGCAATCTTACAACATAAACTCCCACTTAAGTGCAAGGATCCCGGTAGCTTTGACATTCCCGTCACCATTGGTAACACTACATTTAATAAAGCTATGTTGGACTTAGGTGCTTCCGTTAATGTCATGCCTGCGTCTATGTATAATTCACTTGATCTTGGTCCTCTCAAAAAGGCTGGAATTGTGTTGCAATTAGCCAATCGTTCTAATGTCTACCCAATGGGTATTGTTGAGGATGTTCTTGTGCAGGTTAATCAACTTGTATTTCCAGCGGACTTTTGCGTGTTAGAGATGGATGAAGGTTCACCGGACTCGTCTCTTCCATTGCTACTTGGGCGTCCCTTCATGAAAACGGCGAAAACCATTATTGATGTTGACAAGGGAACGCTAACTATGGAGTTTGATGGAGAAATAATACGTTTCAACATTTTCGAAACGATGAGATATCCTAGTGATGTCCACTCTTGTTTCTCCATTGATGTGATGGACACATTGGCGCAACAAATGTTTGAGTTGAATGGTGTTGATACTTTGGAAACCGTGCTCACTACACCTATTGACAATGGTTATGCGTATAGTGATGAGATGAAAGAAACCATTGGTTCTCTTAACTCATTACCGGAAAAATCAGCAACTAAGAATGTTTCATATGCGTCTTTACCTTGCAATAATGAAAAACTTGTGCCATCTATTGTTAAACCTCCAAGTTTAGAATTGAAACCTCTTTCAAGTCACTTAAAGTACTTGTACTTGGGTGACAATGAAGAGTTACCCATGATTGTTTCTAACGAGCTTAATGAATTACAGGAGCAAAAACTTCTAAGGGTGCTAAGGAAGTACAAGACGACATAGGATGGACAATCGCCGATATCAAGGGTATAAGCCCTGCCGTTTGTATGCATAAGATTCGTGTGGAGGATGATTCAAAGCCTACAAGGGAAGCGCAAAGTCGTTTGAATCCTCCCATGATGGAAGTTGTGAAAAAGGAGATACTCAAGCTTTTGGACGTGGGTGTTATCTACCCCATATCCGATAGCAAGTGGGTAAGCCCGGTACAAGTGGTACCAAAGAAATCAGGTGTGACGGTGGTGGAGAATGATAAGAATGAACTTGTACCAACTCGTGTGCAAACCGGTTGGAGGGTTTGTATTGATTATAAAAAATTGAATGCCACCACTAGAAAAGATCACTTTCCTTTACCTTTTATTGATCAAATACTTGAACGTTTAGCTGGACACTCTTACTATTGCTTTCTTGATGGCTATTCAGGTTATAATCAGATTGTGATAGCACCGGAGGACCAAGAGAAAACCACTTTCACTTGTCCTTTCGGTACTTTTTCTTATAGAAGGATGCCTTTTGGCTTATGCAATGCTCCAGCTACCTTTCAAAGGTGTATGGTAAGTATCTTTTCGGAATATGTTGAAAACATAATCGAAGTGTTCATGGATGACTTTAGTGTCTTTGGTGATTCTTTTGACCTTTGATTGAACAATTTGTCTCTAATCCTTGAACGATGTGTTGAAAAAAATCTTATGCTAAATTGGGAGAAGTGCCATTTCATGGTAACTCATGGCATAGTTTTAGGCCATATAATATCTTCTAAAGGCTTGGAAGTCGATAAATCTAAGATAGACCTTATTCGTCCTCTAACCCCTCCCACTACGGTGAGGGAGATACGTTCTTTTCTTGGTCATGCAGGTTTCTATCGTAGATTCATCAAGGACTTTTCCAAGATAGCATCACCACTTTGTAACTTATTGCTTTAAGATGTGGTTTTTAACTTTGATGAGAAGTGTGTGGCGGCATTCAATCGTTTGAAAGAACTTTTGATTTCAGCCCCTATCATTAAACCACCGGATTGGAGTAAGCCGTTTGAACTCATGTGTGATGCAAGTGACTATGCGGTTGGTGCGGTGCTTGGGCAGCGTGTGGGGAAGATACCTCATGCCATTTATTATGCTTCTAGAACGTTAAATGAGGCCCAACAAAACTACACAACCACTGAAAAGGAGTTATTAGCCATTGTTTTTGCTTTAGAGAAGTTTCGCTCTTATCTAATTGGTACAAAAGTTGTTGTCTTTTCTATCATGCAAAAGCACTTAGATACCCGCTTACAAACAAAGAGGCTAAAAACCGAGGCTCATACGATGGATTTTACTCTTGCAAGAGTTTGATATTGAAATCAAAGACAAGAAAGGAATTGAGAACACCGTTGCGGATCATTTGAGCCGACTTGCTGTGGACAAGGAGACTATCCCGTTGCGTGAGAGTTTCCGGACGAGCAACTATTCTCAATTGCCTTTGGAGAACCATGGTACGCTGATATTGTTAATTACTTAGTGTCTAAACAAATCCCAAAGAACTTGTCTCGTCTTTGAGAGGGACAAACTTAAGAAGTTAGGAAACCAATACATATGGGATGATCCATACTTATGGAAACATTGTAGTGACCAAGTAATACGTAGGTGTGTTCCCGAAATTGAATTTAATTCTATCTTGTCTTTTTGCCACTCATATGCTTGTGGAGGACATTTTGGGAGTAAGAGAACCGCTCTCAAGGTATTGGAATGTGGTTTCTTTTGGCCAACTTTGTTTAAGGATGCACATGCATTTTGTATCACATGTGATAGGTGCCAAAGAACCGGCAATCTAGGTGCTCGAAATCAAATGCCGCAAACTATTATTCAATTTGTGGAGGTTTTTGATGTATAGGGAATTGATTTTATGTGCCCTTTTGTCAATTCTAATGGGAATTATTATATTTTGCTTGCTGTGGATTATGTCTCGAAATGGGTGGAAGCTAAGGCCACCCCAACTAATGATTCTAAAGTTGTTTCAGATTTCGTGCAAGCTAATATATTTGCAAGGTTTGGCATTCCAAGGGCTATAATTAGCGATGGAGGTTCACACTTCAAAAATAGGTTCTTGCAAAGCTTGTTAAAGAAGTACAATGTGTCGCATAGGATTGCAACACCCTACCATCCGCAAACAAATGGACAAGCCGAAGTTTCCAACCGAGAGGTGAAATCCATTCTTGAAAAGACGGTGAATCCCACAAGGAAAGATTGGAGTTCGCGACTTAATGATGCTTTGTGGGCGTATAGAACCGCATATAAAACACCTATTGGGATGTCTCCTTTTAGGCTTGTTTATGGTAAACCTTGTCACCTACCCGTTGAAATTGAGCATAAGGCGTTTTGGGCTATTAAGCAATGCAACATGGAGTTGGATGGGGCTGGAAAGCAAAGAAAGTTACAACTTCAAGAGCTAGAGGAGATTCGCAATGATGCATTTGAAAGCTCACGGATTTACAAGGAAAAACGAAAGCTTTTCATGATAATATGATTTCTAAGAAACAATTTTGCATTGGACAGAAAGTGCTTTTGTTTAATTCTCGCTTGCAATTATTTCCGGGTAAATTAAGGTCACGTTGGATTGGACCTTTTATTGTGACTAATGTGTTTTCTCATGGTGCAGTGGAAATTCGTAGTTTAGCTACAGGTAATGAACTTAAAGTGAATGGCCACCGGTTGAAACCATATTATGAGAACTTCTCTTCGGATGTTGTGGAGGGAGTTAATCTTGTGGAAGTACTCCCTCTGGAGGAGTCATAAAAAGCAAGGAGATAGTCGGGCTGACGACTTTAAACCAAGCGCTAAATGGGAGGCAACCCATCGGTTTTGTATCTCTTATCTTTTATTTTCTTTTCTTGTCATGCTTTTACTTTTTCTAATTTTTTGTCACTTTTCCGTTAGGATTTCCCACCTTGACTTTCTTTGGACGATTCAATTACATTGAGGACAATGTACAGTTTAAGTGTGGGGGGAGTGGTTTGTGGTTTGCTTTATAAATTTTTCAAAATTTTCAACTTTTGTGTAATTAGTGAATAAGAAAACTCCAACTTGTAGTTAGTTTAGAGTCACATAGTATACATGTCGCTAAGATTACATCGAGAATCTCACACTAGTGACTGAACTTAGAGATGACAGAGAACATGATCGGGTTTCTTAATTGTATGAGAGTTAAAGTTGGATTTAACCATGCCAGTGGCAAATAAGGTGCAGACTGAATTCGGTATTAGAACGGTGATCCCCTATAGTGGAGACTACCCATGTTACATAATGTGAGGCACCAACCTTCAATTCTTTGTACCTGTCTAAATTTGTGCTTTTAGAGTGTGTGTCACCGTACGTAAATTCCGGGCAGAATGGTGAGCTGTCCAATTTCCCACCATAGAAGCACTATTTTGATCTCTTGAGTGCTATTTTTATCAACCATGTTGGTGACATCGAATTGCTAACTTACATACCACTTGTGATCTTGTTCGCAGTTAGCACCATCCACCTTATCTCTCTCTACACCAACAGTCCATAGAAACACCATCATCATCAACAAGAGGAGTATCACAAATTTGAAGGAAAGTTGAACACGTTCGAGGTTTACAAGCAAATGTACGAGAAATGGGCAGATTTGATTCAAGTAAAGCAACAAAACAGGGGCAGAATTTTTATAAGTTGAAGACTATAGTACAAGAGCGGAAATTATCAAGGATGAAAGTTCGAGAAGTTTAAGATATCAAGACATATAAGTTGTGAAGATTCAAGCGGTAAAGTACTTACACCATGGCATTGTTTATTTTATTTGTATTTTACTTTCTCTTGTCTCAAAAAAAAAAAAAAAAAAATTAATTTTGGGTTTGTATAGTTTGTTTTTATTTTTGTATTCTTTCAATAAAGCCTATGGAAAGAAGGAATATCTATAATGAAGTTTCAAGCGACAAGGAATTAGAGGAAAGAATCACATTGTCGAGATTCTACGAAGTTCAAGAGTTATCATCAAGAGTTGAAGACCGAAGACGAAGATGAAGACACCGATAGAAGACCGAAGACGTTTCTATGGATCTTTGTGAGAGTGGTGCTAGTTTTGCACGCCGAACGGAGCAGTTCTTTGTAAGTAAACATATTCCCACCTTCGTAAATGGTTGATTTCCTTTCGAAGAGATCGTCAGAAAAATGGGTTTTCAAAAATATATAAAAGATGTGGGTTTTTCAAAATATTTCGGAGGGTTTTGCCTTCCTACCATTCAACGTGTCTCAGGATTCTCTCTTCATTCCAACCTGGACACATGTGTGACCCATAAAAGTCATTTGTTTATTGAGAGAAATTTCATAAAACCCTTTCTTGTGAGGCGAGTCGAGACTTTTGATCACTCCGAACCCGAATTTTAGTCGAGAAGGGATGGTTATCTCTCTCTCAACTTTTAAGAATGAGATTGTGTTCATTTATGTGTCTAACTTCTTGTGACTAGTGTGCAGAATCTCTATGTCTTCTTAGCGCGTTGGATACTATCATTACGGAGAACTAGTAAGTTGGAAATAGGTTTTGTGGGTATATCTCTAGTAAACCCTCACGAGACTATAACTCGTCCACTAGGGACACCTAGGGGTTTAAAGGTTTGTTATTTATGCTAAAAGTGACCGTAGCCTCGACGACACGGAGTTGTTGTATTTTATTGTTTTGTTTGATTTGCTCGAGGACTAGCAAAGTCTAAGTGTGGGGGAATCTGATAGGTGTAGAATACAACGTATTTACTATATAGGGTTTATGCTTTCTTTGCTATTTTTCTTGTGAAATATGTACTTTACGTGTGTTTTTGAGTTATTAGGTACTCTGGAGTCGCACGGAGGAAAAGAAGAAGAAAGTATCCAATTTGAGCAAAAAGGGCGAAATTGTCATCTCACAGGCAAATGATATATGGAGCTGACCCAAGGTTAAGGGGCAACTCTATTAGGAGGAGTGTTAAATGGGCTGCCAATCAGGATAGCCCTTATAACATGTGGTGCCACTGCATAAATCCTACCCTAATTATGACCTGAATTTGAGAGAAATTTCTCTCATTAATCATTTTCACCTGAACTAAATTCGAGAGAAATACATCTGAAATTGGGAAGGAAAACAGCGGCTGCTGCTGTTGAAACCGAGAGAAGAGAGTATGATGAGAGATCGAGAAATTAAGACAGGGGGAGAAGAATTAATGAACCTGGTAATCAAGAAGTACACAGAGTTCATGCTTGAATCTCTGCAATTGAAGAGTTGAAGCTCAGGGAGATTGAGATGAATCGAGATCTCAAGAAATTAATGGGTCTGTTATGGGTTCGAATATGCAATGAATTAAGCTGTTGTTGTCTGAATCGATCAGGGTTTGTTGGTCTAAAAGATGAGGTTGTTGCTGATGTTCAATCGATTTTGCTGGTGCTTGAGAGGAGATCGAAATGGATTAATAATGGTTGTTGATAGTGTTTACTGTGAGAAGTAGAACACAGAGAGATGGGTTATCAATTCTTGATCTCAATGTGGTTTTGATGGAGGAATTCAAGAGAGAAGATTGAGTCCATGGGACTCTGTAGCTGTTAAAGAATTAGGGTATGGATTCAAATGGGTTTATGGAGCTGTTATCAGGATGGAAGTGATTTGAGCAGTGAACTCAGTGATGAAGGAGCTGTTGGAGCAGATGGAGCTAATGGGTGTCTTGTATGTCTGATTGAATTCGAGGAAGAGATGGAGATGAAGCTGTTGTCATGAGTTGATGGGCTGTGAGCTAAGGAAACAGATGGTGCTGCTCTGAATCTGGTGGTGCAATGGCTAGGTTAGAATGGAGGTTAGGCTCTGTGTAGTAGCAGCTCAAGTAGATGGATGTTAAAGGTGCAGTGAGTTGCAAGCTGGTGGCCTGAGGCATTGTTGCTGTTGCTTGTGGAAGGAGGAGGCTAAGATCTTTGTTCTGGGATTGCAGGGCAAAGCGCAAAGCAAATGAAGCCTTGGCAATGGCTGTAGCTGTGGTTTTTGGCCTAGCCTGAGGCTGTGCAGGGAAGTTCAGATGCTGGAATTGATTGAGTATTCCAGGTGCACAGAGCAGGTGATGGGATGCTGCCATTGATGTGGAGAGAAGGAGAATGATGAAGCTCAGATGGTTCAAGTGGGATTGCAGCAGCTGGAACTGGAGCTGAATGAATGGCAGTTGGTCTTTTGGCACTGCAATGAAAATGGGCTAACAGGTCTGGGTTGCACAAAGGTTTATTGCACAGGAGTTAGGGTAATTGCAGGTGGTACTTTAAGTTTTGAATATGAAGTAGCAGCTTAGTTGTAGTCAAAAGCTGAAATGGAGAGGCAATTTTGGATTTGGATGTGGATGCAGATGCAATGCGAAATCGGGAGCCATGGCCAGGATGGTTGTCTGCAATGGGTTTCAGTGGTTGTGAAGGTCAGGTGGAAGAAATGGTGATTTTGTTGTTGGCCTGAGATGACAGAATGGCAGGTGGTTGAAATGACTGAGACAATGGCTAGGTAGTATGAAGCTACAGGTGTTGGTACAATTAGGATGATGTGAAGCAAATGAGCTGAATTCAGGTACTGGTTGGTAGAGCTGAGATTGCAGAGCTGTTGTTGCTGCCACTGAGTATGGCATTGTGCAAGCTATGGCTGGGTTCTGAGCATGGAGATTGTGATGCTTCTGTTGGCATTGTGAAGTGGCTTATAGAGCAGCTTGGAGTTGGAAAGGCTCATTGCAGGATGGTTAGAATGGCAGGATGTTTTGGAGCTGAGTTACAGGGCAGATGTTACAAACAGAAGCACAATGATTGTGCTACAAGTTCTGTCCAGTGCAACTAGCCCAGGCCAAGTTCACTCAGCTCAGCTGAGTCTGACTTGGGTCTAACTCAGACCTGACTGGTTCTGACTCATGAACATGAATCGGTTTGACTCGGCCCGACTGAGTTGACCCGTTGACCCGACCGATCCGACCCGTTGACCGGTGACCGGGCGGACTTTGCCGGTCACCTGGGATGTTTTCCGGCGACCTTTCCGGCCGATTTCCGGCCACAATACCAGATTTCCGTCGACCACTTTTGGGTCATATTTTCTACATGGGTTTCTCACTCTTATGGGCTTGGTGGATTTTCATCTAATGGACTTTGAAGACTAGACCTAATTTTAGAAGTTGGAAAAAAAAAGCTATAAAGGGAAGGTCTTCTACAACTTATAGGAATCATCTTATTCTTGGAACTTTGGAGAGCCGTTTTTGGTTACATAACTAGGGTTTGCTTTTGTTCATCTCCTTCTTTAATTCAACCTATATTTTTGTGATGAACTCCATAGCTATGAGTAGCTAAATTCTCTATTATTGGTTCTAAAACTTGTGTTTGCTTTATGTATTAGTTTTCTCTCTTGATTATCGTTCACTTCTCTACTGTTTTTATGATCACATGATTGAAGTATTGTGATAGGATTTTGATGTTTGATTAGTTAAGTGGCCAATTAATTGAACTTGCATCTTAGTCCATAGCTATTTTAGGGTTTTTCATCAAGCGATAACCTTGAATACAAGTAGCATGATATGTTTACGGTTTGTAGTGATACACTCTCGTAATCATATGTAGAGTTTGACCATTGTCCGAATTGTTTTGCGCAATGCATGACAATTGCATTGATTAGCCTATTTCTAAAACTTAATGCTCCTAGGAATTGAACTTGATTAGCGCAAGGCGTTAGGTTATTCTTTAGGTAGAATTCACATACGCAGCCCTAATGTGTGTGTTGATGAACTTGAGAAATTAATAGATTATCTTGCTTTCTTGATTCTCTAGGCTTTTTGATAACACAAGAGATTAAATCGTAATTCTAATCGTATATGCAAGCACATGTCTAAGATTGAAGATGAATTCCTTGACCAATATCTCTCTCCATTGATTACTTTCTACAATTTACTTTGCTTTTAATTTGTTTTTATTGCCTAAATAGAAATAAGAAATCCCCCCAATTGGTTACTTTAAGAAATTGATTACGAAATAACTACAATCGCCTCTCTGTGGATAAGAACTCTTTCTTATCATATACTTTAGGAAAGTGAAATTATTTTTGACGCATACGACAGCGATCAATATCCTTTCATTTAGTGATAATTCTTTACAGCGGAAAAGAATGACCTTCAGAATAAACAAGAACTTTTCTTATACGCGTATAATTCCTGGAAAGAATTGCAACTTCCTAAATCAATATCCAAAACTTGGTTCACAAGTTAGATCAATTCTTGGAAAGTAACAATAACGTTTTGTCTCACAGGAAAAATTCAAAGAATAACAAACATAAGCATTCGAAAAATAATGTTCGCCTTGAATATAAACAAGGAAAGTGAACCAAACAAAAAATATAATAATTGGTCAGTTGCATATTAGGTTCGCAAACTAAAGTAAGTTTCGAGTTCAAGAACTTCAACATATACCTAGGTTCTCAAACTTAAAAGGTTGGGTTCGCAAACTTAAATATATTTTGTTTGGATGTAACTAACTTTTATTTTTCTAGAAAAAAAGGGTTTAATTTACACAGGCGAGATATTTTCTCATCACCAAAATTTACCCTAGTAGTGGTACTATTTTTACACATTTACACCATAAAAATGTGAGAAGAGACTAGAAACATCTGTGCAGAATCAAAATCTGCTTACCAAGGTGCGTAGGTAAATACAAGCTGGCATGTCCTTTTATCGTTGAATCAAAAATCAGGGTATACAAAATCTGATGATGGTCCTATTTAGTAGAATAGTAATAAAACACATTTTTGGTGCTGAGAAGTTCCCATATCTATTTCCGGTAAATCCAGTGGGTGCCGCATAGTGAAGAGGTGATATATCATTCAAAAGAATGTTGCACACGAACGAAAACGTGACACTGGGTTCCAAAACCACAAATCATCTCTCTTCATTCTTCTCTAGAATCTCTCTCTCTCCTTCTTTTTTCCCTTTTCGTACTTCTCCTGCTTATGTTTGCTCAGAGATGAAGGTAACGTCTGTCCATGACATTTCAATACTCAAAACTCTGTATATGATGAAAACGTGACGATGACTGTAGCTAGATCCAAATTTGATTTTATCTTCTTTATATATATATATATATATGTGTGTGTGTTTTTTTTAGTTAGGTAATTATCTTACAATGATTTTGAAGTTTAATTTAACTTCGATCATCTATCTATCATCTTACTCATCATTTTGCTGTACGATTTTCTTAAAATTTTTTAAATAGGGTTTGTGGTATGGTTAAGGAGATTTTTCCTTTTTGTTGTTTTCCCAGATGTAAACTCTGTGTAGTAGTTGGAAAAGATAAAACACATCTTGACGGAAAAAAAAGTTTCTGAGATTTTTCCTTCGTCGTATTAACTGTCATCTAACATCACAAATTCAATTTATGTAGCATGCTTTTTTTAGTGTAGTACAATATTTATTTATTTGATGATTGTTTATTTTTTTTGATTTAATTATGATGATTTTTCTACTAACGTTCATATTATCACTTGAAACCATGAAAGTTGTCAAACAAGCAACGTCGTCGTGTGTTTAGTAGTACAATTTTTATTTCTAGGGATTTTTATAGTGATCTCAAACAATTTTCATGTTTAAAGATTTTTTCATTTTGTTGATTTCTAAAATAGGTTTGTAGGAGTAAAAGTTAACACTGAAGGTACCATGATGATAAACTAAAATGATAAAACCTGAGAAAGAATTGCTTTCAATCGAGGAAGAAGTTCAAACACAAATGCAAAATATGCATTGAAGAATTTGAGGACGTACTTGTTCAAAGGAAGGGAGGATAATGCATTGTGGATGTTTCCAAATATATCCTTGGTTGTGGTATAAATTATAAGAGATACTATTGGAGAGAGGATATACTTTCGTTTTGTTCTTGAATATATGTGTGAAAATGAGAGTTGTCTCTTCTTTCAAACCTAATTGTTGTCTCTAGGTAGAATTATCTCATCTAATTCTCGAGACACAAGTAGATGTCTCTTAGTATCATGTAGTTTCCAATTGATGCGGGGAGAAACTATAAGTTGTAGGAGAAGAATCTCCATTTTTAGGTTCTTCCTTCATTTAATTTTATCTATTTTTGAATTTGTTCTAAACTTCCGCATCTCATCACCAGTACATGTGTCATGAGAAATTGCTCTTCAAGCGAAAACTCCATCCATCAAAGTTTTTAGAAAACCAAAATTAGAGTTTAGTCGGTCATCCCAAATTATGGAAGAAAAAAAATGAGGATGTTTTTTTTTTATAATGATGCTAGTAATGTTGGTTCGACGGAGGATTATTTCTCTGAATATAATTAGGACTGCTTCGAGGAGAGTTGGACGCTTCTTAGCAGAGTTGCAGAGGCCCTTCTGATAAGGTTACTTCTGTTGATATTGCAAGCTTGGTTTTGGATCATGGAATGCCTTACCAAAAGCACTTCTTTAAAATTTGTAAGTTGTATGGACGATTCAATGCAGTAAAAATGCACCAATTAACCCCTAAAATACACAAAAACTTATATTCGATTCTGGTGAAAAATAAACATACTAGTTTTAAAACCGATTCGATCAGAAAACCAGAATCGAGACGCGGTCGAATCGCTGACCTCAAGAATGTGTGTAAGAACTTAAGCCCATTAGGCTATCCCGGTTGGTTTCAAACTTATTTTTATGACTCTGGATGGACTTGTGGTCATATAATTGTACACCACTTTGAGAATTAATATTTTTCGCTATGTCCATTTCCCCAAAAAAATTGATCAATTTCAAAACCTCCTTAGGTGCAACTGTTTGTGTTTGCATTCTCTGTCTTTCTTGTATCTCTTTTCTTATCTTGCTCTTTTTTCATTCTTTTCTTCCCTGTACTCTCTTTGGGTGGTACAATTATGTTGTACCCATTTTTTTGATCAATGGAAACCTTTGCTTTGCTGATCAAAAAAAGAAGAAGGAATGATGTGTTAACACTACACCATTTTAAGGGATTCATAACTAAGATTCGCAACGGCACTAGGTAGGTTGCGAAATTTCGGTTGCGGATATTAGTTGCTAATTTCTAGCAACAGATGGGTGCCGTTGCGAATTTTGCAACCACGCACGTAAGGTTGCGAACCGCAACTGCTCTGTGTTTAAGCGTGCAAAGCGCGCATGTGGTTGGGAACACAATGACTTATATTTACGCCCAAGTCAAAGTTTGGTCAAGTACTTTTTTTTTTTTCTACCCTTCAATACTTATCTGCCTTTATCTTTCCTTCTTCGATTTTTCCTTTCATTTCTCAAACCCATGTAACTTTCATCCCTTCTCTCGCAACTGAAAAACCTTCTCTTCGTTGTTTTTATGTTGATTTCAAATCGGAAGACATGAGTTTTAATTAAGTGAATGATTCATAGAAGTCTTGTAGCTTGATTAATCGAGGGGGAGGTAACGGTGTTGCTATTGGTGAGTTTTGGGTGAAGAAAATAAATTAGGGTTTTGGTCTTGAGAGGAAGAAATCAAAAGTTGATGTAGAATCAGTTGCTAGCCCTGGTTATTTATGGTGATGGTGCTAAATCAAGTGTCGATTCAAACTCGTAGGTTGAAGAAAAGGTAAATTAGGGTTTTGATTTTGGATTTGAATTTTTGTTCGGGGGAATTAGGGTTTTGATTGATGATTTTTGTTAGAAGTGCAGGTGGTATGTATGATATGTATTCAGCTGCTGCTATGGATACTTAGAGTAACAAGCTTTATATTTCTAATCTGGATTATGGTGTTTCAAATGAAGATATCAAGGTAATTTTTGAGATTTCTAGGGCAATCCTTTTTTTTTTTAATGTTCAATCGTTGTATGAATGTTTTGTTGTTGGGGTTTTTTGTTCTTGTAAGTAAAAGATTTAGAGTATAATGGATTTTATATAGATTTTTATTAGGTTTTGTTACTGGAAGAAGTGGTAAATCAAAAGTTGTTTAAAATTTCAGTAAATGGTAATCTAGGAAGCTTTGGAAATGATATCAAGTCTTCTTTGTTTTTCTCCATAACCTTTGTAGCCAAATACAATGATCTGTCTTTTGTTCGTTTATTAACATTTCAATGTTGCTCTGGTTAGGAAGCTTTGGAATAATGTTTTTAGGTGAATGCTCCTTTACTCTACAGAGCTGCCTCCCGAGTTCCCTTCCATGTTCTCAAGTATGCTATGACCCTTGATGGTAAGTGGTTTTGTGGATCTATCTAGTTATGACTCATATCTACGATGAGTTTGTATAGGTTTATGCATTTGTTGCTCTAAAAATCATTGGTGGAAAAAATGCTTCAACTCCTGTTGGTGAACTCGGAATGGTCGAGATGTCACAAGCACTGAACTTGATCGAGAGATAGATTGATTTTAGATTTTATTTTTTTGTTGGTTTGATTCATGTCTTCTTTCTATTCAAAGGCAAGTTTATTGCTGCTTTATCAATTTAATTTTTGATTGTTTAAGCTTCTCAATTACTTTGGTTGTTCATAGATTTTGACTTGGTAAATCTTAAACGGGTGTTCATGAAACCCTAGTTTTGTATATAACATAGTATTACTGTTAATTAACAATTCAACCGTTAGCTTGCAGCCAATTTTTGAAGTGTCATATTGTATATACCTGGAATGTTAGGTTAAAATTTGATAATGATCGGATTATGTTAAGACCCTGAATCAACCCACCGAACGATCAGTGTTTCATTGATTAAATTCGAGCAGTGTCTGTTTGAGACCTTGTATTTCGTAATATAACTATTAGAAATTGATGAATTTTTTATATGTGCTGATTTATGATATTTTCAATACCCGTAAAAATTTCACAGGGGATCCGACATAGATAAGTACTGCAGAAGCTCTAACATTTTTGATCGCACCTTCTGATTTCTACCCTGCACCAGACCTATTGTATATCTCATTTTACAGAATCCGACCGTTAGCTTGATCTGAAATTTTTATACATTATACTATGTGTTTATATGAGTTTCCAGTAAAATTCTTATAAGGATCAGGTTAGTTTATCACCGGTAACCAGAGCGGTTGAGTGTACAATTTTCGGTGCTTATTTTCGATATGCCGATTTGTGGTTGAGTATGTATTGGTTGTTGAACTTGTTTGCATTCAGTATTTTGTAGTCGCCGAGGTCAGGGCAACTTCTATCTTTCAACACAAGGAGAAGAGAAAATGGCTATGGCTGTAGATCCAATGCAGATTTTGGGTGGTATTCTTAGCTTCATTATGTTTGCAGTGCTTGGTAATATGGTCAAAAGAGATCATTGTGATAATTCCATCATTAGTCAGGTATAATTCTCTTTTCTTTTTTTCTTTCGAGTTTAATCAAATTTGTTTGTAGATTGTTGGGTTTGTTTCAACTATCTAAATTAAATTCTTGGCTTGGATACAAGAATTGTGATCTTTACCTTCATCTACTCTAGTTTTTTGGTTTTATATGGCCTGTGATTTGACGATTACAGCATAAGAATAGTCTTCACATATCAGTGAGGCCTGTTAAGTTGTTAACCTCCCTACATCAAGGCGGAATCTAGGTGGCTAATTTGCTTGCCTCCATCCGTCTGTTATCTGCAAAGGAGTTGATATCTCCTCGTTTCAAATATGTAGTTGTTTACTGCAAATGCTAAAAATTATAGAGATAATAGTATTTTGATTTCAAGTGATGTATTTCTCACTGTGTTTTGGTTGCATATATGCTGGTCTCTACTGCTTGAGAATGAATGAGTCCGCATTTGTGTTCTTACCCCCTTAAGTTTCAATAGTTTTCATTAGGGAAGAATTAAGGAATTCACAGCAGTCGAATTTGACAAAGTGGAAGTTACAAAGCAAAGTCTTGTTATTGTTTCCAGAAATGACATTGGAAGGGAGGTAGAAACGAGCTTAAGCAGTGTTGGACCAGGTAGACTCAGGTAAGTTCAGCAAAGATCTTCTAACGTTTGATGGTTAAACATACCATGACTGTTTTATATGCTTCTTATCTGAAGTTTATTGGCTAAAAATGCCATCCATATTTTCTGTGCTTCTCATTTGTTTCCTTTTCATTATCTTTCACGGGATCGTGGTTAAAGTTGAGCACTCTAAGGGCTTCATCACATCCTCATTGACTAATGGTCCTGAATACCATGTCTCACAGGTATTGTTTAGTTCATCTCTATGATAAGATATGGAGTGATATTTCATCTCTATGATAAGATATGCCAATTTTTTGTCTACCATGAAATTATTCGCATCTCTATAGTTGAAGGAAGTGTTATTGTTTAGACGTGCTTTAATTCTGACATGGATTTGGTTGTGCACTTAAACCATTACAATACTTGCTATGTATGCTAAAAACCATTACAGTACTTACTATTCGCATCCCCTGGCTTCGTTAGAGAAGGTACAAATAATATGCTTTAGTGAGTACAAAAGTTTGGTTAGGATTCAGTCATAATTTGTTGTTAGTCACCTGAATTTTGTTGCTATTTGATTTGATTTTGATTAGGATATGTATAACTTACTTTGTAATTTTGTTTATCCTGTGTTCTTGATTACTATATCTTCTCTGTTTGTAGGGTAATATAGTATTCGGATCTGCGATTGTGCCTCGGGATTCTATTTTGCAACAGAAATAGAGTGGCTTACCTCAATCAATGCTGATTTAGTGGTACGTGATTGGTCCTTATTTATTTTGTTTCAAAAATTTTGCAATGTCAAATTTTGCATCTGCTCCTTTTTGCATAACAATGTGAATCTTTCTATATTGTGTACTTTCTTGAATATGAGTTTATGTTCCTATTGCTTGAATATGAGTTATTTAGTGCTTTTCGGAAACAAATGTCGGATGTTGTTCCTATTGCATGTCGGGCAGCGCCAGATGCTGGAATTGGCTATGCTTGCATCACCAATTTCAAGTGACTTTTGGTACTGGTTAATACCTAATATTGTATGTATTTGATTTGGTTAGATCACCTAGTTTATTTCTTAGGCATAGTCTGAAAGAAAGGACTAGGGCCTCTTGGAGTTTTATGGATGACGAATGTGTTGGTTTGCAGATTGCTTTTGTTCATTCAAAATAGGGGATTACTAATTTTCAAAGTTGAAACAAAAAAATATATTGGTAGCAGCCTTCTGTGTAAGCTTATTGAACAGTTTTGTACTTTCGTTCGCTAACCACATTACGTATAGGACAAAAATCTGGTGAATGGACAGATAGCTTGAGCCCGTGGTGCTTGAATACCGCTGTTGTCTTCAGAGAAATTGCTGATCTTTCCACGACCATTATTCTTACATCTGGGTAAGCCTCCAAATCTATATTGTCTACTGACCAAGCATTTTCAATTTCTCTTTTATTAATATTAGTATGCGTCAAATGCAAGAGATCATTGCTTCATGGATCTATGATAAGTCAAAAGTTTTGCTTGATTCATATTCATTTACCATTGGAATCATCTCACCCGTCCAAGAACTTTGAGTTCAACTGTATCCAACTGTTTCATACAATTTTCGACGTGTCTGAAATTTTTTGTGCGAGGTGCATGTATAATGATAATATTCATCTCATAATTCATGTCAATGTTAAATGTGTGTATCACAAAGCACGTAGAGCACGATACCTTGTTTATTCCAGAAGGTGGCCTATATAAACGACATTCTCAATGAGATCTGTAACATTAGTGTGTTTCTGCACTTGAGAAAATTTTGTTTAGGGATATGAAAGCTATAGCTGTGGTCTGCTTTAGTTTCCACTGGCCCAGGGAATTATCAATTCAATGAAAGCTACAACATAGCTGATGTATATATACTTTTCAGGTATATATGATTACTATAGTAAATTTAACATGTTAAGACTGCTATGGTAACTAGTATGTACGTATCCTAATATTCACCGATTTTAATTTTGAAGGATGAACTTGGTGCTTCTTTGGAGGAAATTTGCAAGATTGTACCAGGTGGTGCTCTTGTTTTCTTTCCTAGTTATAGTTTGATGGACAAGCTTTGTAAGCGCTGGAGTGAAACAGGTCAATAGTCTCGATTAAATGCTCAAAAATCCCTTTTCGTAGCCTATTAGTCTTCGACTCAATCTTTATAAGCATACTGGATATGTGATTGGAATAATTTGTGATGCTTTGTTCGCAGGTTAATTGAATGATGCTCTATTGTGAGATCAGAAAGGTTGGAGAACAAAGCAGCAGCCATTAAGTCCCTTAGTAGCTGGAAGATTTGTAAGTTAATGTAGTGTCTCCTTATAGAGATTTAAGTTAGAAGAACTTAGGAATTTCAGAACTTTCTACGAACTGAACTTAGGAACTAAGTATGTTTCTGTGTATGTACATTAAATGAACGACATAGTTTGTATCAAATTGTCATACTTGTTAACTTCAATTGAAGAATTATTTTTTCATAATGGTGAATGTGGAAATGAAATTGAATGAATATGTCATAGTTTGTATATCTGTGAATGTCCATTGAATGAATGACATAGTTTGTATATATGTGGAATGATGAATACGGGGAATTGGGTAACTGCAGTGGGGTAAATGTGGGGGAATGGATTTTGACCAGGTCAATGAAGACCTGACCTTTTTTTTTGTGTTGCAAAAGCTTAGCAACGTCGACGTTCTGTTGCTAAATTAGAACCAGAACCAATAAATTAGAACCAGAACCATAGTTCCGGGTAGGGGTATTCCTGTAATTAGAAACATCTTAGCAACGTCAGACCTTGGTTGCGAATAGACAAAGTCGCAAAGGCAAGGTACGTTGCGAATATCCGTTGCTGACCAAGAATCGCAACGGAGCTTATGCCGTTGCGAAAAACTGCAACACCGTGTTTTGCAACGTCAACCTGCCGTTGTGACCCCGGTCAGCAACGTCCAGGCTCCGTTGCTAATTCCTAAAAATGGTGTAGTGTAATCAAAGAATGAGAGAAATTTATGAAGAATATTATTGGAAACTCGAAAGTCCCCGTAACCAAGCGAGGATTCCCCCTAATGATTGTGATGATGAAAAGGAACTAAATTTATCAATTTTGGTTGGTATATTTGAGGATGAACAAATTTCTTACGAGGCGTTTGATGAAATGTTACCACCAAAATTTGATAGTTTTTTGAGTTGTGGGAAAATGAAATTGGGGGTGATCTTCCAAGTTATCAAGAAAGCATAAATGTTGATCAATTTTTTTAAATTATTTCAGTACCATGGAGAAAGTATTATCATGTATAAATCAAAATAAAGAAGAACACAAACCATTGTGTCCAACATACAATAAGGTAATGGTGAAATAGAAGACTTTGGTGAACCATTGTAGGATATTGAATTGGAAAATGCTATGCTGGAAAGATCTCAAAAACAATTGCAAGTAAGCAAGATAAACATTAGAGGCAACAAGACTTTGCTCAAGCTACAACTCATCGGAGAATCAACATACATTTATCCAGTTTAAATTTGGGTGTTCTTTGAAGAAAGATATCCCGAAGTTAGTCAACATGCAAAGTTGAGAGTTAGTCAACATGCAAAGTTGAGAGAATTACTTAATGCCTCATTGATGGTTGGGTATGTTTTAAAATGTTACAAAGAAATGTACAATTTTGTGAGTAACTAAAATTAGAAAACCCGAGAAAGAATTTCTTTCAAGCGAGGAAGAAGTTCAAAGACAAATGTGGAATATGCACTGTAGAATTTGAGGACGAACTTGTTCAAAGAAGGGTAGGATAATGCATATTGTGGATGTTGCCAATCAACATTAAAATACCTTTTGTGTCCCATTTCTATAATATTTCCAAAATACCGAATATATGCTTGGTAGTAATATAAATTAGTAGAGATAAGATTAGAGAGAGGATAAACTTTAAATGTTCTTCAGAATTTATATGAGAATGAGAGTTGTCTCTTCTTTCAAACCTAATTCTTGTCTCAAGGTGGAATTCGATGAACTAATTCTAGAGCCACATGTAGATGCCTCTTAGTATCTTGTAGTTTCCAATTGATATTGGGGAGAAACTATAAGTTGCAGGAGAAAAATCTCCATTTTTAGGTTCTTCCTTTATTCAAAACGTAGAAGAAACTAATTTGGTTGACTTCTATTAAGCTCCCGTATCTCATCACCAATGCACGTATCATGAGAAATTGTTCTTCAAGTGAAAACTCCATCCATCGAAGTTTCTTAAAACTAAAATTAGAGTTTACTCGTTCAACCCAAATTATAAGAAGAAAAAAGATATGCGGATACTTTTTTCTATGATGCTAGCAATGTTGGTTCAACGGAAGATTATTTCTCTAAATTTTGTCAAGACTGCTTTGAGGAGAGCTGGATGCTTCTCAGCAAAGGCCCTTCGGATAAAATTACTTCTCTTGATCAATGCAAGCTTGGTTGTGGATCATGAAATGCCTTACCAAAAGCACTTCTTTAAAATTTGTCAGTTGTACGGACGATTCAATGCCGTAAAAATGCACCAATTAACCCCTAAAATACACGAAAACTTATATTCGATTCTGGTGAAAATTAAACATACTCGCTAGTTTTAAAACTGACTCTATCAGAAAACCTGAATCTAGACTTTCGAATAGCTGACCTCAAAAATGAGAGTAAGAACCCAAGCCCATCAGGTTATCCCCGGTTGGGACTTGTGGTTGTCACCACTTTGAGAATAAATATTTTTCACTGTGTCCATTTCCCCAAAACATTGATCAATTTCAAAACCCTAGTTTCTTTAATTTTTCCGCTGATTTCTTCAAACAATGTTTCGTTCTCTATGCAATACGTTGATCCGAAATAGGATCACGAATGGAGGAGATCAAAAACCCCTTTCTCTATGCTCAAATCTTACATCACTAAACCCTTCTTTTAATCTTCTTCTTCGTATCAGTGTTCGATTTACTTCTTCTTCTTCATTTGTAGTTTCTTACTTGATGAATTCTTGTGGGTTAACAGAAAATGAAGCTCTCTCAGCTTCTTAAAAAGTTAATTTCAAAACCACATCAAATCCAGACACTGTTCTTACTTGCTTTCAAGATTACGGGTTCACTAAACCCGACATCTCCAAACTCATCATCAAGAACCCTGGATTCCTTTCAATTGATGCTCATAAAACCCTCAAACCCAAACTTGATTATTTGAATTCTAAAGAGGTCTCTAGACTTGAAGTTGTCAAGGTTTTATCTATTAACCCTACAATTCTTGGGAGAAGTTTAGAAAACCTTATTATTCCTTTATTCGATTCCATCAAAAGCATTGTTGGTACTGATAAGTATGTGTTTGCCGTTTTTCGACGTTCAATGGGACTAAGTGATAAATTGATGCTCAACATACAGGTTTTAAGAGATGAAGGTGTCCCTCAATCAAGTATTGTCAAGTTTCTGATCAACGGACCGAGGACCCTTTTGATAAGCACTGGTAAATTTAAAGACATTGTACAAGAGATTAAGGGTATGGGTTTGGATCCTTACAAAAATGCATTTCTTATTGCTATTCATGCATTGGCAGCGATGACTAAATCCACTTGGGAAACTAAGTTGAATTCTTACAGGAAATGGGGTTGGTCAGATGATCAAATTCAATTTGCTTTTATGTTGAATCCTATATGTATGAAGCACTCTGAGAAGAAGATGTTGATGATAATGGATTACTTTGTGAATCAAATGGGTATTAGTTCCTTGCTTATTGCCAGATGCCCAAATGTTTTGAATTATAGCCTTGAGAAGAGGATTATACCTAGGTGTTCTATTTATCGAAGTTTAATAACTAAGGGTCTCATTAATGAGGATCGAATTCGCATAACTTCGCTTTTATACATGTCCGACGAGTCCTTCTTGGACAAGTTTGTGATCAAGTATGAGGAAGAAGTTCCGGCGGTAATGAAGGTATACCATTCTTAGCTATTTTCTAGTTTTCTAATATTTTTGTGAGATATGATCAACGTGATGTAGATTGGCAGAATCTCTTGACAGTATTTAGCTTACCATCTATTTCCGGCTTTTGGTGTTCTTTAACTTATTAGTTGTATGTTAATTCTTGAGATGGGGATAATAAATCAGCATTGCATTTCCCCTGCTTAGGAGCATTCAGCATTCTAACACGAGACTGTTTTCCAAATCATTTATGTACTTATGTTATACACAGTAGTACCTGTTGGTGGTGTGCAGTCGTTCTTTGTTCATCTAAGCTTACATCTGTATGATCTATATGAGCGAATGTTCCTTCATATTTTCAAGTTAATGCAAGTTTGTTGACTTCTAAAACCCTGAATAATTACCGGAACACTCTCATACAAATTGCTTGTTGAAAATTTTGGCATGTACCTCAATATTGTGTTTTTACATGGTTTACTCTCTAACAGTAAATATTTGTGTTGATGGATGCAGAGATACTTGATGGATTATCAGAAACCCAAGCAAAATCCACATCAAAGAAACTCTATGTCGAGACCACATTGAATCCAGACTCAAGTTCTTACTTCCCTTGAATCTTACGGGTTCACTAATTCCACATCACTAAGCTAATCACCAAGTATCCAATATTCCTTCTATCTGATCCTCGCAGAATCCTCCCAAATTTGTTTATTTATTATCTAGAGATATTACTGCTCTTGAACTTGCCAATATCCTATCTACCAACCCACTGATTCTCTATAGAAGTAGTGCAGAAGTAGACGAAAATTGATGCACAACATGCAGGTTTTGAGAGATGAAGGTGCTGCTCAATCAAATACTGTCAAGTATTAAATCAACCAACCGAGGAAATTTATGAAGGAAACTGGAAAATTCAAGGACATTGTAGAAGAGGTCAAGGGTATGGGGCTGGTTAGAAGAACAAATTCAGTTTGCATTTATGTTGAATTCTATATGTATTATGATGCACTCTGAGCAGAAGATATCGGGGATATGGATTACCTTGTGAACCAAATGGGGGTTAGTTCATTGCTCATTGCTAGATACCTGGTGACATTGTATTATAGAAATTTAGTCTCGAAGGGTCTCACTACTAAGGATCAAATTCACATAACTTCGGTTACATGTGCGAGGATTTTTTGTTGCACACGTTTGTGATCAAGTATGAGGAAGAAGATCCGGAGCTAATGAAGGTATACCATTCTTTGCTAGTTTTCTAATCATTTTGTGAGACATGATCAACATGATGTAGATTGTCAGAATCTCTTGACAGTTTTTAGTTTACCGTTCTATTTCAGTCTTACACATTGGCTGCAACTTTAGGCATCCTCTTGTAAATCTGTAGCTCAACTTAATTAGAATGTTTTTTTTCATGGATTTGTTGGATTTCTTTTTGTTAGTTCTAGATATATGAAGATTCTAACATATTGAAGTGGGTTCTTTTTTCCTTGTCATTTTTCGTTCGTTCTTGCCTCAGCTGAGGTGATTGAAGATTTGAAATATCTGATTTTGTATCTAATATTCTAAGTATATATTGTTATGTGTAGAAGGGAGAGCTGTAGCAGCAGCAATGACCTCATTCAGAGGAACTGTGTCGCCTCATTTTATGGTAGGGCTAACTCTGGGAGGGCATCAACTGGATGGATTTCAGGAGCCATTGCCTTCCTGCTGCAGGTTTGATCATAACTGCAATTGCTGTGGTCTTTTATTTCTTGATATTTCAATGCTTGAGCTACTCACTGAGCGGCTTTTGGTCCTGTTTATAAAAAAATTAAGATGAAAATTCTTAAGGATGATTTCTATCCTGTGCTCTCATCTGGATGGGCTGATATTTCCTTAAAATGTTGGGATTTTGTCAACAATCTTTGAGAAGATAAGCTGGTGTTTCTCTTGTGGTCTTCTCATGGTATTGCCTATTACAAGAGGAAAAACTTCCCTTGCATCTTTTGTTTCCCTAGTTAATTTCTTTACTCGTTATCCTAATATTTAGTCCAATGTAGGCAAAGGACATGATGATTTTAAAGTAAAAGGTCCAAGTAGCTGTGTTACAACGATACGCCTAAAAATAATAATCAGCCGTATCGATACGTGTTTACACGGATACGCGTACTAATACTCCCAATACTTCAAGATACAACTCAGTTAGAAAACTTTGACTAAATATTAGATATTTTATTAGATTCTATGAGAAGTTTTAACTATAGTGACAAAATATTAGTTCCGAATCTGTCCACTGATCTTGCTCTAGACTTTCTTCCTTCTTATCCAGACTTTTTCTCTTCAGTGAGGTTAATCATACATATTATATTTTAATCATGCAAACACATGTATGTATTTTGTTAAGTTTCTATCTTATATATAATATATTTATGTTAAACTACTGATCAGTATTGAGTATGCCGTATCGCCGTACTTTAGTTTTTCAAGTTGGTGTATCATAGTAGTGTATTGGTATCTTGTATCCGATACCGTATCCGTATTGTTGCAACACAGCCGAGTAGTAAATGCATGTTAGTAGCGACTAAATGAAATTTGGAGGCAAAAAGGAGAGGACCCCTGCCCTTGTTCAAGTTATATAGCATGTGGCTGTCGCAAACTCTTCCATAACAATTATACCTTGTGTAATGGGTTGAAAGAAAAGGCGTGGACCGTACTCTAGAGTTAAGTGCGGTCTAGACTTCGCCCAATATAATACCCTGTCCTTCAAATGTTGAACATCTCTTCGCTGCTGTCATGTTTTCTACATATGATCACACCTTCTTTCTGATCCTTTTGCAATATACTTTTGAAGCTTTATCAAGCAATATTCTAGTAGATGAAGCTTCATTAGGTATATATATATTTCAGATATTTTATCCAGCTAACAGTTGGAGAATGATTCCTTGTATTGTCCCCTCTATTTATAAATGGGCAATGAAGTAGTTTTTGTAGCTATCTTGCATATATTCATCCTAATTGTAATCCTGGCATTTACTCGATTATGTTTCTTGATCCTCCAGCATACATGCTTCAAGAGCAGGAACCACATGTCGCCGAGGTACTAAAAATCATAATTTGAGTATCATTTTTCTCTATTAAGTCACATTTCAGTTCTGTTCTTTTATCCTTTTCTCCGTTAATGATATGAATTTGTCCCTTTTGCTCAGATGGAACGCACCTTTATGGCTATCAAACCTGATGGAGTGCAGAGAGGGCTGGTAAGATGTCTCGTTCCTCTTAAAGCATATCTCTGCTGTCAGATGCTCCACATTACTTAAACATCTGCAAGAAGATGATATCATGGCTCCTCGCATGGGATGTTATAGCAACAACTTATCTATCGAGTTAGGGATATTGCCCATTCTTCACGATGATGTCTAAATTTCCTCATCTTGTTTGCAGATATCAGAGATTGTGGGGTTTAAGCTTGTGGCAATCAAGTTAATAGTCCCTTCAAAAGACTTTGCTCAGAAACATTACCATGACCTGAAGGAAAGACCCTTTTTCAACGGCCTTTGTGATTTCCTTGGTGGCCCTGTGCTTGCCATGGTGAAAGACGAACAAGTTTCTAGTCCTTATAAGCTATACAAAATGCGAAACTAAGACTTTATGTTTCTTTAGGTTTGGGAAGGCTTGGAAGGTTACATCCTCAGTGTCATAAGAATGAATCAAAAATCGATTTTTGTTTCAATTCACAAAAAGCTTTTGTATAAATCTTCATCGGTCAGTTCTTGTTTTATAGTTCAGCAAGCTGAGTGGTTACTCTTGTATAGTTGATTAACAAGTTGAGTACCCAACCAATTCATTTATGATGTAAAAATAATGGTGTGACCCCTTGAAGAATTAGAAGGCTAATGGATGTCATCATGAGTGGCAGAAGTTCACCAACTCCTTGCAGTTTCTGTTCAAAGAAAGAAAAAGCATTTGCTTGCCTCCTTGTGCTAGAAGTTCTCACAAAGCGTGCTTTGGCAGATGTAATCGCAGCACAAAAAACAGTTTTAAGTCTTTGAAAGCTATATTAAAGATGGACCAGAAATGCAACAATTAGTATTTACCTGCGAACTCCTGAACTGTTATCAATATGCTTGGTATCTAGTTCTTCAATCAGTAATTGAAGTCAATATGCTTGGTATCTAGTTCTTCAATCAGTAATTGAAGTCTCTGGGTCTGTGCTAAGAAAGTCAACAACCATATCTCCGTCAGTTTCACTCGAGGTACAAGAATCAGTTCATAGAAAGATAGAAAGAAACAAATAACACCAAATCTGTTATCCCGACCATCGAGATATTGCAAATTAAAAGTCTCGTCCAAGAAAAAAAAAAAATGAAGGAATTACATGATCAGCAGCAATAGAATTTGCTTGCTAGGGCTTGGCAGCAATTTTGTAAAACCCAGTAAAAAAAATTGGTATGGTAGGTTAAGAAAGTAAGATTGTATGGAGATGCGGGGTATCGAACCCCGTACCTCTCGCATGCAAAGCGAGCGCTCTACCATGTGAGCTACATCCCCTTGTTGTTATTCGCTTGGTATCTTTTATTATATATTAACTTAGAGTACCCCAAAGTACTCAGCCAGTTTGTATCTTTATCATTGAACCGTTAAGAATCATCATCAACAATCAAAAACTTTGTTTCTCTGTCGTTGTATCTCAGCTCTCCAGGGGTGCTGGACTCGGCCAGTTCTTTACCTAACAGGGAATTGAGATTGTTACGGGGTATGCCATTGCCAAATCTATCACACCCGTGAGATTTACTAGCTTGGTGCACCTCATGTAAGAGGTGCACCAACAACAAGCTTGATGGAAATGAGCAAACAAAGTGGACGTTTAAAACAAGTACCATGTTTATTTGTATCAGACTAGCGATTTGGATCCGACTCGCCATCAGATTCATACCCACTCATATGTTGGATCGTCTATTTTTACATTTTTCTGATGTTTAATTTGAGGTCTGACTCGGCTCATACATTTAACTCGGAGTAGTAACACTAAGCAAAGAGAGAACAAAATTCTTCATTGAATTACAAGGGATCCGTACACTGTAATAAATACAGTGAGGAGTCTGACAAGAAATAATGTGAGCCACACACGTGTGGAAATCTCAACCATAGAAAACAATAAAGACAGCTATTAAAGAGCTGTAATAACAAGACAGTGAAAAAATAAATACACTTGTTACTACCCCGCAAAATGAAGGGGTGTTAATACCTTCAGTTTTGATTTGAGAAACTCAAAACGTGGTGCTCCAAGACCTTTGGTGAATATGTCAGCTGCCTTCTCCAGAGTTGACAGATATATAACTTGCAGCGACTTAGACTGAACTAGTTCTCTAACAAAATGAAAATCCAATGCAAAATGTTTCATTCTACTGTGAAAGCTAGGATTTGAAGCTAGAGATATGGAACTTTTATTGTCACAAGCATTAGTAGGTGACGTTGGTAAAAATATATGTAAGTCTTTTAGAAGATTGCATAACCAAACAACTTCAGCTGCAGTTGAAGCCAAAGACCTGTATTCAGCTTCAGTGCTGGATCTTGAAATGGTTGCTTTCATTTTAGATGACCAGCTAACTGGATTGTCTCCAAAGAATATACAATATCCACTTGTTGATTTTCTATCATCAGGATTGCCTGCCCAGTCTGCATCTGAATAACCTTGAAGAGCAGTGAAACCTTTAGAGAATAGAAGTCCATGATCGAGAGTACCTTTGACAAATCTCAGTACTCTTTTAGCAGCTGTGAGATGTACAGAAGTTGGTGTCTGCATAATCTGACAGAGTTGATTAACTGCAAAACATAATTCAGGTCTTGTCCCGGTTAAGTATTGAAGAGAACCAACTATAGATCTGTATTCCGTAGGATTGGAGAGAATGTCACCATAAGTTGCACTCAGCCTTTGTGAGTTAGAATTAGGAGTAAAACATGGGTTGATACCCACCAAATTTTTCTTACCTAGTAAGTCAAGTGCATACTTTGTCTGACTTAGAAAAGTCCTTTCTTTGTTTCTCTTAACTTCAAGACCCAAAAAATAATGAAGAGCTCCTAGATCTTTCACCAGAAACTTAGTACAAAGATAAGCAATTATAGAATCACAATGTGAGTTATCATTCCCTATTATTATTATGTCATCCACATAAACTAAGATGATTGTGAGCTTAGAGCCAAGTTTCTGAACAAACAAAGAACTATCTGCTTGAGAGGGTATAAAATCAATTGCAACTAGAGCATCCATTAGCTTTTCATACCAAGCTCTAGGAGCTTGTTTAAGACCATATAAAGATTTATGCAATATGCATACATAATCAGGATGTTCCTTATCTTCAAAACCAGGAGGTTGTTTCATGTAGACTTCTTATTTTAAATCTCCATGAAGAAAAGCATTACTCACATCTAATTGTTTAATATTCCAATTAAAGTTAACATCTAGAGAAAGAACAAGTCTGATAGTTGCAGGTTTGACAACAGGACTAAAAGTTTCAGTGAAATCAAAACCTTCAACTTGATTATACCCTTTTGCTACTAGCCTAGCTTTATGTCTCTCTATAGTACCATCTGGTTTGTACTTTATCTTAAAAACCCATTTGCATCCCACTACATTTTGAGCAGGATCAGGTGGTACTTTTGACCAAGTGCCAGCATCTTGTAAAGCTGTATTTTCTAGATGCACAGCCTTTAACCAAAATGGAATTTTGGTAGCTTGAGTGTAACATGTAGGAGTAATGTGATTAAAGTGAGATATATGAGAAACAGATAATGCATATTTGGTAGAGAAGAATACCTTTGGTTTGAAAGTACCAACCTTTGCTCTTGTAGTCATTTGATGATAGTTCGTAGAAGTATTAGTTGAAACAGATGTATTTGAAGTATCAGAAGTATGTGTAGAAGTATCATCAGAAGTAGATGTTACTGAAGTGATAGAAGTATCATTGAGCACAAAGTATCTATGATAGCTGTAGAAGTATCGAAAGTAGCAGGAGTACTTGGAAAATCCAAGAGTATTAAAGAATCAATAGTTCTTTGTTTAGACAATGTTTTATAGGGAAAACTCTCTTCATGAAATACAACATATCTTGAGATAAACACTCTACCAGTAGATGGATCTAAACACCTGTAACCCTTGTGTTGTGAACTATATCCAAGAAACACACATTGTACACTTCTAGGTTGCAATTTGTTATTAGTGTAAGGCTTCAACCAAGGAAAGCACAAACATCCAAAAGATTTGAGAAAGAAATAATCTGGTACTTTGTTGAACAAGGACTGAAATGGAGTTGAAAAAGATAGTGATCTAGTTGGTAATCTGTTAATGATATAATTGGCAGTAGATAAAACATCAAACCAAAGCTCAAAAGGCAAACTAGCTTGATATAGAAAAGTTCTTGTTATCTCTAGAAGATGCTTATGTTTTGATTCTGCCACACCATTCTGTTCAGATGTGTGTGGACAAGTAATTTCATGAGAAATACCACTATTAAGTAATACTTTGGTGAGAGCATTATTAACAAACTCTCCTCCTCCATCAGTCCTAATGATTTTGATATGTGAGTTTAACTAATTTTCTATGTACACTTTGAAGTTATCAAAAGTAAACTTAAAATCAGACTTAAGTGTCAAAGGATAAACCCATCAAAATTTTGTGTAATCATCAATGATATTGACATAATATCTAAATCCATTTGAAGAAATAACTGGAGCAGGACCCCATACATCCATGTGAAGTAATTACAAAGGAACTGTAGTTACATACATAAACATATGAAATGGTTGCTTATGACTTCTACAGACTTGACATTCAATACAAGTAAGAGTTTTGTCTGAAATATTGAGAATCCTAGCTAGCCTACTAATAGATTGAAAAGATGGGTGAGCTAATCTTCTATGCCAGATAGTTGAAGAAGCTTTACTACAAGCAAATGTTGTTGAAGGAACTGGAGTAATAATATTTCCTTGTAGTGGATAAAGACCATCTTTAATTACTGGGACCTTGAGAAAGAATCTGTCCTGAGTTCACATCCTTTACAGTAAAATCATTGGAAGTGAAAGTCAGAGAACAATGATTATCTCTGGTAAACTTATGAACTGAAATTAAGTTCTGTGATGCTAAAGGAACATGAAGAATATCTTTGAGAGTAAAATTGTTATTGGGTACTTGGACTAAAGAAGATCCAGTTTTATGAATTTGCATACCTTCACCATTAGCCATAGTGACAGATTATGTGCCTCCATAAGAAGAAGTTGAAGCAATATTAGAAGCATCAGCAGTTAAGTGATGTGTTGCACCTGAGTCCACATACCAAGGATTTTGTCTCATAATATTTGCAGAAGCAAGCATAGCTTGTAGATTTCTTGGAGGATTTCTCCCTTGATATGAGAAATTCATTCTATTCCAACACATCAGCATCATAACCATATTTGTGACATATCTGGCATGTTGGTCTTTCACCAGAAGAAATACTTGTAGAACCAAAAGAAGCAGGTCTTGGTACAGAAGCAGGATAAGAAGCATTTGTTGTTGTTGGAGAAGGTAGAATACCAGTACCTCTACCAAAACCTCTACCAGAATATGAAGTACGACCTCCCCTGTGAAAACCTCTAGAATTTCCTCTACCATTGTTATTTCCAGATGCGTAGAATGCTCTATTAGTTGATTAAAGATAAGAACTTGCAATTTTACTGTTAATTGATGTGATTTTCAATTGAGTTGTAGTAAATAGGTTCGTTGAGACTTGTGAAAGCAATAGATTTTAGACTTATAAAACTTAAAAACAAAACTTAGCTCAAAATTTGATTGCAAGATATTAAAATAACCAAGACACTGATTCCACTATTACACATGAATGAATGAATGATGGTAAATAATCCAAAACTCTAATTATCTTTTAAGTCCCTTATTTCTTAATTCACAAAAATCAGGCAAATTCTCAAAAATTAATTGTATCCCCTAAGCATAGATTATCTAAACAAAGCATAACCTATCTAATTGAATCACAACTAATGAAGAAAATTTTGTAAACAATTAAAAAAACTCTACAAAAGCAGTGATTAAGTGAATTATAAATTATAAAATAGAGAAAATAAATAATTACCAATTATTCATGCGTAAATAGCTTCCTTATTGCCTTGGTTGTAAGAGAATTAGCCGCTCATCATGTTGGAAACCCTCTCAAATAATTTATTTATGCTCAAAAATGGTTTACAAATGATGAATAATGGAGAAATAATAAAAAACCGGGTTTGTAACAGTTATATTTGTTACAAACCGAACTGTTACAAAGAACGATAACAAAAATGCGTCATTGTCACTGTAGAAGTACGACCCGCTACTCACCGTCGTTGTCACTGTTAATAAACGACTGACTTTTTGCGTCTAATGTTCTTCGTGTTCTTCATAGCAATAACAAAAGTGTGTTCTCTGCAACTTGATCAACCTCCTATGTGGTTGCTCTAAACTCTCCCCAATCACTCCGTGACCCCTCAATGAGACCCCAAGAACCTATTTATACCGAACAACACCAAGAAATCTCGCTCATTAAACTACAATAATCCTCCATTACTCGGTGTTAAGGAAAATATTTTCGGGAATATTTTCTTCCCTGATTTAACTCTTCACGCGTTTCCTAGTGTTGACACACTCCCAACACAGTCCCAGTTGGAGTAAAACTTTGTTAAGATACACACTATCCTCTAATACGCACAGGAAATCCCATGAATATCTCGTGCAAACTCGTGAATATCTCTTGTCCTCTGTTTTCTTCTCACCGAGTATCTAGCCAATTTAGTTGACAAAATCAACCATACCCTGCCTGTTAAGACTAGTCAAGTCTTCCCAACAATTACCAGCCGTTGAGTCTCCTTCAATCCCGTCCAAAATGCCAACCCTAATTCTGCCGGTGAAGAACATAAATTCCCGCCAAAACTGAAATTTGAATAAAGAAGATGGTGTCCCCCTATCATGTTCCGGGGTGCGAATAGCAGGTGCCCAACTGAGGTTCCCCTTAACCAAAATGAGGGTGCCTTTAGTACTTTTCTCCAAGGGTCCAAATAGCACCTTTTGAGCAACTTTTTCCACATAAGTGTATTCCTCCAAAAACACCTACACAAACATAAAAACACCATAATAAGTACAAAATCAAGCACTAACAATAGAGACATTGAGGACAATTCAGACACAAAAATGTGTCTATCAAATACCCCCAAACTTATTGTTTTCTAGTCCTCGAGCAAATCTAATCTAGAAAATAAAATTCTAACTCACTAGGTGGCCCCAGTGACCGAGTTAATCTCGGGAGGGTTTACCAGAGGTGTACCCACAAAACCTTGACTTCTAATTGGTCACAAGTATCCAAAGAGCTATGAGGACATACAAATTCTCAACCTATCTCCAAGTAACCGTAATGCCAAAGAAATTAAAGGTGCCAACTCTAAAGCCGATCGAAGAAAAGGGGAGACACATCCGCAACACTTTGCTAGATAAACATTGTAAGATGCGTCCATCGATTTCTGATTGGATAAGATTAGGAGAGAGAAAAGATGAGAGGGACATCTCGCTACACAATTTGGACTAATTACGTGTGATGAGTTAAACCGAGTGCTAGGAAGATCTTGTGCCGATTGAAAGCGGACTAACAAAGCAACCAAATGTATCTTTCTTCGACTCTCTCATAGTGCTCGGTAGAAACAACGTCTTCTTTGGTCTTCAACTCGTTGATGATAAACTATCGAACCTCATAGAACCTTGACAATTAACTCTTCTCTTTGATTTCTTGCTTGACATAAATATTTCTACTTCCATATGGCCTTATTGAACAAAAAACTAATTATAGAACAAAAAGAACGTAATGATGATTTTTTTTTTTGACACAAAAATTACAAGACAAAAATTTACATGGCCATGAGAGAAGGACTTAGAAAAAAACTTGGATCTTCGCAACTCGTGACGTCTTGGTATCATGAATTCCAACAACCTATATAATTTGCTCTTATAACTTCTTGTAACTAAGTCTTCAACTTTGATTTTTGAATTATTCTTTTCTATTGTTGCTTCTAAACCTTAAACGTCTTTAACTTTCTTCATAGATTTTGATGTCGCTCTGCTTGTTGATGATGATAAGTTTCTACTGAGAGAGTCATAATCCAGTAACTAAGACTACACATTATGAGGTTGCTTTGTCTTTCTGGCATTTTCTGACCTACTTGCCTTTCCATCATGGATGGTTAGGTCCATCACGATTACCCTCTAAAAGGAACAAGTTCTCTCCTGAATTTCAAGGATCTCAATGTCTTTTTCTCTAATGTCACAAAGAGGTTGTTATCCCTAGCATTCCAATTTCTATCTTTTCGGTGAGAAACAGTATGTAAACTTAGCTAACCGGATACCATGTGACGCTAGAAGTTTCAAAATTGCAACTAAAAAGTTCTTCCCCACCCCCAAACTTAAATCTAACATTGTCCTCAATGTTTCTAATGAAAGAGCAATACCAAAAAGTAAAGTAACATGAGGAATCAGTAAAGAGACAAGTCGGAAAGATAGTACATGGGTGAAGAGAGAAATCAAAAACTAATATACAACATACAATCGCCTCGATGGTCAATCAAGGGTAAATAGGGTCCTCCAGAGGGACCTCCTCAACATCACCTGTAGGAAATGGCTCTAAAAAGGGTTTCAATCTTTGACCGTTAACCTTCGAAGAACTACTACCATCCGGTGTCTCAATTTCAACAGCTCCATGAGGAAAGACAGTGCGAACAATAAAAGGACCCGTCCACCGAGAACGTAACTTCCCAGGGAAAAGATGCAAGCGGGTATCATACAGAAGAACTTTTTCACCTGGAGAAAATGACTTCCGTAAAATATTTCTATCATGCACAAGTTTCATTTTGTTCTTATACTCCTTCGCACTATCGTAAGCATCTATACGAATCTCGTCCAACTCATTGAGCTGGAGTTTCCTATGGGCTCCTGCCTTGTGAAGAGAAAAATTTAGCTGATTAACACCCCAATAAGCTCTATGTTCTAACTCAACAGGTAAATGACATGCCTTGCCATACACAAGCCGATAAGGCGACATTCCAATGTGGGTCTTAAATGCAGTACGGTAAGCCCATAAGGCATCTGTGAGCCTAGACGATCAGTCTTTCCGATTAGGATTAACTGTTTTCTCTAATATACGTTTTATCTACCTATTGGAAACCTCTACCTGACCACTAGTCTGTGGATAATACGGGGTGGCTACCTTATGTGTAATACCATATTTCTTAATCAAAAGCTTAAAAGGTCAATTACAAAAGTGCGACCCTCCATCACTAATTATAGCTCGCGGTGTACCAAAACGTGCAAGTATATTACTTTCCAAGAACTCAATCACAACCCTATGGTCATTGGTTTTACACGCAACCACCTCAATCCACTTAGAGACATAGTCTACGGCGACAAGGATGTATAGGTTACCAAAAGAATTAGGAAACGGACCCATAAAGTCAATACCCCACACATCAAAGACCTCGACAACTAAAATAGGGTTCAAGGGCATCATGTTCCTTCGGGAAATGGTTCCTAATTTCGGCAACGTTCACAAGTAACACAAGTAACTATGGGAGTCTTTAAACAACGAAGGCCAATAGAATCCACACCGCAATATCTTAGCAGCTAGTCTTCTTAGCACTAAAGTGACCCCCACAAGCATGATCATGACAAAAGGAAATAATCTTTGGACTGGTCACTCTCGTGTATACATCTCCTAATAATCTGATCTGGACAATACTTAAACAAATAAGGATCATCCCAAAGAAGTGCTTAACCTCGGCTAAAAACCTAGAACGATCTTGTTTACCCCAATGTTGGGGCATTCGACCAGTTACAAGATAATTCACTATATTTGCATACCAAGGTGATTGGGAAACAGAGAACAATTGTTCATCAGGAAAGCTATCTCTTATATGAAGGGAATCATTAGGGGAACTAACAACTAGCCTAGACAAGTGGTCTGCTACTATATTTTCTGCACCCTTTTTGTCTCTAATGTCTGGACAAAATTCTTGTAATAAAAGGATCCATCTAATCAATCTAGGTTTGGTATCCTTCTTAGACAAAATGTATTTCAAAGAAGCATGATCAGTATAGATTACGATTTTAGAACCTAAGAGATAGGGTCTAAACTTGTCTAAGGCAAACACAATGGCTAACAGTTCCTTCTCCGTAGTGGTATAGTTCAACTGGGCATCATTCATAGTTTTGCTAGCATAGTAAATCACATGAAGTAATTTGTTTTCTCGCTGACCTAGCACAACACCAATAGCATAATCTGAAGCATCGCACATGATCTCAAATGGTAGGTTCCAGTTGGGTTCCTGGACTATGGGGGCGGTAGTAAGTAAAGTCTTAAGCTTCTCAAAAGCCTCTAAACAAGCATCATCAAAGACAAACTTAATATCTTTTGCAAGCAAATTGCAAAGAGGTCTAGAAATCAAGCTAAAATCCTTAATGAATCGACGATAAAAACTCGCATGCCCTAAGAATGACCTAATATCTCTTACGGTTTTGGGACTGTAAAGTCTTGATAAGGTCAACTTTGGCTTTATCTACCTCTATACCCTTAGAAGATACGATATTCCCTAAAACAATTCCTGATCGAACCATGAAATGACATTTCTCCCAATTAAGCACTAGATTTTTTTCCTTACACCTAGTCAACACTAATGACAAATGATGCAAGCACTCATCGAAAGATGAACCAAACACTGAAAAATCATCCATAAAGACCTCTAAGAACCGTTCTGCCATGTCAGAAAATATGCTCATCATGCAACGCTGAAAAGTCGCAGGGGAGTTACATAGACCGAAAGGCATGCGTCTATACGCAAAGGTACCAAAGGGACAGGTAAAAGTGGTTTTCTCCTGGTCTTCTGGGGAAATAACGATCTGATTATAGCCAGAGTAGCCATCTAAAAAGCAGTAATGACTATGTCCAGCTAATCTCTCTAGCATCTGGTCGATGAAGGGAAGGGGAAAGTGGTCCTTCCTAGTGACCTTGTTCAATTTCCTATAGTCAATACAAACACGCCAACTCGTGGTCACTCGGGTACGTTGGGATTAACTCATTATTATCATTCTGGACTACAGTAATACCGGATTTCTTGGGAACAACCTGAATGGGGTTGACCCACTTACTGTCTGAAATGGGTTAGATAATGCCTGCATCTAACAGCTTAAGAACCTCAGTTCGAAATACTTCTTTCATGTTAGGGTTTAGTCTTCGTTGCATCTCCCTATAAGGTTTGGTATCTTCCTCTAAATAAATCTGATGCATACAAACAGTAGGACTTATACCCTTAATGTCTGCTATGGTCCACCCTAAAGCTTCCTTGTTTTTTTGAAGTACGGTCACTAGCCTACTTTCCTGATCACTATCCAAGTCGGAAGCAACAATCACAGGTAAAGTCTCAGACGGGCCTCAAAACACATACTTCAGGGTATCTGGCAATGGTTTTAGGTCCAACTTAGGAGGCTTTTCTAACGAAGGAACTAGGGTAGATTTAGAAACGGGTAGAGGTTCGAACTTAGGTTTCCATCCATTACTAGTGTCTATCAAATGGGTTGAATCTAACAAAGCATTGACCTCATTAATCATATCATCATCATCAAAATCAATCCAAAAGTGAGATAGGCATTTCTCTAATGGATCTTCTAACAAAGTGTTTGGTAATGAATCCTCGACTAATGTTCCTATCATGTTCACCTCTTCTATGCTCGAGTCATCTAGTTCAGAGGGTAGCTTGCTAATATGAAAGACGTTCATCTCAATAGTCATATTACCAAAAGATAAATTCATAATACCATTTCGACAGTTAATGATCGCATTGGATGTAGCTAAAAATGGGCGACTTCAAATTAACGGCATCTGGTTCTCTGGGTTAGGGACAGGTTGGGTATCTAGGATAACAAAATCCACCGGATAAATAAACTTGTCGACCTCTATGAGAACATCCTCGATCACACCCCGAGGAATTTTAACGGACCTATCAGCTAACTGAAGAGTCATCTGGGTAGGTTTTATCTCACCAAGTCCTAGCTTAAGGTTCACATGGTATGGGAGTAAGTTCACACTGGCTCCTAAGTCAAGCAAAGATTTCTCAACACGGTATTTACCTATTGTGCAAGAAATAGTATAGGACCCTGGGTCTTTATACTTAGGAGTAGTGGTATTCTGAATAATAGAACTCACGTGACTAGCTAGGAAGGCTTTCTTTTGAACACTAAGCTTACGCTTTCGTGTACACAAGTCCTTAAGAAACTTGGCATAAGCGAGAATCTGCTTAATCGCATCCAACAATGGGAGGTTGATAGTAACCTGCTTAAAAGCCTCCAATATATCATTAAAGTTGGACTCCCTCTTAGTTGGAACTAGCAGCTGGGGGAACGGGGCTCTGGGAAAAAAGTCGGGCTCAACAGGACCCTCATTGGTCTCATTAGAGACTCTATCAGTCTCCTCATCATTTTCTGGCTCAGCAGGGTGAACTACAACATGTTCACTTTTAGGTATGGCGACCTTATTGTCAACTTTCTTTCCACTCCTAAGGGTTGTAATAGAATTCACATGATTGTACGATTTGTCTCCTTTAGGGTTAGGATCAGTATGACTAGGGAACCTTCCATCTTCTCTTTCACTAAGGAACTTAGCTATTTGGTCGACTTGAAGTTCTAATTTAGCAAGAGACTGGGAATTATTCTTAAAATTCTGCTTGGTTTCCTCTTGAAAATTAACCTGGCTCTTTACTAACATTTCATGGCTCTGTGTTAACATATCCTGGCTCTTTTTTAGTATACTAAGAGATTCCTCTAAGCTAGTCATTCTATTCTCAGAAGGGTTCTGGAACTGGGCTTGAACTGAAAAATTCTTATTATAACCAAAACCTGGGGGAGACTGAGAATTACTAGACTGACCTTGATTTTGGCCCTTAGACCAAGAGAAATTAGGATGGTTTCTCCAACCAGGGTTGTAGGTCTCTGAGTATGGGTCAAACTTCTGACGGTTCTCAAACCTAGCATTGTTATAGACAACATGAGCTTTCTCTTCACTAACCTGACCTTCCCAAAATGAGTTATTGGGTTCTACTCCACAACTAGAGACTTGAGAGGCTCTAATCCTATCATCAGGTTCAACAAGAGACCTATGTTTAGGCTGATTCAATTCCAAAGCTTCTAACCTTCTAGACAAAGCAGCAAATTTAGCATCTGACCCGAAGCTTGTATCAACCACATTGGTGCTACTTCTATTGACCAAGAGTCTTTTATGGGGTTCAATACAAGACTCCCACTGTTGGGATTTTTCAGCGATAGCTCCTAAGAAGGTAAAAGCATCATCAACATTTTTATAAGTTAACTCACCAAATAAGCACATAGACTCGACCATGGATTTGGTCGAATAGTCTAAACCATTATAAATAATCTCTACAAGTTTCATCTTATCAAATCCATGGTGAGGACACTGGGATAGGAGATCATTGAATCTATCTAAAAACCTATAAAGAGACTCTCCCTCTTGTTGCACACTAGCACTAATTTTACGCCTAACATGTTGCAGTTTTATGCTTAGGGTAGAATTTCATATAGAAAGCAGCAATAAGCTCCTGCCATGTTTCAATGGATTCGGATGGTAGGTTGTTAAGCCATGTCTTGGCTTTATCTTTCAAGGAAAAAGGGACATCTTAAGTTTCAACACTTCATCAGTAAGGTATTTTATTCTAACTGTCCCACAAATTTCCTTAAAGTCCCTAATATGAAAATAAGGGTTCTCATCATATTTTCCTAAGAATATAGGGATCATCGAAGAATACTAGGTTTTATCTCGAAATTATCCGTATTGGCTGGAAATTTAATGCACGAAGCTCGGTTGGTCCTAGTTGGGAACATGTAATCTTTCAAAGTTGCCATCGTTGCACAAATTTGAAGTACTAGGGGTACTTTCCTCACGAAGAGACAGATTCTCAAAACAGAAGTGTCCAAAAACGGGGCTCTCAAAAGAAGAGTCTTCGATTTCCCCGCCTTCACAAGAAGAACTACTAGGTTTGTCACTAATCAAACGACCTAGAGTGTTTCTTTTCCAAGCCCGCTCTCTAATAACCTCGGGCATACACTAGAAGAACAAAAGAAAAAGAAAATTTCTAAAAGGAAGGGAAGTTCTATGCAAACACAAACAAGGCTGACTCCACCACAGCAAACCTAATGATTTCTAGCAAACAAAATGCATGATGGCTCCACTTAGATTGTTTCTAGACCATCTTCTAATCCTTCGAAAGGGAATTCGTTACAATATGAGCAAACCCCTCTGGAATCAATCCGAGTTTAAGTAAGTTGAATAGAGGCGAGGGAAGCTGCGTGGAGCTTTGATACCCAAGGCATCACCGCATTACAAGGCGGCACAGTCACGCATTCAACATACAGAAACCATCATGAACTTCGAAGTATGCTTAAAAGAGTAACCAATATTTTTCGAACGACTTTCCTATTAAGCTCGTTACCCTATCGGTCTCGTTCTATTCCGAATTTTAAAGCTTAGGTTCGCGTTAAGTATCGTTTTCCTAAGGCGGGCAAAAAGAGAACGGTGATGAAATCCGAACCCTTATCTTGTATGGCCAGTCCTTGCCCTTTACTAGGAAATTAAAGCAGCCGTATTCAGTTCCTCGACATATATGCAAACGAAGGAATACAGTAACTCGCTGACAGGGGATTCGTGAGTGTTACGGGGGATGAACCGTTGTAGTCGACTCGGGCCACAACTCCTATGTCATGTACGAACCCGAGGGGCCGAGGTGATATCGTAATCACCGTCCTTCTCTGTAAACAATTTAATATTTAAACTACCCTTCCGTAGGGTTTAAAAATAATGTCCCAAAGTTTAAAGTCCAAAGTCCAAAATAAAGTGTAAAAGAAAAGGAAAGTCTAAAAAAAATAAAATAATAATATCTAAAAAAATATATATATATAAATATCTCTTTTTTTCTCCTCTCATTTTTATCAAATAAAAAAAAATCTTCTTCTTTCGCTCCTTTTGCTTTGCCTTTTACTCCCAGTCTTTAAGTCTTCACCAAAAGCTTTGGCAAAATTTTCTTTCGCTCCAAATTCCAAATTCTGCAAGGAAAAGACAAAAACCCAAAAAACGTAAAGAAGAACAAATAAAATAAAAAAAATAAAAATCTAAAAACTCTAGCCTAAAGACAAGTCCGCGTCGGCGGCGCCAAAAATTGATGTGATTTTCAATTGAGTTGTAGTAAATAGGTTCGTTGAGACTTGTGAAAGCAATAGATTTTAGACTTATAAAACTTAAAAACAAACAAAACTTAGCTCAAAATTTGATTGCAAGATATTAAAATAACCAAGACACTGATTCCACTATTACACATGAATGAATGATGGTAAATAATCCAAAACTCTAATTATCTTTTAAGTCCCTTATTTCTTAATTCACAAATAATCAGGCAAATTCTCAAAAATTAATTGTATCCCCTAAGCATAGATTATCTAAACAAAGCATAACCTATCTAATTGAATCACAACTAATGAAGAAAATTTTGTAAACAATTAAAAAAACTCTGCAAAAGCAGTGATTAAGTGAATTATAAATTATAAAATAGAAAAAAATAAATAATTACCAATTATTCATGCGTAAATAGCTTCCTCATTGCCTTGGTTGTGAGAGAATTAGCTGCTCATCATGTTGGAAACCCTCTCAAATAATTTATTTATGCTCAAAAATGGTTTACAAATGATGAATAATGGAGAAATAATAAAAAACCGGGTTTGTAACAGTTATATTTGTTACAAACCGAACTGACACTTCAGGAGATTCATGCTACTCTGCCGAGAGTGAACATTTAATCGTCATGTCATGTCAATATTGAGAGTTCGGCTGGGAACATAGCGTAGGAAAATACTAGGCAAGTCATGCATTAGTGAATAATGCTGGTGGATGATAAAATTCACAAAATATTTTGGGATTGCTGTTGCACGCACCATTCTGAGTAAATTTCATATATACAGATATATTGAATTGCTCGATCACTACACCAAATTCCCGGATTCGTAACAGGCATTTGTAACGGCTTATGGGCCGTTACAAATTTCCTGTTACAAATGGCCGTTACAAAAATTTCGTAACAGGGCTTAGTCGTTACGAATTTTTTTATAGGCGTGTCACTCACACGCTTGGTCACACTTGGGTTGTAACACTTGCCTTTTGTGCGTGTGTTATTCACATGCGTGAAATTTTTTCCCACCCCATACCAAATAAACTGGGGGATATTTCCTCCCACCATCACCCACCCATACCTTCTCTCGACTCGACTATTCCACTCATTCCTTATCTTTTTTTCTCCTCCCCTCTTCCCTTATTTTCTTCTCTAGAGCTGAAGCTTAGATCTGTAAGAAATCTATCTCACGATTATTCTTTAGAAATCTCTTGTGTAAGAAATCTCTTGTATTAGGAGTGAATCATTTCAGTTTGTTCATCATTTTGATCTGTATTAGGGTTTCAGAATATGTTCATCTGAAAAAGATAAGACAAACCCTAGTACCCAGTAAACCAAATCTATTTGCTCAACTTTCACCTCCCTATTCGAGAAACTCTAGAACCCAGAAAACCCAGTATATTTTTCTTTTCATCCCAAACATTATTCCCCTCTCGCAGAAAAACCCTAATTTTTTTTTCTTTTTCTGTGTTTTGTTCGATGACTCCTCACTAAATTGAGTTCTGCTAATTTTGGTTTTTCAATTGTCAGGTTTGTAATCGGATTCTAAATTTTAATTTCTTAATATCAATTTCTCAATTTCTTAATTAAGTTTTGTTGATTTGTTCTATGCTTTTCTATGTTTTGGTGTTGCAGGTGGTGGTGGTGGCATCTGAGGCATGGTATTCTACTGTGGAGTTGGGTTTTGAGGAGGTGGTTGGTCTTTTCAGCTGGTGGAGGTTATGTAGTAGCAGTTGTTGCATCATGAGCTGCAGGGGGTTGAGTAGATTCTGAAGAGGATGAAGATTAATCCAACAAATCAAAATTAGAAGTGAATGATTAAGATGATGAAGAAGATGAGAGTGGTGGAGAGGTTTGTTCATTGAAACTTTTAAGAGTATTATTTCATTATTTGTTTGGCGTCATTGAATTTATTGACATTTTTTTTTTCTGTTTTTGGTTGTTTGATTTTGCAGTAAGAAGATGAAGATGATGAGTAGAAGGAAAAGCAGCTTTAGTACCCTTTTAATTTTGGTTTTCTTAGTAATTTTGAAGAAAAATTTTCAATTGTTTGAATTGTGATGATTTACTGTTACTAGAGATGTAAATGGGTAACAGTTGGTAATGGCGCCTCACGATCTTGAAAGAAGTGCAAAAGAAGCTTTCGTTGATGATAATTTTGAATTAGCTATTTATCTTTATACTCAAGCTATTACGTTGGATCCTTCAAACCCATATCTCTTCGCTGATCTTGCTCAAGCTAATATCAAACTTGAGAATTTTACTGGTACGATTGTTCAACTCTTTTCTTATCCATATTGACTAGACTTTAATTTTTGTTTATTTTTTTTAGTTGCTTTCCTTGGGGGGTTTTGGTGATTCTTGGTGGTAGATACATGATGTATGTGGTATTGGGTTATTGGGTTAATTTTGAGGTTTAGAGATTTTAGAACTGTTGTAGTTTGAGTGTTTGATGAATTTCCTAATTGAGATTCCGGGTTTGGTAATTGATTCTGTAGATGTGTGTTGGATGAGATGATTTTCCTATGAGTTTGACATTGTATTCGTATTCCATATATTAGATATAAGTGGGAAATTTCTCAAGGTTTGATAGTGATGTATGGTTGACTAAAGAATGGCGAATATAACTGAGCGATTGCAATGTTTGTTATAAAATTATAATTTAAGTACCTACGAATTACAACTAGATGAACTTATTCTTAATTGTGTGGGAGATACAGTTGGAATTGGTAAATTGACGGTAGATGGTAATGTAGGAGTGAAGCCATAGGGCTCAACGATTGTGTGGATGGATACTTAATGATCATTTTGTTGCTTCTGGGAATTTTTTGAGTATCTAAGATCAAGAGGAATTAAAGTTTAGTTTGTAATTGATTTTACATTGCTAAACTACCATCTAATGGTTTGAGCAGAAAGTATTCTTGACTTAAACGGAGAGCGATAGTGTTGGATCCAACAATGGCTAAAGCGTACCTGCGCAAAGGGTAAGCAACTTCTTTTTTCAAATTTTCTTTGTTTACTTATATGCACTACTTGGAACCACTCGTGTGTTACATGTCTTGCTTCACCGAGTGTTAGTAGTCCTGCTCATTTAGCTCTATGGTCGTTAAGACACTTGGTGTATTGTGAACTAGATTTATTTTTTTAAAACTGTGCGTCCATAGTTTTGTTATCAATGTGACTCATCAGTCCTAAGATGCATTAAAAAAGACAAAAAAGTAAGTGAAAAAAAAAGATGTAAATCACAGTGTTATTTCCTGATTGATATATATATATATATATATACTGAATTACATGAGTTTCACTGGGTGGTTGTCTTGCTTTCATGTAACTGTCACTTTCCTGTTTTTTCTTTCCAGGTATAAATATTTTATTCTTGAAATATATTTTGATATCATCTTGACGTTACATTTTCGTCTGCAAAGCACCACATGTATTAAGCTAGAGGAGTACCAAGCTGCGAAAAGTTTGCCGTGATGCAGATTCACCAATTTAATCAAAGAATGCGATGAGAAGATTACGGGTTTGTGCTTTTATTAAGTACAACTTCATTCACACGAGTTATTATGAGTCAAAGTATCAATTTAGGATGATTTAGAGAAATTGGCTTAAGTACTCTGGATATAATTCATTAATTCTTTAAGAATTTGGCGTAGTGAATGTTCAATCGGTTTCTATTTTGAGCTTTAGAGTTTGTTGATTCTTAGTTTAATGCTTTCATTCCAATTGTTTGTGATGAGTTATGTACTGGAAAGATGGTGCCACTCTCTGAGTTTCAAAAGTTGTTAGAAAATCATGGGCTGTTATGTGCTTAAGGTATATGTCTAATTTAAGTTTTGTTCGAATGTGGAGCTCTGCCTGTCTTTAGTTACATTTTAAGTCGTGTAGTTTTGTTAGCTTTTGATGGGTATAAACTAAAATTCTTACCAGAACGGTTGGGAGGTCACTGCTAACCAACTACAAAGCCGGATCAATCGGTGGCCATATGATCTGTCGCACTTGCTTCCAGATTTAACCTCTTGAGTCACTCTGTGAAAAGGCAAGTAAAGACTTCTTCAAGGTGTGTCGTATATGTTTTGACCTTGAAAGAAATTTCAACGGAAATCAGGTGATTTCCACTACCAGAATTTGCACTTTTTTTTTGTAGCGAATTTGATAGATTTTCATGGTATATTCACAGGTTGGACAGTTAGCCTCTTTCCTTGATTACCTCATCATGAAACAATAGGAGCAGGGTTCTGTTGCATATACCATGTCAGCCATATTTGATGGTCGTATACCATGTCACGGAATCATCTTCATTCTTTGAAGGAAGCCTAAAACAAAACAGATAGTTGCTCAACCATCAACGATGAACTCCACAAGATTCTTGGAATCATCAAGGACAAGGAATTTATGAATGCAAGGGTAATTTGTCTTGTTAGTCTCTGGTGGATTTCAGCCAAAACTATAGTATAATGCAATTGAACATATAAGAGCAATATAACACAGATTTGGAACTAATAGAACTCAGATAAATTGATCCTAGTTTAAAAGTAAATATGCTTCTATATACCAGAATTATTAAACCTTTCTAAAAGGGAAAAAGAAGAAGTATTAATGAAAAACCTAAATGCTTTTCTATATATAGAATGGAAACTAGTATATTTTTAAATATAAAAGATGGTGTTGATGTGTGTTTGTGAATCTGTAGATGGTTGCTGTGTGAAGTTTACAGGGAAGAGGAAAGTGATTGAAGTGGTTCTGCAGTGGCTGGGTTTGAAGTAAAGATGCAGTTGCAATGGTTGATGATGATGTCGTTGGTTTGCAATCAACATATTGAGCTGCCACTTATGAACCCTGAGGCAGCGGTAATGTGCACTACATTCAGCTGCCACTTATGAACCCTGATCTTCCTTAGGGTTTGTATCAAGCCAACCAAGGTAATGTGCACTACATTTTAGTTTCTGTATGCTTTGTTTTGCTTTTTTACTCCAATTGTGAAGGATTGGTTGGTGAAATAGCTTAGTTCCTGTTGTATGTAAACTAAATGCAGGTGATTTTGTTTGCATACAGATTCGGAGATGGAGATACTTCTCAAATTTTCTTGGACCTTGAAGAGGTAATTGTTTATCTGGTTTGTAGTGTTGATAATGCAAGATTTCTGTTCTAATGATTTTCCTTAGTTGGTCTGGTCTCAAACCTTACTTGTTCTAATGTTTCTCTTTTGGAAGTGATTGAATGGGCCATGAGCTGTTTGGAATAGGAGAATGAGTTGCAGCTGGGATTGCAACTAGATGAACATTGCAGGGTAGTGCATCACCAGCAGCAGCGCAACATCACCTACTCTTAGTAGTCATTATAATGCTGGAATAATCAAGATGTGTACGTCACAGTAAATGGAGCCTCCTAAACCTAATACTAAGCAAGGTACAGTTGTGAACTACTGCAATGTATTTTTTTTTTATTCCAACATCTGTGTTAAATGACTTCCAGGATGTTGGTGCAACACTAGTTATCTTCTAATGGGGTTTTGATGAATCAGAACTTTCTTGTTGTTAGATGGGTTAGTGGAGCAGAATTAGAGCTCATTGCAATAGTCATAGGTTATTATGAACTCATCTCTTACTAAATATTTGTAAATGAATGTACCCTTCACACTTACTGATATATGGCATGTTGTCTGTCTTTATAGGTCCAAGGATTTTGCGAAGGTTCCAAGAGTTAACAACTGAAAAATTGGGGAAGGTACTCATTCTAGTTCGTTCAATGAAACAATACTTAGTTTTATTGTTTATCTTTTTCTTTACCTGGAGCTGTTGGAAAAATAGTGAAGATTTGTTGTAGTTTTTTCAGTTGAAGGAATCTGATATGTTACCATTTTTATTCATTTAGGCCAGGTTAGTTAGAGAGAAATCCTTCGGTACAACCAAAGATCAAATGCTCTACATTGAGCAGTGTGCGAATTCGCTTGCGGAAGTGTTTGCAATTAGTACGCTGAAACTCTACTGAATTTCCTCTTTTTTTTTCCAGTATCTTGTTGTAGGATTTGTTAGTTGGTTTCTTTATTACTAATTGTAATTTATTTCCCTTCGTCTCCGTTGTGAGTTGTTTCCTGTGGTTTCTTTTACAACCACTGTTTTGCATGTAAGCTTTCGAACACCTAACCCGAATGAACGACTCAACACATTCCGCAAGGAGTTTCGTGCAGTTTGGCGCAATTATAGCAGATGTAAATGAGTGGTCTAAGTTTCAACAATGTAAGTGGAGCTTTCTTTCTGTCGTAATGTTCTAATTGATTTACTAGTTGTTTTTGTGATGTGAGAAGGAACTCTCAATCTCCACTGCTTGATTTTCTGACTGTAAGTCTGTTTTGATTTTGCAGTTGGAAGAAAGAATGTGGGTTACAATGCTAATATGTCTCCATGATGCTGGAAGGAAAGATAAGATCCTGTTAGTAAGTTTCTAAATAGTATCCGGTTATAGTGGTTTATGTTAGACGAATTTGTGAACTTAGGAAATTTCCAAAGTTTCTATGAACTGAACTTAATAATTTGATACTTAACCAAAAAATAATAATTTGGTACTTAGATAAATTTCAGTTTTTTGCTATATGAATATGATATGAATTGAATGAATGTGATATGAATAGATTGAAGAAATTATTGTTGAGTGTGGATGATGAATGTATTGAAAGGTGTATGTAGGGTATTGAATTTATAATTACGGCAGAAAATGAACTGCCGGTCAGCCTTGACCAGGTCAAGGCAGACCAACAGTAATTTTTTTGGTGTTACGAAAAAGTTCGCAATGGCTCAAAGCGATTCTGACAATATTTGTTACAAAAAAATTTCAGAACGGCCCGGAGTCAGCATTACGTGGCAAATTTGTAACGGCTCATAGCTGTTACGAGGGCCGTTACAACAAAAATTCGTAACGGCCACAAAGCCGTTACAAAAATAATGTAACACCCACTTTTGCAACAGGCGAGAGCCGTTACAACCCATTTTAGTAACGGCTTAATTCTGTTTCTAATCCCAGAATTTGGTGTAGTGGATACATATGTGAGCGAAGAGGCTTAAGCACTCATTGCTTTTAAATGGCTTATGTTCATTTGAAGGATGACAACGCATTAAATACGGGTTTTACGATTTTAGCCCTTGAACTAAAAACCACCATCAACATTAAGTACCATGCTTAGTACGTAACAATGACATTGTTGCGGGGTAAGCACTAGATGGTGACAAATAAAGGTAAAAATTATGAGACAAAGTTAGATGTTATCAGGAGAGATGGGTCGGCCTGTCCTTGGAACATGTCACGTTCAAGAGGCATCCAGGTAAGCGTTCCCCTAGCATGATGTCGGTTGGCCCAGGTAGACTAGGCATACTGTTGGTTGGGATCTCAAACTGCATTCCAAGTCCCTTGTACATCTGAGTATCGTTCGAGAGTGTCCAAGCTTTCCTGTCCTCGGTTAGCATGGAGGAAAAGTGGAGGCGCGATGAAGCATCTCAGCTAAAAAGTGCTAGGGCTGAAAGGTTTGCTTCCCGGCTAAAGTGAAGGAGGGTGGAGCATAACATGAACTCCTGGATAAACATGAATACCCTTTTCATGACGACGTCATAATCTCGACTACGATGTGGACGAGCCCTATCATGAGAAATATCCTTAAAAGGGTGTGAAGCAATTTCGAAAAAGATGTTGAAGCGGCTCGAGAGTATATTGAAGCTGCTCGAGAGGATGTTGAAGCGGCTTAGGAGAGGATGTTGAAGCGGCTTAGGAGAGGACTCTAGTAAAGGCGCCATTGGCCCCGGCGTTGATGGCACTTCTTAGTAGTCTTTGTTTTATGTTCTTTGGAGCCGAGCTTGATCAAATAATAATCCCTCATTCATGCTGCTTTTATGATTTTATGTTTCCAGGATGAATGAATGAAATCTCCCGACTAAGAAATCCAAATTCTTAGAAAGATCTCGCAATACCTTGAAACCTTAGACGTAGCGCTCCCCGGTAAGATTAGAGTAGAGCCTGTGTACATGATTTTACAATCTAAGCTCTCTCATTCTTTTGTTTGATATTCCCCTTGCAGACTACACGCTTCTTGAAGATTTGTGGCGTGACGGCTAGGCAGGTAGAAGGATGGACGCTGTGCCGCGAATCTTTAAGGACTTCGTTTTAAGCGATATATTTTGAACCGTTTTCTGAATCTTGGATGGTTGTATGGAATGGGATGCGATGAGCAGTCCCCAGTTACACTTCAGATTCAATGGCGTGGCTGGATACGTGAAAATATCTCCGATTTGTACTTTTGGAGTCTTTGATGCACATGTACGTCTTCATTTTGAGAATTTCCTGCAGCTCGTAAAGCTTCAATAGTGATGATGCTGATATTAGAAATAAAACGGTTGAGGGACGTGAAGGCATCCTGTGATGGCAGTCCTCAGGTGTAATTATCCCGAGCTCATTTTCTCTTGAAAGACGTACTTCCATTGAATTTGCTGGTAAGGTGTTGAAGCGGCTTCGGCCTCTGAAGAGAGCGCCGAAGTGGCTTCGGGAGAGAGTGCTGAAGCGGCTTCAGGAGAGAGAGCGTTGAAGCGATTTCTTCTGGAGAGAGCGTTGAAGCGGCGCTTCAGGAGAGAGCGTGCGTTGAAGCGCCTTCTAGAGCGTGCGTTGAAGCGGATTATTATGGAGAGAGCGTTGAAGCGGCTTCTTCCGGGGAGAGCATTGAAGCGGCTTCAGGACAGAGAGTTGAAGCGGCTTCTTATGGAGAGAGCGTTGAAGCAGCTTCAAGAGAGAGCGTTGAAGCGTCTTCTTCTGGAGAGAGTAAGCCGCTTCAGGAGAGAGCGTTTGTTTAAGCGGCTTCAGGAGAGAACTCCAGTGAGGGCGCCCTTAACCCTTTATTTGGAAAAATGAGGTCTTCCCGTTCTTCTGAGGCGATATGATATGGCAGATGGTAAGACGACACACAAATAGTGCTGGCCGGCAAGTCGTGTTTTCTCCTCATGGTAAAGAATACTGTTTCTAGTGTAACATCTCAACGCATGCAATACTGGCAATGGTGATTCGAAATAGGGGAGATAACAATAATGGTTAAGGATTCGACCAACCTTCAGTTTGATTTTTCCTTGCAAATTACATGCTTCTTGATTGACCATCTCTCTTGTGTTAAAGAAGTCCTTGAATGACGGCAAAGGAATTTCATGCTGAGCCTCAGTCCCCAAGTGTGGTTTACGTGATTCTATCATGTGAGGTCGATGGGTTTACCATGATGAGGATATCACCCTCTTGCTGATGACTATGTACAAAACAGGTTGGATGGATTTTGGATGGCTACGATCACGATCCTTGACAAGGACGAGTGATGACTTCAGGCACAAATCTTGGTAGTGACCAGTGGTGGCTACGTCCATGGATCTTGAAAGGAAGGAGCGGAAGCTACGAGCACGAACCTTGGTCGGCCACGACCATGAATATTGACGGGCTTTAATAAATCACGCATGCGAGTTTATTCTCCCTTCTTTATTTTTTGGTGAAGCAACTCTTCCCTGATTCCTTGTGTGCGGAAACTCGCCTATTGTTGTTTGCATAAATTTCCATCATGGTCTGTACGGTTTCGTGGACGGAGTCCCAAGAACTATGCAACAGGAAGAGGGTCTCTGTGAACTCTCTCAGTGGCTAATTGAAGTTCTCCTGCATCTGTGGTAACGACAATATTTGGGATTTACCATCTGGGATTTGCCATGTGTTCCTGAGTTGGTGGGCGCCCGATAGGAGTTAGTTTGATGGCATCATCTTGAATCCATACTTCCAGGAGTTTAATTACTTCATCGATCGGGAACGGGAAGTTTGGAGCAGCATCTCCAGTTTCTTGTTGTTGTGCAGGAGTCTTAGTCGCGGCCTTTCGGGATGAGGATGTCTAATGCGCTAGTGTTGCACGTTTGAGTTTTTGTTCTGCAACTGGAGATTTTCCCTTTCCTCCTACGCTTACAGAGGGTTGAGTGTTGTATTGTTTGTTGATGAGACGTCTGTTTCCTCGAATCTCATGTGTATCTTCATTTCTGGCGGGCCTGATTCCTTCCATCAAGGCTGGTGCTGTTGTAGCCAACCGCTTAGTAGCTTCATGAAGTTCAGAGAACGTCTGGAAGCGCAGGTTTTCCAGTAAAGCGCGATAGATAGGTGCCATGCCATTAATGCACAACTCTAATAATTGATATTCAGTCACATTTGGATCATAGTGCTTGAATCCAATTGGCTATGCGGTTTGGTGTAATGTTGTTGTACCAGGTGTACGCTCTCCCGATAAGTGACTTTGAGAACTCTTTCAGGTGGAGGACATGATTATATTCGTGCTCTTCTAATGACTCCAGAAAACGATAGATGTGTTCACGAGCATTACCAGTTCCGTCATAAAGGGAAAATTGAGGACAGGAGTATCCTCTCGGAAGAGGAACTCTTTGCACATCAAGAGGATACGGAGATTGATGCTAGTGCATGTCCACCGGGTTTTCCTTGCTTTGATTTTGGAGGAGACGCTCCAGATCCTCACGTGTGATGAAGTTGGACGGCTGATCCCTTTCTCTTGCGCGCTCAGGAGCAACAAGAACTTCCTCATCTATGAATGCACGCCCTGTTGAAGTGCTTGCGCCAAAAGTGTTGAACGTACTCCTTATTGGTTCCACGGGATGACGCATCTCTTGTGGTAGTCGTTCTGTTAGCATCTCGAGGAAAGTGAGTACCTCTTTCTGAGTTGTAGCCATGTACGTCTGAGCCTTAGCGAGAACTTCTTGTCTTTTCATTAAATCTTCAATGGTAATAGGGGGTTGGACTCCTCCTGCATTCTCTCGTCCTGATGGGAAGTGGCAGCAACTCTAGTACCGGCCGGGGGTGTTACGCTTGAAGAAACATTGGGGGTAGCGGCAGCGGCTCTGGCTCTGGTAATTGGAGGTGTCATGCCTAAGGGAACGTTTCCTACGCCGCTGGTGTTGGTGGTTGAGGATGTAGTGCCACAAGATGCGTTGATCGTGCTGGTTGGCGGTACAGTGGTGTCACCGGCAGGAATGTTGACACCAGGGGTGTCATTAGCGCCAGTAACATCGGGATTTGTCGCTAATCCAAACCTAAGATCCACCATCTTGAATTTGAGAAAAATTGGAATGAAATTGAAAATTGATCTTGTAACCGAGAGATAAATCTCCCACTGTGGTCGCCAGTTGTTTTGGGGTAAAAACTGATTCTGCTATTTTTGGTAATTTGGGTGTGTTGGTGATAAACGAATTCAAACCCTAAACAAATGTACTGCACAGGAGTACTTTTGAGTTCGAGAGATCAATCTGTAAGACTCTGCTCTAAACCAACAAATGGTTGTTCCAGATTCAATTCGGTCATAAGGTGAAGGATAAATGTTGATCTTAGGGAGGGAAGCGAAGAAGGTGTTTGAGATCAGAATGTTGAATTATGAAGATGTGGATGTTTTATGACTTGTATCAGAAATTGGTTTCTGGCTACTTGTGTTGATAACACTTGTATTCTTTTTTTTGTTCGAAATTGATTGAAAACCTATTCATACAAGTCATTGAGCGCACCCTGATCTCATAGGAGGTGGAGGAAGTTAATTAGTGGAGAAGTGGGTTTGTGCGGAAGGTGGTGATCATCGTGTTTCCGTTATGAGGAAAGACTGATCACACGTTCGCCCACTACTCTCATTACTGTTAACCGTCCGTCTTTCTTGACACTTTCTCGTAATGGGCGTGTTGAACGCCGCACGCTGTAAACCGCCAGACCAATACCCCAGTGAGCATCCCCCAGTTTGTGACATATTTGATGTCTCGAGTAAGTTTGTCGAGTCGTGGGACTCGTTGCTGAAAGCAACACGTAGTCCTTTTAGGTCAAATAATAATTTATTTGTAAAACCGATATTTATAAAGCATTGCTTATAATCGATGTATGTGAAGCATTGCTTTCGAATAAGCAGCTGAATATAATCGGTGTGCTAGAAGCATCGTTGTTTTTGAGCTCGATCGAATCATTCACGAATCAAGCGTCGAATCAAAGCGCTAGGCGCTGATTCGAACAGGCCGATCGGTCATGTGCAAAGATGAGTCGCTGGTGTGCACGCTGACATCTCTTGGGCCTTCTGAAATTATATCTAAGCCACTCGATTTTGCTGGCGAATATGAGTGGTCACGATCGATTTGCGACAGTACTGCGTTGCCGCAAAGCATTTTTTAGGGTTTTGAAACGGCGCGTTCTCCCTACTTTGGGCCGGCGATTTGATGTGCTCTGGTCTTGTTATGAGCGAGTCGATCGACCAAGTGTGGAGTTGGGTCGATGATGAACACATTAATACTTCTTTAATTATTCGAAGGAAAATCTAAGCCGTCCAACTAGGCTAGCTAAGTTGGGCGGTCGTGATGTTTTGAGACTGTTTTGGCCGGTCTTAGCTCTTTTGAGCTATTTTTCAACAGCGCGATCATCCTACTTTATGCAATCGTTTTGATGCGCCTACGGATTGGCGGGTGAGGTTCTATCGACTAAAGATGAAGGTGAGTTACCGGTGAACACAATGACGCCTCTTTGATCGCCCAAAACACGATCTATGCCGTCTAACTTGGTTGGCTAAGTTAGATGGATGTGATGCTTCTAAGACCGTCATGGTCGGTCTAGTTCGTTTGAGCCTTATTTTTAATAGCGTGAATGTCCATGTTCAGGCCAGCGTTTGAGTGTGCAGCGGATGAGCTAAGGAGTTTCGACCTGCAGGGATGCTAGTGGGCCCGCCGGTATTTATTGTGACGATCTCCTAGTCCTGTTAGGAGTAGGCTAGACCTATTAAATTGTGTGGCCAAATCATGTGGCCGTGGTCGTTTCTTAAGAATGATATGGACAGTCTGGATTTCCCTTAAGGAATTTAAACGCATTCGATCGCGCTAACTTTTAATTGAAAGGTGTGTAAACAAGTTGGTCTGTTTGTCAGAGAGTGATGCAGCATGTGTGATTACTTCCATGCAGATCTCAATACTGACACTTCGGGAGATTCATGCTACTCTGCTGAGAGTGAACATTTAATCGTCATGTCATGTCAATATTGAGAGTTCGGCTGGGAACATAGCGTAGGAAAATACTAGGAAAGTCATGCATTAGTGAATAATGTTGGTGGAAGATAAAATTCACATAATATTTTGGGATTGTTGTTGCACGCACCATTCTGAGTAAATTTCATATATACAGATATATTGAATTGATCAATACAGATGTGAGCGAAGAGGCTTAAGCACTCATTGCTTTTAAATGGCTTATGTTCCTTTGCAGGATGACAACGCATTAAATACAGGGTTTTACGATTTTATCCCTTGAACTAAAAACCACCATCAACAGATGTATAACGAATTTTAGCGGGGTCCCAGCCATCCTTCAAATATCTCTCCTCCATATTTTCAAACCTCTCCTTAAGCAGCTTCAGTTTGATTGTCTTTCTCCTTGAATTCTTAGATACGTAGAAGCTTTCCACAGAAGTTTGGTAGTCCCAGCCAAACAGCTTATTAGTCAAAGCGTGTAACTTCGACCATTCTAGGTCCGGACGTTTATCTCCTTCTGCAACTGATTTGCCGGTAACCCATTGTTGATAGGGTAAATGTGGGAAACATAAGCAAGTCCAAGTCACAGCAAACCAACCCACTTAAAGGTGAAGAGAGAGAATGGATAAATTAAGAGTCATTTTCTAAATATCCTTTCTTCCATTTTATAATAATCTTTCCTCCTCCTCTTATGGATAAGCACCCATAAGATCAATATATTACAAAACTACCACTTCCCCTTTATCCAAGTTATCATGGGCTTTTGGCTTGGAGTGAAGCCCAATTCTTCCATTTTCCTCTTTTTGGGTTAGGATCACCCATCACCCAATGGGTTGGGCCTAGTCCCAAGTCTCCATATTTTAAGAGGTATTTCTAGGCCTGTCAATGGAAACCCGTTAACCGTTAGCCGTAACCGATTACCCGGTTGCCGTTACGTTTAGTTTCGTTATACCGTTATCCGTTACCCGTTACTGCTAATGTAGCGGTTAATTTTATCCGACGGTAACGGCAATGGAAGACCTATTTCCGTTAGCCTTAGTTCCGTTAACCGCTAACGTGTACCTAGCACGTGTAACATTCTATACCTAGGCTATACTCGAATCGATTGAATCATTATCTTCTTCTTCTGTTCTTCAACTCGACCAAACAACCAGAGAAGAAAAACTCACCCCTCATCAATCACCCTCAATCCCTCATCTGCTTCCTTTCAATTCAAGCAAAATCATCATCTTCATTCGATTAGAAAACTAGGGTTATCTTCTTCTTTTTATTTCGAGCTTAATTTCAATCCTAAAACCTAAATTTTCAATTTAGGGTTTCTGAAAATTGAAGTTAGGGTTTTCAATTCGTGAAATTAATCATGACCAAAGTGGAGGAGCATCCAATAACGTTGGTTCATCAAAAAGAAGTCATCCCTCTCAATCACTTTCAGTTGCATCTCAATTACCTTCTGCATCTCAAGTTCAACAATCAGGAAATCAATCACCACCACCTGCTGCTTGTACCAACAAGAAGAAGCGATGAAGACGAAATAGAAGTAGATGAAGATCGAATTATAGCTGATGCAAAGAAGAAACTGCGTGCAGTAAGGTCTGATGTTTGGGGTGATTTTGAAAGGTTAACTGAGAAAGAGATGGTAAAAGGTAAGGAGATTGGGATACTTGTAGCTAAATGCAAATATTGTAATAATAAAATGCCTGCACCCAGCAACCAAGGAACCAGCAAATTGCATTACCATGCTAAAACCTGCAAAGAAAAGCCTGCAAACAAGAAAGGACAAAGAAAACTTGCTACAATCAAAACAGGTAATGCACAAACTAAGCTTGCTAATTGGAAGTATGATGCTGATGCTACTAGGATATTAGTTGCCAAAATGATTGCTAAACATGGTTATCCAATCACTATAGTTGAGCATCCATATTTTGTTGAGTTTGTGAAGTCTTTAAATCCTGCTGCTAAGCTTTACACTAGGAATACAATTAGGGAAGATATCATGAAACTAACAGCTCAGTTCAAAAAAGAATTACAAGACCAATTTGAGACAATTACATCTAAGTGTAGTTTAACAATGAGATATGTGGTCATGTAAGCATACAAAGGATGGTTATTGCTGTGTGACAATGCATTACATAGATGAGGACTGGAAGCTGATTAACAAAACACTAGCATATACTTTAGTACCATCACCACATTCTGGAGAAGTTCTAGCAAATGTAGTGAAACAAGTATGTCTAGATTGGAACATAGATACTAAGCTTTTTGCTGTAGCTGCTGACAATGCTAGCTCCAACAATGTCATGATGAACCATACGAAGAAATGGCTTGATAGCAAAGACCTGTTTAGTTCTTAATGGGGATATGTTCCAAATGAGGTGTAGTAATCATGTATTACACTTGATTGTGGGGTTTGGAATGGGAGTGGCTGCTCCATTTATAGATGCAGTTAGAGAGTGTGTAAAATGGGTCAAAGCAAGTCGGGCTAGAAAAGAGAGATTTGAATTTGCTACTTTGCTCAAGTTAAGCTTCTGCTTCAAGGTCTGTGGGTTTAGATGTGGATACAGGTGGAACTCCACTTATAAGATGCTAAAGGATGCAATTTTTACGAGACAAGATTTTGTTAGGCTAATGAGTTAGATAGTGACTTCAAGATACTACCAACCTCTCGGGAGTGGGAACAAGGAGTACACATATGTGAATGTTTGGAATTGTTTGATGTCATTTCAACAAAATTTCTTTGGGATTAAGTATCCCACAGCAAATTTGTATTATAATGGGGTGCAAGAAGTTAATAGATGCATTAAGCTCCGGGAATCAAGTCGCATGAGTACATCGGAGACATGGCCAAGAATATGAGGATGAAATTTGATAGCTACTGGAAAGAAAGTAACACTTTGATGGGCATTGGGGTTGTTTTAGATCCTAGGTACAAAGCTAAATGGGTGGAGTTTGTTATGAAGAGAGTATATGGTGTGGATCACTATAAAAGTCACTATAGCAAATTTGAGATTGCACTCAATGCTATTTTCTGTGCTTATGAAACCAACACTACTACTCCAGATTATTTTGATACTGGAATGCATTCAACTGCATTTGAGAGCTGTACAAGTACAACAACATCATATGGATTTGGTTATGATGAGTTCATTACAGAAAACAATATGTTTGAGGTTGAGAAGTCGAATTGGTAACATACTTAGCAGAACCGTTCTTCCTAAAGGCACATCTATTTGAAGAAATGAGGTTTGATATCTTAAGTTGGTGGAAGAATCATTCTGCCAAGTACCCAATTCTCTCAAGGATTGCAAGAGATGTATTGGCTGTTCCAGTGACAAGTGTAGCATCAGAATCCATGTTTAGTATTGGTGGCAGAGTTCTCACATCTCACAGGAGTTCATTAGCTCCAGATCTTGTTGAAGCTTTGCTTTGTTTGGGTGATTGACTGCCAGATCTCACTCTCAGTGAGAGCAATAGTTGTGTTACTGGTAAGTTTACTTAAATCTTATATCTTAATTTTTTACTGATAGTCTTGTGATTGCACTGACATTGCCACTTTGCACTGATATTGCCACTTTTATTGGCTTATTGCAGAAGTTGAGGACTAAAAAGGAATGCATTTGCATATGCAGTTGGCATTGGCATTTGGCAGTGGAGAATTTGGAGATGGAGGAATGCATTTGCAGATGCAGTTGGCACTTCCTTTAATCCTTTGTCTTTTCTTTTGCAAAAACTTGGTTTTTTTCTTTTGATAGAACATTGTGATGATCTGAACATGTAAGTTGGTTTAGAACATGAACATCTGTATGTTTTTTTCTGTGTGAACAAGTTGTTTGTTTGGATTTAGAACTGTTTTTGTGTTGTCCTGTGACATTCCGGTTAATTCCGGAAAATTAACCGTTAACCGATATGTCCGACGTAACGGCAATGGAACTGATTTTACAATTCCGTCGGCAATTAGCGGATAACGGTTAACCGCCAATTTTAACGGCAACGGTAGAGGCAGAGGCATTATTTGTTTCGTTTAGTGCCGTTGACAGCCCTAGGTATTTCTAAAGGGTTAAGAGGACTCCTTTTCTAAGGATAATTATTTTCATGTATCAAGATTAGTCCCCCGATCGTTGACTCGGTCATAGGCCAGTCAACGATCACATGTTGATTCGTCGAGTTAATGGTTGTAACCGATGGAATTGTCGACGGACACATCCGTGCATATTGAACCCTCACGTGTTTCATTCATCCTCATCCGATCATTAGCTTTTTTCGTCCCTAGGCGGATGCGTCCTCGATAGCTACCTTAGAGGAAGCACCTCGCCTAGTAGCTCACGAGGAGACTATGTTTTTCGACAATCGCACTTTGCTCGAACGATGAATCTCCACCCGCTTGGGCCCTTGGGTGGACTACATATACTCCAACCCCCATCATTGGGAAATGCTCTGCTATTTTGGCATAGAGGACGCCATAATGACCACTCGGTATAACCGTCCGGCAAGATCATGACAATTTGGTGCGCTTATTTGCTCGTTGGATGATTGATCCTCACATGTTTTTTATTTGCTTAGGGGAGGAGACTTCAGTGCTGGAAGACGTGGTCACGCTTAATGGTTCACCTATTCATGGCGACACATGTTATTTTGAGTCTTGTATCTTCAAAGTTATGAATAAGTGTGACAGGGATCTTCGAAACTGTTTGATTCTAGCCAAGGCGAATTCGATAAACTTCCAAATTTTGGATGAAGTTAAAGTCGAGGCTCCAGAGAAAAGGGAGGATAAAGAGGAGTTGGGAGCTTCTTCCCGATGACGAATTTCCTCGAAGGTTATTAGAAGGGGCGTTCTTTACTTCCCTTGTCCGGCTCAAAGGAGATGAGGCATCCTTTCGCGCTGAAACATTTGGCAAGATCTATGCAAGTTGGTAAAACACGATGAACGGTTTATATCCGCGTTTCCGAATCCCCAGGACTATCATTCAAATCAATGTTTGTCGTGTTCCAATAATAATCCGATAAGATTATTGTGTGTCAATAATGGGTTTGTTTCCCGTTTGCATCCTAGTAGCAGGGCATTCTTAGCATAATATGTGATAAAGGCACGGGCGATAGAAAAGATATTGACACATTTTTATAATGCAGTCCCCGAGTGCCAAAGCGAACAAATCTGAGTCATGACGAGTAAATTATGCTTTACGTGCTTATATATGCAGTTATTCCATATGAGATGCAAGTATATGAGAGTCACGATGTATGACAAAGCGGCTTACAGAGAGTGGTTTTAGTTACAAAATCCAAATGGTTACATATCGATCGGCTAGCTCAAGCGGACATGTAATCTTACAGAGAATACGTGCACACAAATGTATGTATTTCATGGTTTCACGAAATGGTAAGGTTGTTCTCATAGTAGGCATGACCAATACACTTTAAGATCATTTTAGATATCGACTCCTGCTCTTTAGGATATGTTAAGGCGCTTCTTTAGCGCCTCACGTATTAAAGCGATATGTTGGGTACCATCTCAATTACTTGTTTCCTTAGAGATACATTAGCTCTTATCCTCGGCTTTGTCGTGCTAGTGGAATTTTATGTTTCTCGCTTATTATGAGCTTTGGGTGAAATGACAAATACGCATAGCGCTGGAGTTTATTTTTATCACGTTGGTTCTGAATTGCGAGGAGGACGATATAAGTCGATCAAAATATTCCCATGATCCTTGTTTTCTCTAGTCTTGTGGAAATTAGCTAGCTAAGCTGCTATATATTATGTTCTGTCAACATGACGGTTAATCCGCTCTTTGGGTAAGTATTGAAGTTTTATTAATTTGTCCCCTTTATCCACTCTTTCTTTTGAAAATTAAAGGGTGGATGAATGCCCAGTATGAGAGTTTTATTCAAGTGTTCAAGTGGAGAGCGGATGAGTGCATCCTGCGCGCCTCCTAGAATAAGTGTTCCGGTGGAGGGCGGATGATTGCAACCTGCGCGCCTCCTAGAACAAGTTTTCAAGTGGAGAGCGGGTGAGTGTAGCCTGCGCGCCTCCTAGAATAATTGTTCAGGTGGAGGGAGGATGAATGCAGCCTGCGCGCCTCCTAGAATAAGTGTTCAGGTGGAGGGCGGATGAGTGCAACCTGCGCACCTCCTAGAATAAGTGCTCAAGTGGAGATGCACAATCGAAAGAGAGGGCTTCTTGATTGAGATAAGATAGATTATTATAAGAGCATATGTGTGAGTCCATTTAAGCTCCGCCTCAGCTTGTTTTGGCGGCCATCTTGGCTTTATTTAAACACATATGATGTATTTGAAGTTGCGAAAGGCGCATTGAGGGCCTTGCGCTCAATGTACTTGAATTGTGTTCAATGAAAAGTTCCCTTTTTTCTTTCTCTTTTTTTTATAAAAAAAAAATAGAGAGAGAAAATCATGGATCATTTCACTAGCCTTACCCATGACCAGATTGTTTCGTCGCTCAGCTTTTGGCGCTGACTTAACTCATGGCGCATTCGAGCTATCTATCTATTTTATTTTTATTGTTATTGTTATTTTTTTATTTCTCATGGTAAATTCGAGACCATTTTTTTTTTTCGATCTCATAGCCTTACTCATGACCGGATTTTGTCATCGCTCAGCGTTTGGCGCTGACTTAATTCATGGTGCATTCGAGCTATCTATCTATTTTATTGTTATTTCATTTTTCATTTCTCATAGTACACTCGGGACCACCTTTTTTTTAATGGTACATTCCGGACCACTCCCCCTTTTTTTTTATCACTCAATCGTGCATTCAAGGCCATCTTATCTCACCGCTCGTCTATTTTCATTTTATCGGCCATACTCACAGCGTAGTCATACTCGGGGCTTTATTCATTTGTCATGCTCGGGGCTTTATTTTTTCTAATCATACTCGGAGCTTTATTCTTTCTAGCCATACCCGGGGCTTTTATTCAATCTAGCCATACTCGGGGCTATCGCGTATTTCATTGGCCATGCACAAATCCTAGCCATACTCGGGGCTAATATTCATTCTATGGGCTGTTCGCATAGCCTAGCCATACTTTGGGCTACTGGTGCACTTCATTGGTCATGCACGGAACCTAGCCAGACTCGGGGCTATTGGTGCACTTCATTGGTCATGCACGGACGCTAGCAAGACTCGGGGCTATTAGTGCACTTCATTGGCCATGCACGGAACCTAGCCAGACTCGGGGCTATTGGTGCACTTCATTGGTCATGCACGTAACCTAGCCAGACTCGGGGCTATTGGTGCACTTCATTGGTCATGCACGAAACCTAGCCTGACTCGGGGCTATGGTGCATTTCATTGGCCATGCACAAAACCTAGCCATACTCGGGGATACTATTCAATTCATGGGTTGTACTCGTAGCCTTTTTCATTTATCATGGTGCATTCGGGGCCACCTTTTCTCATTACTTGGTCGTACTCATGGCTATTCTCAATTCATGGTATATTATCACATTAAAATTTTTAAAGTTCAATACAAGATGACACGGATATTCTATGTATACTTAGTGAAATTAGTAAGATGGTAGTTTACTTATGCGATTGGAAAACATGTGTGCGTTTCATGGAGCGGGAAATATCAATACACAAGTAAGCTCTACTTCATGCATTTCTAATCCGCCTATGTGAAATAAAGTGATCATATTGAAATATAACCCGCCAGTAAGTAGGGAAAAGCACTGAATGCACAGACACATTCCTGAGAAAAATGAGTATATATATGGGTAACCATAATTCATCAAATAATACGAATATTATACAGTTCAGCTAGCGCAGTACGAATGTTGAAGTTGTAAGAATATTTTTGTATGACAAGAAATATTCTCTTGGGTCCATGTAATAATCTTGGTAATCTAGAATATTGCTATACTTATGTCCGGTTTCCTTTATGCGATTATTATTCCTAATATCTCTTCTTTGATGGACGGTCGAGATTTAATGCCAGTATTAAATCCTAGGAACTTGGTCCTCCTTCTACCTATAAAAGGAACACAATATCCATCACTATTGGGTTCGAGAATTTTAGTATTCATAAAGGTTAAAGGTGAAGAAGGAGAAACACAAGACCTCCACAAGGTATTATGGCTACCACCAGTTGGTCAACAACGGATTACGGAATAGCGCTATAAGGTATTCCTCATAAACTGTTCTTATATAATTATCGTGTGATTATCATGAAGTTCAACGATCCTAATTACCGATCTATAAAAATTAAAACTTATAGTTGGCATCTAGAGCTTGAGTTTAGAACTCATGGTTATCCGTTGATAATATGCGATAATCGTATGTCCATGTAGTATGTAGATCCCCCATTTCTCACATCAAAACATACTTATTTCTTTACAGCCGAAATATGATATCTTAAGAGGCACTACGTGATTCTAGATCTTCCTGGTTACTGCATTTTTTTTAATTTGGATTTCAGTAGGAACATAATTAATCGGTGATTAGGGTTTTCACTTATCTTTTCATATCCTTTTAACGACGGAGGAAGATTTAGAATAAGGTGGGGCCTGTGGTTGAATAATGTTAGCTAATGGATTAAAGTTTTAAAATTAATGAATGATGACTAATACCGGAAAATGGGTCAAATGACCACAACCCATAAAATTGTGGGAGCAATAGACTTGTAAAATATAGGTCTGGGTGAAAAAGACATAAGAAAAATTAGTCATATATACCCTTAACTTTAAACTTTATTCTTTATCATGTCATTTTCTCTTTCTTATTTATTTTCTCACTCCAATATAAAATTAATCACGAGAAATGTCTTATCTTCCGAAAAATAAGTCCAATTTTAATAAAATTTATATTTTTGGAAAGTGCTCGAAAATCTCTACAAAACAAGATTCATTGTTGATACGAAATTCGAAGAAAAAAAAATTATTTTAACCCAAACCGAGTATACATTATGCGCCCAGGTGCAACCTGGACAAAACTTATTTCCTATAAAAATATGCATTATGCACCCAGGTGCAACCTGGTCAAAATTTATTATTTATAGGAATATGAATTATGCACCCAGGTGCAATCCATCCAAAACATTTTTCCTATACGAATCAGAAAAATATACATTATGCACTCCGGTGCACCTGGGCAAAACCTATTTCCTATAAAGAATATGCATCATGCACTCGGGTGCATCTAGTGTAATTCGGAGATAAATCTAGGTTTATCCTACTAACCGCCTGCAATATAATATACACAACCAAAATCGTTAGTTCATTATCTCGAACAATCAATCCGCCACCATTACCATTACATTCACCATTGGCCATCAACCAAAATCAAGTATTAAAGAAGAAAAAATGGGGAACAACAAAAATAAAATAAAAAAGTATACATTATGCACTTGGACAAATCTATATTATGCACCCAAGTGCATCTGGTGTATTCCGTGGACAAATCTATATTTATCCTTGTAATCACTTCCAACAACCGATGGCAATACCAATTCCATATAGTAAGGGTGACATAAATCATTACATTAGAAAATTCATTTAATTCCTTGCAATAGTTTCATTCCTAGGTTGATTTCTCTTACTCAAAATTTTGCTGTAAAATCAACTCTCATTCACCTCAACATTCCAAGTGAAAAAGAACTCTAATCACTTTTACCCATCTCTATGCTCTCACCATTAATCTCTGCAGTTTTGCTGCAGAGGCACAAACAATTATTGTAACTTTAGGGGTTTGCAAAGAATGCACATGTCAAGCGGGGTTTGCAAAGAATACACATGTCAAGCAAATTACAATACCACGTAACGCCCCCCTGTGCTAGACTCCATTGATCAAAATACTTAATTCATGAAAAGTAAACAAAATCTGACCTTATAAACAAATTGAGCATAATCCTAAACAAAGCACTAGAAGGATAATCTTGAACCATCTTTTTATATTATATGCTCCAATTTCGTTTTCATTCGAACAACACCTGTTCCAAACTTTGCCAAATTAAAATCACCACCAACAACACTAACTCTACGAACAACAATTCCAAGTCCGACAACAATAAATAATGATGAGTTCATATATAAATTCTCATGATTAATCAAAACCCACCACTGTAAATCAAACAAAAAAAAACGGATCAAGATCGTAACCTCAATTGAAAGCAAACAACTAATCCGACAACAATAAATAATGATGAGTTCATATCTAAACATTTTCCGATTGATTGGATTTTTTTTCCGATCGACTGGTTGATTTTTTTTTTCTGTGTTTATTTGGGAAGAACCAGGAGACGCAAAGACTACAGAGAGGATAGAGGAGAACAAAGAGATGAAAGACTTCACGTGAATATGATGACTTCATCTTTTTTGTACAAGGGTATTTCGATAACTTAATAATATATAAGATTATTTTTATTTGGGCCAAATAACCAAAAAGGATAATACAACCATATATTTTGAATTTTTAGTCATTTGAAAGGTAGTCATATTTTACATGTCTTATACACCCAAGAATTCACATCCAAGGCCTTTTTAACCAAAAAAACTGGACTAATAAAGAATACAAGTAACTAGGGGTGAGCAACGGACGGACGGTTGCGGATTAGGGGTCATCCGCAACCAAACCGTCAAAGTTGCGGATTTGGAAAATTGAACCGTGACCGGCCCAATCACCCGCAGATTTCACATAATGCGGACCGGTTGCGGATTAACCGCGGATTTATAAGGGGAAAAAAAATTATGTTAGCACAAGGTAGTCCAACTTGTCATCGATAACTTGCTTAGTTGTCAGAGAGCTCATTTGGCTAAAGTCGGAAGACATGGAACTTGGAAGGATGAATAAACGAACAGGATGTTTTGAAGCCCATCCCATCAGACTATTGTTTATGTGTAACAATGAATGAGAAATGAGAATGATTGGGCCGGCCTAAAACCTCTTATTAACACATACTCAGCGGGCTTTATTAACTAGGCTTTATCCTTAGTAATTTTATTAAGTTCTCTTATTACCTTGCGGTGCGGGTGAATCCGCGGATTTGCAAAACCAACCGCACCCAAACCGCTAAAATGTGCGGATTTAAGAATCCCATCCGTGTCCGGCCCATACGTCTTGCGGTTTGGGTCAAATCCGCAATTTTGCGGACGGTTGCGGATGAAATCCGCGGTTCCGGTTTTTTTGCTCAGCCCTGCAAGTAACGTAATGCCAAAAATGGTCTATATGTCGAGCAAGGTAAGTCCACCCAGTGGACACAAGATGGTCAAGTTCTTAACCCAGAACCATACTCTCCTATCCAATCCAGTTGCTTACCCGAACCCAGTTTTTCGTTTTCTTATCGTTTTGGGCCTGTGTGGTACCGCTTAACTCATGTGTATGACGTAATAATGTTTGAAGTCCACTGATTCGGACCGACTAAACGTACTAGTCAGACCGCTTTTGGTTTTCTTATAATTTTGATGGTTGACTTTGACTAGCCCTTGTTTAACTGCCGTTGGTATTCTTATAATTTTCGGCTCACCAAGTAAACGTTTTTTTAGTTAACTTGGATTAGGAAAAATTATTAAACTTTTCTGAAAACTGAACGTGGCTAAAACTGAAACTAATTTCATTTATAGGTAGTTTCTTTTACATAAAGGAAAAATGAGTAAATTACTAATATGCTTCCGCTTTATCGAAACAATAAAACGAATTTTTTAATCGAGTTTCATTATAAATTTTATTTTATGATAAAAACCATTTTTTTGACACCATTGAATTTGTGTGTGCATTATGATATGGTTTGTGTGCTTGTGCATTATGGTATAGTTTCTCTGACATTATTGTTTTTCTTTAAATTTTATGGGGTTATACTTAAAATTATTATGGGACTCTTTAGTTATCACCACAGTGATACTAGAGTGTTAGATCTCAGTATAATCATAATGTTATTATAATTATGAATTTGCAAACCGTAAAATGTAGGTTTTGCAGTTATTGACATCATGTGATAATGACATTATTTTAATTGATTGGCTATCACCACAGTGATGTCAAATCACTTTAGGCCATGATCACATTTTTTTCTTCTTCAAATGATTGTAATATTGATTTTCTTAAATATATTAGAACAGAATTTACCCACAGGAAATTGGAGTTCATGTATTTAAGAAAACACTGGCTGATATGATTGTTGATGCGTGTCGTAACCACAACAAATTAATTAATACTTTACTACCTAATTAACAAGTAATATAGGGTAGTCAAGGTCGATCCCACGAGGAGCACGAGATTCTAGTTGTAAAAATTGTCACGAAAGGGGGGTGTAAAAAGCAAAAGAAAATAAACAAAGCAATTAAAAGATAAAGTTGAAAGCAATAAGAGAGATAAGATCAAGGAATCCTTCTTCGTTACGAAACAATGAATCAAGTTATGTTCTTTTCTACTTGTTATTAGTCATGATTATCACCAACCGTAGGATAGCAGTGTACGCTTAGCTAGCCCCCAAAATCCCTAATTTCACCGAGTAACAAAGTCCGCTTAGTTATCGATTCTATTCAAAAGAACCACCACGAGGTTCGCTTACAAGATGTAATTCCCGAATGCATTAAGATTTATGAATTTAGGTTTAGTACTAGTAGTTAAACTCGGTTCGCTTGGTTCACTTTCTAGCGTTGTTTCTACACACAATTGCTCCACGGAATCCCTCCGCAAGGTCTTGTGTTTTCTACTTGTGTAAAGTGTCGAGAACGATTACTTATTCCCTAACTTATACTAGATTTAGATTAAACTAACAAATCGATTTAGCATGCATTCTAAACAATCTATCAATTAATCATGAATGTCTTTAAGATCATTCCTATTAGTAAAAACAATCGAAAATCATGTGAAAAACCTCAAGATAGAATTAAAAACAAAAACTCAAATCATATTAAGAACTAGGAATTCATCCTCAATCAATAAAATTAACTACTCATGTTAAAGAGTTCACACAAAGAATAAGAAAAGAATAGAATTGTGTGTGTAGAGATGTGTGTAGAGGTGTGTGTAAAAGATGTAGAAAACTTCTCTATTTATAGGCTTCAATATTCTCCAAATCTTCCAAGGATTAGAATCCTTTTCCTTTAGCAATACAATTTCCAAATCCAAGCTTTTCTCTTCTTCCATCTTCTCTTTCCAAATTTGAGTCCAATTCTCCATCCAATTCCAAGCCCAAGTCTTCACACCCATGAGAAAAGTCCATAGAAAATTCTGGAAATTTTGGCTCGCCGGAAAACTGGGATTGTGGCCGGAATCCGGCCGGAATAGTCGCCGGAAAATATCTCAGGTGACCGGAAAAGTCAAACCGGTCACTGGTCAACGGGTCAAGTCGGTCGGGTCAACGCTGAGTCAACTCGGGTCAAGTCGGTCGAACGGGTCAGACCGAGCCAGGGTGTGAGTCAGACGGGTCAGGTTCATGAATCAGCTGAGTCAGGTCATTGTCAGCTATCACTGGCTGACTGAGCTAAGTTGCCAGGCCTTGAGCATTTGCACAGGCCATAACTGTGTTGCACAAAGATGGTGCATCAGTGCTCTTGGCCTACACATTCCTCTGCCATTTCCATTCAACTGCCATTACCAGAACCAGCTCAACATTTCATCTCAGCTCCATCCCTGTCATTTCCATTGCATGGCTGCCTTGGCTTCACCACCAACAGAGCCACTCATTCCACCACTGCATCACCACCATCTACTTCCATCAGCCAACCTCACTCAGCAGCTGCAACTTGAAACCCATTCTTGACAATAACCAACACCACACAGCAACTCTGGCACTGCAGTCTCTAAGTTCCCCTGAATCATATCCTGCCATTCCATCAGTCACTCACTTCATGTCTCTGCCATCACCATGACCCAATAATGGCAGCACTCAATTCGCCTGTATGTGAAGACCAACATTCCACACTGACTCCATTGCACCTGCAATATTAACTCAACTTCACAAAGTCAGCTAAAAGCTTCATTTTCCCCTGTAATTCCAGCAACAAGCCATATGCAATCCATCTCAGTTCAAATCCTCAAACCAACTCCCAAATCAATTCAGTCTCAGTCACAGCCAACACTAGCTGCCATTTCAGCTTCCATTTGCACAAACCACCAGAACCAGCCTTGCACAATCATGCTCATTTTCAGTTCCTGTTAAGAGTCCTAGCACATACATCTATTACCACAACCACCAAGCCCTGTAATAATGCAGCACCAACTCTCCATCAAATGCCGCTTCTCTTAGCTTCAACCAACCCGGGAGCGGCAACACTACATTCCACTCAGACCTGCACAACTCCAGTTTTAGAACCGCTTCTTGATTCCATTTCTGCATTGCACAAGCTCAACCCTTTTGCATTACAGACCCATTAACTCCATCTTTCCTTTCTGGGTCTCAACTAGCACCATGATACAACCCTGCCAATGTTACCAACTCCATTCTACTTACAACTCAAATTCACAGAAACCCTTTCAATTACTTATTGTCTTTGTCATCACAGATTCATCCCCTTCTTTCACTCAAACAATTGCTGCTTTCATTTATGCAACAGAGCTCATTCTTCAAAAACTCATTCATTCCCTGAGAACCCATTCATTCAAATCCACCAGCTCAATCGATTTCAACACCTTAGACCACCACAAACCCATTTTACTTCAAATCTGTAGCAATCTCAGCTTCAATTGAATCAGCAACAACTCGTCTCAAGCCACATTCCGTCCTATAGAGACCACTAACATCATTTCCAGTGAACACCCAATTCAATTTCTCCAACATCAGGTTCATCTTCTCCCTGCACCAACAGCATCAACATTGCAAAACAGAACCCCTGCACCTTGGTTCACTGCAACGAATCTTCATTCTCAATCTCTACTACCACCACTGGAGACACATCTGCATCTTCAATTTCACCTTGAATCAACAGTTCCATCAATCCTCTCATTCGACTACATCAGAAACATCACAAACCCTAATCTCTCTCAGTTCTCCTCTGATTCATCTTCTTCCTTCATCTCTGTAATCAGCAGCAACTCTCTATCGATTAACAGCATCGAACCCTAATTTCTTCTGGGTTTCGATCTGCTCAGGTGTAGAAAACGAGTAATAGATGCAAATTGTGAGAAAGAGAGCTTCTTCTCGATTTAGGGTAGGATAGTGAAGTGGGTTTGGATCCGGTTTCGGGCCATGGATCCGGGTAAGGGTGTGGGTCTATGGGTCTAGGGTGTGGGTCTATGTGTTTAGGGTGTGGGTGGATTCAGACACCCACCATAAGTACACCCCAATTGTGCTATTCTCACTCCCTTCTTTTGGATAAGGGACACCTCTTTGACCTCCCCTTAACCTTGGCTGGGCTCCATATAGTATTCCCTCCTTGGTGAAATGACAATTTTACCCTTTTGCTCAAATTGAGTGATTTCTTCTTCTTTTCCTCCGTGCGACTCCAAAGTAGCTATAAAACTCAGAACAAGCGTAAAATACATAATTTACAAGAAAAATAGCAAAGAAAGCATAAACTTCTAGATAGTAAATTAGGTGTATTCTACACCTATCAAATTCCCCCACACTTAGACTTTGCTAGTCCTCGAGCAAATCAAACTAAAAACTCACAATTTCAAAGCGTTCAAGCGTCCTAAGCATCCAAAGAGTTATGAGGACATAGAGTTTCTGCATGCTAGTAATAAGAAATTAGAAATACTAAAGAACATATTCTCGTTCTTAAATGTTGAGTGAGAAATAACCACATCATAATGAGAGAACGCGTGTTTGAGAAACGATCAATAAGCATTTCGCCTCGACTTCTGCCTCACCAAAAAGGATTTTATGATAATTGCACTCAAAAAGACGGCTTTTTTATGGTTCTCACATGTGTGCAGGTAGGAATGAAGAGAGAATTCCTGCAACACGTTGAATGGTGGGAAGGACAACTTCCGAAATATTTTTAAAAACCCACATCTTTTAATATTTTGAAAAACCATTTCTCTGACGATCTCTAAGAAAGGAAATCAACCATTTTTTTATCGAGGATGAGATTACTTACTCACCTTCACATCCGATCGCCAATTATGATAACACCACTCTCACGGCATCCAATAGAAACGTCTTCCGCTCCTTGTCTTGATCTTCATTGTCTTCGGTTTCAACTATTGATGATAAACCCTTGAATTTCGTAAATCCTTAACAATTTGTAACTCTTTTTACCTTAAAATCCTTGTCGCTTGAAACTTCCTTATAAATTTTCCTTTCCCACGGCTTATAAGAACAAATATTTCTCTTGTTTTTTTCTCTTTTTTTTTTTTTTTTCTTTTTTTTTTTTTTTTTTTTTTTTTTTTAAACACAAGAGAAATTAAATACAAAATAAACCATGGCCGTGGAAGAAGTATTTTACCGCTTGATTCTTCACAACTTATATCGTCTTGAAATCATAAACTTCAAAAATTTTCACCTTTTACTTTTCTTCGCTTTCATGAATAAGTCTTCATACTTGGATATAAAATTACCTCATTGTAGTGTAAGTCTTCAACATATATGTAAAAATCTGCTCTTTGTATGTTGCTTTACTTGAATTTGAAATTTGCTCTTTTTCTCGTTCCGTTGCTTGTAAACCTTAAACTTTTCCAACTTTCCTTGTAGATTTTGATGTCGCTCCTTGTTGATGATGATGGTGTTTCTATGGATCCGTTGTTGTCGCGAGAGAGAATGGTGCTAACTGCAAATCGAACTACAAGAAGGAAGTTTTCATCTATAGACGTCACCCTCATGGTTGACAAAATTAGCACTCAAGAGATCAAAGAGTAGTGCTTCTATTGGTGGGAGGTTGGGTAGCTCACCATTCTACCCGGAATTAACGTACGGTGACACACACTCAAAAGAAGCTCTTTAGTAGATGGAAGAATTCTGGTCGGTGCCTCTCATGATATGAATACGGGTAGTCTCCACTAATGATTGATCAGCAACTCTAATAACGCATTTCTCCCTGCACCAAATTCGTATCACCGGCATGATTAAATCCATTATTTAACACTCTAACAAACAAGAAATCCGAATGTAATTCTCTAACATTTCCAAGTTCAATTATGTCGGTCAAAATCTCTATGTAAACATACCTAGAAGTATGCTAGTGACTCTAAAATCTTCTAAAAGTTGAAGGTTTTAAGTAAAACTTTTTTTTTTTTTTTTAAAAATTTTTAAATTTTTTTGTAATTTTTGTTTTTTTAAAAACATGCTTAACCACTCCCCCACACTTAAACCTTACATTGTCCTCAATGTAATTGAATCCTCCTAGTAAAGTCAAGGTGGGAAATTTTAACATGATAAGGAACAAGAAAAAGAAATAACAAAAAGCAAAAGGATAAGAAATACAAAACCGATGGGTTGCCTCCCATTAAGCGCTTGTTTTAAAGTCGACGGCCCGACTTAGCTCTTGCAGGATTCATTCCCCATATACTAACAATCTGAAAATTTGGGGATCCACCCATAATACCTGTTTTGAAAACAATAACTCCATACAAATATTAGCACAAGAAAACAATAGTGAAATTATCGCTCGATAGAAATTTCCCCCACACTTATTCTCATCCACACTCGGAAGTGTATAAAGAACATAGAATTTGGGAATTTCCATGTATTCCTCTTGGCAAACCTGCATAGTGTTAGCATCAAGTGTTTCCAATGGTGGATATTTAGAAACAAAATCATCCAAAAATACTTTCGAAGCACATACATTCAAACCAATAAGAGGTAAAGGAGAAGAATCAATATGCAAAGAGTTAGACAAACCTTGCACAATTTCTTGTATTATAGAATCCTCTTCATCCTTAAAAAATTCGAGTGAATTACTTACCTCTTGTATATCGTGGTCCTCTATTAAACTTTGCAACCATTCTTCGTCGTTTTCTACCTTAACCAAAGTTTTGGCATCATTAAAATCATTGGCAAGTTCAATTGGGTCTTCCACAAAATCAATGAATGTGGTTTCATCCTCTAGTATCATCTCTTCAACATTCTCATCATCGGAATCGGGCCATTCACTAAAATGATTCTCGTCGGTATAGATTGTAAGATCTTCTTGTGCGGGTGTTACACCGTTTACAACAATAGGCAAGTGATATCCAAACTCCTCCTTTTGAATAGGTGAAGGATCTTTATTATGATCCGGAGTTGGAATAACTTCCTCATTGTTGCAACGTTCATACACTTCCGCGGACTCCCATCTTTCCCTAAGAAATTTTTTCCAAGCAATAAATGCATCTTCCTCAAGCTCTTCCTTTTGAATAGGTGCTTGATCATTAATAAGATCAAGGCTCGAGTAATCTACACTAGCGTCATCAAAAGTCTCCAAAGGTTGGTTAATTTGTTCGTATATTTTCTCCGAATTCCTTTGAATTTCTCGATGTGATTCTTGAAACTTTTGTTGAAGATCCCCAATCATGGCGTACATCTTATCCGCAAAACTAGAGAATTTCTGATCATAAACAAAACTATCCTCCCATCCTTGTGATTGTCCACTTACATCCCGTCATAAGGTTGTTGATATGTATGAGAATATCCATAATGTTCTGTAGGAAATTGATCATAGCCAAAAGATTGGTTTTGATTGTATCCTAAGGATGGTTGGAAGTTGTCATAATGTTGAGGTTGAAAACCGTATTGATTGTTGTAATATGCTTGCTCTTGTCCACCATACATGGAAACCCGATACCTGAAATAAGATTCAAAAACTTAAGTTAGATACGGTATAGAATCCAACAAAGCAAGAAAAATAAAAACAACTAAAAATCATCCGCTGCTCCCCGGCAACGGCGCCAAAATTTGATGCGTGTCGTAACCACAATAAATTAATTAATACTTTACTACCTAATTAACAAGTAATATAGGGTAGTCAAGGTCGATCCCACGAGGAGCACGAGATTCTAGTTGTAAAAATTGTCACGAAAGGGGGGTGTAAAAAGCAAAAGAAAATAAACAAAGCAATTAAAAGATAAAGTTGAAAGCAATAAGAGAGATAAGATCAAGGAATCCTTCTTCGTTGCTGAAACAATGAATCAAGTTATGTTCTTTTCTACTTGTTATTAGTCATGATTATCACCAACCGTAGGATAAAGGTGTACGCTTAGCTAGCCCCAAAATCCCTAATTTCACCGAGTAACAGTCCGCTTAGTTATCGATTCTATTCAAAAGAACCACCTCGAGGTTCGCTTACAAGATGTAATTTTTGAATGCATTAAGATTTATGAATTTAGGTTTAGTACTAGTAGTTAAACTCGGTTCGCTTGGTTCACTTTCTAGCGTTGTTTCTACACACAATTGCTCCACGGAATCCCCTCCGCAAGGTCTTGTGTTTTCTACTTGTGTAAAGTGTCGAGAACGATTACTTATTCCCTAACTTATACTAGATTTAGATTAAACTAACAAATCGATTTAGCATGCATTCTAAACAATCTATCAATCAATCATGAATGTCTTTAAGATCATTCCTATTAGTAAAAACAATCGAAAATCATGTGAAAAACCTCAAGATAGAATTAAAAACAAAAACTCAAATCATATTAAGAACTAGGAATTCATCCTCAATCAATAAAATTAACTACTCATGTTAAAGAGTTCACACAAAGAATAAGAAAAGAATAGAATTGTGTGTGTAGAGATGTGTGTAGAGGTGTGTGTAAAAGATGTAGAAAACTTCTCTATTTATAGGCTTCAATATTCTCCAAATCTTCCAAGGATTAGAATCTTTTTCCTTTAGCAATACAATTTCCAAATCCAAGCTTTTCTCTTCTTCCATCTTCTCTTTCCAAATTTGAGTCCAATTCTCCATCCAATTCCAAGCCCAAGTCTTCACACCCATGAGAAAAGTCCATAGAAAATTCTGGAATTTTTGCGCGCTTGGAAAATCGGGATTGTGGCGGAATCCCACCGGAATAGTCGCCGGAAAATATCTCAGGTACCGGAAAAGTCAAACCGGTCACTGGTCAACGGGTCAAGTCGGTCGGGTCAACGCTGAGTCAACTCGGGTCAAGTCGGTCGAACGGGTCAGACCGAGCCAGGGTGTGAGTCAGACGGGTCAGGTTCATGAATCAGCTGAGTCAGGTCATTGTCAGCTATCACTGGCTGACTGAGCTAAGTTGCTGTGCCTCGAGCATCCAGACAGCCATAATCGTGTTGCACAAAGATGGTGCATCGTGCTCTTGGCCTACACATTCCTCTGCCATTTCCATTCAACTCGCCATTACTGGGAACTACTCAACATTTCATCTCGGCTCCATCCCTCGTCATTTCCATTGCATGGCTGCCTTGGCTTCACCACCAACAGAGCCACTCATTCCACCACTGCATCACCACCATCTACTTCCATCACCAAACCTCACTCAAGAACCGCAACTTGAAACCCATTCTTGACAATAACCAACACCACACAACAACTCTGGCACTGCAGTCTCTAAGTTCCCCTGAACCATATCCTGCCATTCCATCAGTCACTCACTTCATGTCTCTGCCATCACCATGACCCAATAATGGCAGCACTCAATTCGCCTGTAACAGCAACAACATTCCACACCAGCTCCATTGCACCTACAATATTAACTCAACTTCACAAAGTCAGCTAAATGCTTCATTTTCCCCTGTAATTCCAGCAACAAGCCATATGCAATCCATCTCAGTTCAAATCCTCAAACCAACTCCCAAATCAATTCAGTCTCGATCCATGACCAACACTAGTCATTGCCATTTCAAGCTTCCATTTGCACAAACCACCGTAACCGACCTTGCACAATCATGCTCATTTTCCAGTTCTGTTAAGAGTCCTAGCACATACATCTATTACCACAACCACCAAGCCCCGTAATAATGCAAGCACCAACTCTCGATCCACAACTGCCGGTTCTCTTAGCTTCAACCAACTCGGGAGCGGCAACACTACATTCCACTCGGACCGCACAACCCGTTTTAGAACCGCTTCTTGATTCCATTTCGCATTGCACAAGCTCAACCCTTTTGCATTACAGACCCATTAACTCCATCTTTCCTTTCCGGGTCTCAACTAGCACCATGATACAGATTTCGCCAATGTTACCAACTCCATTCTACTTACAACTCAAATTCACGAAACCCTTTCAATTACTTATTGTCTTTGTCATCATGATTCATCCCCTTCTTTCACTCAAACAATTGTTGCTTTCATTTATGCAACAGAGCTCATTCTTCAAAAACTCATTCATTCCCTGAGAACCCATTCATTCAAATCCACCAGCTCAATCGATTTCAACACCTCAGACCACCACAAACCCATTTTACTTCAAATCTGTAGCAATCTCAGCTTCAATTGAATCAGCAACAACTCGTCTCAAGCCACATTCCGTCCTATAGAGACCACTAACATCATTTCCAGTGAACACCCAATTCAATTTCTCCAACATCAGGTTCATCTTCTCCCTGCACCAACAGCATCAACATTGCAAAACAGAACCCCTGCACCTTGGTTCACTGCAACGAATCTTCATTCTCAATCTCTACTACCACCACTGGAGACACATCTGCATCTTCAATTTCACCTTGAATCAACAGTTCCATCAATCCTCTCATTCGACTACATCAGAAACATCACAAACCCTAATCTCTCTCAGTTCTCCTCTGATTCATCTTCTTCCTTCATCTCTCGTAATCGCAGACAACTCTCTATCGATTAATGACATCGAACCCTAATTTCTTCTGGGTTTCGATCTGCTCAGGTGTAGAAAACGAGTAATAGATGCAAATTGTGAGAAAGAGAGCTTCTTCTCGATTTAGGGTAGGATAGTGAAGTGGGTTTGGATCCGGTTTCGGGCCATGGATCCGGGTAAGGGTGTGGGTCTATGGGTCTAGGGTGTGGGTCTATGTGTTTAGGGTGTGGGTGGATTCAGACACCCACCATAAGTACACCCCAATTGTGCTATTCTCACTCCCTTCTTTTGGATAAGGGACACCTCTTTGACCTCCCCTTAACCTTGGCTGGGCTCCATATAGTATTCCCTCCTTGGTGAAATGACAATTTTACCCTTTTGCTCAAATTGAGTGATTTCTTCTTCTTTTCCTCCGTGCGACTCCAAAGTAGCTATAAAACTCAAAACAAGCGTAAAATACATAATTTACAAGAAAAATAGCAAAGAAAGCATAAACTTCTAGATAGTAAATTAGGTGTATTCTACACCTATCAATTGTTGATCATACATTATGGATATGAGTTGATTTGATTTGAATCTTGAGGGTGTCTTGTGTCATTATGTTTCACTTTTCTCCCAATGTTGATGATAATTTCAATTGTACGTATAAAATTATTGTGCTTAAGATTCTTAGGTCATAATTCTTTAGTTATCGCCACTGTGATACTAGAGTGTTTTATCTTAGCAATAATAATAATTTTATTGTAAGCACAAATACGCCAAGCCGTAAAGGCAAGGTTTAGTAGTTATTATGGCATTATTTGAGTTGTTTGGCTATCACCACAGTGATGTCAAATAATTTTTCCAGTCATAATCGTTATCATGTCAAGTGCTTATAATATTGTTTTTCTTAAATGCATTAGAACAACAATTACCGACAGGTAATTTGAGTTCACATGTTTAAGATAACATTGAAGTGTACAATATCTGATCATACATTATGGTAATTAAATAATTGGCACATGATTTTACGTTATTTCTTAAAGTGCATAAAAGAAAATATACATAAATTAACTCATTATCGAGTTGAGTAACCTATTATGAATTTTTCATATTTTCATGAATATTTTTATTATGTTGTCCAAAACTTATTGCATCCTCTATGAAATTGAGGTTTTAATTTTTGATAAATTTCTCCATATTTCTGAAAATGATATTCATTGACTATTTAACACCTTTCATATTTATTCATCATATATCCGTTATTTATCATGATCTTTAAGTTTGTATTATATTTAAATGAGCGATGCATCAAAGAATTTATATTCAACGAAATTTCATTATTGAATTATATTTATAGACTTGCTTCATGCTCGATTTTGGCTTAAGAAAAAATTCATTATGTTTGGATATTTTTCGATTATAGGGTGTTGATATTTTTTCACAATTTATGTATGGCATGCTTTTGAATAAATGTTCATGATTGATGTTTTAGTATTACTCATTATTGTTTATAAACGACTAAATTTATGATCAGATTAAGTATGTCCATATCATTGAGTGGGACTTGCAATATCACAAGAATCGTTATTGTGATATTTGCAATTGTGCATGTTTGTTGGATAGTTTAGTTATCACCACAGTGATGCTATGCTCTTATCTGGTAAGTGTTGTATATTTTGAGTCCTCTTAGTTTGATTTAACGATTAGAACAATGCTGCTCACAAGTAGTTTTTTCTTCACACGTTAAACAAGCATTAAGGTTATCTAAATGTTTCATATACATGTGAAATAATAGCCACCCGCAGGTGACTACAATTCACATTATATTAGGTTGAACATATTTAGAATTATTGGAGTTTGTTAATACATTTTAGGACGTGAGTTGCCCACAGGTGATTCTAGTTGTAGTATTTGACAGACATAATGTTGAATTATGAGAATGTAAAATATCCACAGATATTTTTCATGTCTCACATTGTTCCTTGATAAGGTTTTACCCATAGGAGAATCTTATTGAAGGTATGTAACTATTGTAAGCTTAATTGTCATTTATCTCTATTATAAATTTCAGCTTTTGTTCCTATTAATTGTATATTATGATTATTCTGAAGACTTTTAATGGTCCAATTTTTGGAAGATAATTTTTTTTATCACCGATGATTTTTAAGCGTTCTTGTGTAAATCTATCGATTGCATTATGAATCTCAATCCATGGATGTTTTATCGGACATTCATTGTTGAAATTGAGAGGCAATTATAGATAAAGTGAAAATCATAAAGTCTCACAAAGGTGGTGAATATTGTGAAAGGTATGACAAAACAGGATAATATCCTAAATCTTTTGCATAATATCTTCAAAAGTTTGGAATTGTTGCTCAATACACAAGGCCAACTTATCCTTGGAATAATAGTGTATATCAAAAGGCTAAATCATACTTTTATGAAAATGGTTAGAAGCATGATGAGCCATGCATAATGGCTATACATTTGTGGATGTTTGTTCTTTCTGCAATTGTGTAATTTAAGGTATGGTTGTTCAGTTGGAGGTGAGGGCTTACATTCCCAAGAATGAAAATTGGATTTGAAAACTATTACTGGTTCATTGGTTTTTCTATATAATCCAAATGGTATTCTTTAACGTTCTAACCGTAGTATGAGACTTATTGAAACCGAAAATATAAATTCGTTAATGATGGCATAATCAGTGGGAGTACGTGGATATATCTGTTCAAGAAATCATGATAATGATCCCTTTATTTAAGATTTCTACAGATATTGTGAATCTTCTCATTATCAGAATGTTAGATAATGAAAGACCACAAATTACTTATCCAATACTCCATAATATAACTACTGCCAATAAAGAAATTTTTTTATAACAACATGAACCAGCATTAAGAAGGTCTCAACAGAGATTGAAAGAAAGTTATTCATGTTGTTTCAGTGATTTTCTTACAAGAATTTATTACATTTTGATATGGAATGGCAAAGACTCGGTTTTCGGTTCACAAATATTATGTGTAATAATTTTGATTAATGGATTGATGTTATGTGAGCAAAAATCATTGGTTGAAAGTCAAGTCTCAGATATTTTTTAATTGCTCGAAAGACACAAATCAGTTGTATGAAAGAGGGTCTTTCTGACCTAATACGACTGTAATAGCAATTTTAAACGGTATAAAGCAAGACTTATTGCCAAAGATTTTACTCTGAAACGATGCATTGATTATAAATAAGTTTTTCTCTCGTGTCAAAGAAAGACTTATTCAGAATTATCATAGTATTATTAGTAGCTCATTATGACCTAAGAGTTGCATTGATTAAATGTGAAAATAGCTTTTATTAATGATAAATTTTAGTCTACAAATTTTAGAAATCAAAGTATGAAATTTAAGCAGCCTCCCATAATGGTATATGAATCAACAAAACTATAAATGTTTCAAGTTTTGGATGAAATTATTACAGATTTATGCATATACCTCAAGATCAGTGGGAGAAATTCATACTCTTGGTCTTGTATGTTAAGAAATACTACGTACGAGTAGTGATTTTGACTTTATGCATATCTCTATATTTTTTGAAATAAAGGATATCAATGAAGCTTACCATGTGATAGTAATATCATATGGATTACTAAAGCTCTCATATAAGGCATATATCGAATATTCAAGGAATTTTGAGATAATAACATATTTAACAGATTTTTTTATTTCATGTTGGATAGAAGATATAAATTTAATCTTCATTACGTCTTAATTCCGATATGAAACTTATAATAATTTGTTGATATGTTAACTAAATTCCTAAAGAATCGAAGAACAAATTACAGGAAAGCTATCAAGAATTTTGAGATACTATTTTAACTTATGTCTTATAATTAGTTAGCAAACCCAACAAGAGTTGATTGGGTTTTCGGACTTGATTTTGTGGATGTATGGATTCTATAAATGAAGAATCCATTGATACTAGTCCCACAATTGAGTTTGAATATTTATGATCATGCGATACTTAGAGACTTAAGGTTTGTCTCTACATTCTTTGAAATTTTCGTCTTAGCTTCAACGGCAGATTAAAGCACAATATGAATGCAAAGGGAACAAAACACATGAACCTTGAGTATCCATATGTGAATTATGAATTTCAGAAAAATAAGTTGTTTATTTACCGTTAAGCACAATTATTTTTGCAAATGCACTTACCGAAAAGTTACCTTTTAAGACCTTTTAAGAAAAGTGTAAATCTTAGGTCTGTGGGAGTAACTAATTATTGAATTCAGCTAGTTTATGTGCTTAGTTTTGAATACTTATTGAGCTCTTATTAATGCAATTCTGAATATATTTCTGTATCCATGTTTAGTATACACTTATGTGGATGGATGATGTTAACAGAAATGGTCTTTCGTTTGAAGACATCACTGGACCATTATGATATCCCAATTTAAGGCCTAGTTAAGTAAGTTACTTGTGTTGTGGTACATGGAAGGGAACATGTTGATAACAAGACAACGTGCAACCGCTATGACTCGCATGGATAGCTTACTTGACCAAGGTATTACGTTAACCATTAAACTTTGTTAGCAATTACGCGCGCCTTATGTTTTTCTACTATTAACCGTTAAATAGATTATCACATGGACCAAAGGAGAATGTAAGAATATTTTTGTATGGCAAGAAATATTTTCTTGGGCCCATGTAATAATCTTGGTAATCTAGAGTATTGCTATACTTATGTCCGGTTTCCTTTATGGGATTATTATTCCTAATATCTCTTCTTTGATGGACGGTCGAGATTTAATGCCAGTATTAAATCCTAGGAACTTGGTCCTCCTTCTACCTATAAAAGGAACACAATATCCATCACTATTGGGTTCGAGAATTTTAGTATTCATAAAGGTTAAAGGTGAAGAAGGAGAAACACAAGACCTCCACAAGGTATTATGGCTACCACCAGTTGATCAACAACTGATTACGGAACAGCGCTATAAGGTATTCCTCATAAACTGTTCTTATATAATTATCGTGTGATTATCATGAAGTTCAACGATCCTAATTACCGATCTATAAAAATTAAAACTTATAGAAGTGACTCGAGGTGGGATTGAACGCATGCAAAATAGGGCGAAAAGGAAAAGTGTTGATGACGTGCTGTTTAAACAACGAGAATTCTGGTGTATATATTCAGTGTGCATATAAATCACGTGGAACTGTTGCATGGGTCAAGCACCTCTAATGCTAAAGATGAGCTAAGCATGACAGCATACGGAATGATGGTTTTCATAAATCAAACGACTTAGCTCTAAAACAACATTCATAATTTCGATAACTAAAAGTAGAAAGGCGGACGCCTACAGTCACATGCTTAAATATGAAATAGATTAAGTTACTCATTCATAAAGGGTATCATCACATAAAAGGTCGAAATTCCTATATACTTAGCTCATAAGTGTGATTCATGTTAGAGATATCATGCCAAAGCCAAGCAATGAAAGGTAACATGCCATATGTTTTAATAAACTCGCTATATGAGACGCTATGCGTATGTTCCATAATATACATGGTCATGCTTCATGGTGGTATCATAATCAAGAGTCAAGCGGATAATAATCATGTTATATCGTTAAGATTCATTAAAGACAAAGCGGGCAGTGGCCATGCGATAAATCAAAACATGAATGTCGAGTGGTAGAGCAAAAAATTAGCGGATACACAAGATGCTATTTTAGGAGGGAAAAACAAAAATACAGGAATTTGAATTCAAAAAAGCCTCGCTACCATTTATTGAACAAAGCCAATACAAACCTATGTTATACTAGTTTGAAGCTATACTTTGGTAGAGAGATAAAATGGGGACCATTGTTAGTGTGTTCAAAGAGAATATGGCCATAATAAGAGCCGAGTTGCAGTAGCCGCTTCTGGTCGAGGCCATAGCCACATTACTAGTATGTACCGATCTTGTGGTCTTCCCCAACTTCACTGATATTCAGTCTTGCAGGAGGATCGATGACCAGGTGCTTAAACTAAATCAGTTCTGCGTTATGAAGGATATAAATCTAACCACATGAGGTTCGTTCTGGTTTATATGCTCAAGCTTTAACCCGAGAACCACCAAATATCGCCAAATGAGTGTCAAAATAGAAGTCAAGTAAAAGTAGTGGGTACTTATCTTCGTAAAGAGCTGGCAAAGCGCTTCGTCTTCTCGGAGCAGAGGTACTTACATTTTGATACTGAATTTCTTCTCTTGGAGCCAGACTGGTGGTATTGTAGATGCAAGAAGGACTGGTAGTATCTTCTCCCTTTGGGCTGGTAGCGGTTGCATATTAAAGATGCGAAGTGCGTTATCGACAGTAGAGGGATACCACTTGGTGTAGTCGAGCGATGCAACGACTTTTCTTTCCACTTCTTGCAGCTTGAGGACTGTAGCTTTAAAGCAATAGCGCGTAACAGACGCTTTTGAATTGATCCGCCCACGGAAGGTATGAAGATGCCTTGACCGAGAAGGTGCAGAATCATCTGACTCGGGCCTTTGCACCATGATACTCGCAAATACTATGAATTCACACACACATATCAAAGAGATTTCATGTGTTCTCAGTGACAGATAACTTAATAAACAAGATGGAGATATAAATAAAGATCAAGTAATACTTATCCTTTAAATAATCTAGGTGCTTCAGCTCGTGTTCAATATCCATTCCGGATGGTGATGAGGTGGTGATCGACAGTCGAGCTTTTCGATAAACATTTTCTTCTGGTGCTTGTGTTTGGCCGATTATAAGGAATTTTCGAGGCTATGCTGAGCTAAGTATCCTCACTGTCTCAACATCCCAAGGAGGCAACTATAGGTTTTGAAGAAGTAAAGAGCAGTAGGCTTCATAGAAGTGGCAGCAACAGTGGTCAAGTTAGCTGCAGTATGACGTTAGGATGTGTGTGGTGGCAGGCGTAGTCAAGTGGTATTGCTGTTATGCTCTCTTTATACATTAGCACTAGTAGTCGACAAACTTCTCTATCATTCATTCCAAGTCTCCTTCAAATAGAACTTTGGAACTTTGGATCTTCTTTGTTTCTGAACCGGGATGGTAGTCATGGTGAAATCAGGAGCGCTGGTGGTGCCATCTATTTACAGGGGTACCAGGAAGTTTTCGGCCATTGCGAGGCTCTGTTTCTACCAAGAGGATAAACCAAAATAGATGATGAGAATTCAAATAACTATGTGGCACGCACTTTATGATTGGTACTTCATGTATTTTTCATATTCAGGAATTTTGCAAAAACAATCATGATAATAGGCCAATTTTCTTGTTTACTAAACAGGATCATAAAATGGTGATTATGCTTATGAGAAGCACTATAAGATGCTCAACGGATTTATATATGCATTCAGTCTTGCAAAGTTGGCATTCAACATTGATAATACTGAGTTATGCTTTACCAATCACTAAATAGAAAAGGCTGACTTGTTTGATATAGGGAAGATAGGTTTGGCAGATATTACTCGAGCAAATTTAATCATCAGTTTCATCACGCCGATGCTTTATTCACAAAAAGCAATTATATCCAGTTAAGCAGGCTCATGCTTCATGATTCAAACATGCTTTTCACTAAACATATACAGTTATGATCATGCTCATTATTATAAGGTAATTTAACTTTCCCCTGTCATTCAAGCATTGACTTCATTGTAAATATTCGAGATTAAGCTCATGCTTTTAGTGTTAAAGAGAGATTGTGATTTAATCATTCATAGATGAAGTTTAAACACGTTCATAAATAACATATTGAAAGACACAAGATTGCTGATTGACAGCTTGGTAAGCTTAAAGGATCCATGGTATCACGCGACTATAATGACTTGTCAAGTGAGAAATGCACAAAAGTAAACTAAGGGAAACAAGCAGCATATGATGAATATTGTTTGTTGAATCTAAAGGATTACGATATGCATGTATTTGTTAATGCGTGACGCAAGCAATGAAATGAGTCAAAAATTAAGGGAAGAAAGATAAATCTTATCCTTTTAGTATGCTATCCGTGGTCCTGTGTGCATGATAGGGCGAGGGAGGAGTGGCGCTGATGAGATTTAGCATGGATAAGCGGCACTAATGATGCGGTTGCTGGTTTAAGAATTTCATGATTAAACAGTCGAGCGGAGACATAACCCTCGTTCCGTTTTGGCACCAGTTTGGAGCACCCTGGGCAAGTGTCATTTACCAGTTTCATTCTCGAAACGATCTTTGCTGAGATTTAAAGGCACTAGGGTTGTAGATGTGAGATAAATCAATTATACTTGACAATGGCGAGCTTCCTTGGCACTAGCATCCTCCCTCTCCCCCTTTTTTTAGTATATAATTGCACTATTTGAGTATTCAATGAACAAGTCTTCTTTTCTCCCTCTTCTTTTCATCTTCAAGCTTTAACTAAATCCGTCGAGTGTAAGGTAGAGCGGCGTAAGGAGTTGAACAAAGGATGAAGGCTCGCTATTGGAACTGTCAGGAGTTACACTGGTGGTAGTGTGCGGATGAGCCAGTGGTGGCAGTCGGTTTCAGGTCCAGTGAAAGTCGAGTAGAACTGCTTTGAAATTTGCTAAATTGAGCAACGACCTCTGCGCCTGAAGATTTCTTGTTGTTGTAGCTAAACTGAATTTCCTTTATCTGCGGACTCGAACTGAGAAGGTACAAGGATTAGACATCAGAATTCAAGGATTGTCTCTCTTACCATACATTTGTTACTACATTTTTAGAGCTAAAGCAATTTTCAAATGAATCTGCACTTCAGAAACTGGAGACTTCAATTATGTCGAGAATTTCAAGTTAGTTATAATTCAAAATTTTCAAATTGGTTACGAGAACATGCTGGTCACAAATCTCAGATTCATTTTTAAGATCGGAGCTAGGTTACTATGATCTTTATGAAAGAACAGGTCCAAAATCTTGTAATAATTAATCAATATTCTTACATTAAACGATTAGAATGATCAAATAATTGTAAATCTAGATTTGATTTCGAATCAAATTAGTAAATCGAAAGAAATCTCGAGTATGATGTTAGGGTTCTAGACCAAAACACAAGGACTAAGTAACTGAAATAGGTATAAAACCCGAATAAGAAGAAGAATTAAGAGATTAAGAGGATTAAGAAGAGGAAAAGAAGACTAGAAGAGATTGAAGAAGTGTTCTCGTATTAATTCTTAGGTCTTTACAAAGCTAAGACGTAGTATATATAACTGCTAAGACTTGCAGAACAAGAAGTAGAGTCCTAATTAACCAGGAAATCTAAAGTAAGATAAAAATAGAAAAGCTATGAAAGGAAACTACTTTGGGTCGGTGTTGGCACCGCAACATCCCACCCCTCTTGAAAATTAGCTTGTCCTCAAGCTGGAAAATCTGGAAACTTGATTAGAAAATCATCCGCATCTTCCCAAGTTGCATCTTCTTGTGGATGATTCTTCCATTTGACTAACCAACGTGTTCCTACCCCCTTACCTTTCTTATACATTTTTCTATCAAAAATGATATCAGGTTCCCACTTGTCGTAGTCAATAATATCTGGTAGAGTCTCGTTGCACGTAATTTGCTGAACCAAGCTTAAGTTTAAGCTGAGAAACATGGAATACCGGATGAATGCGACTAGTGATAGGCAATTCCAATCGATAACCCACAGAACCTATCTTTTCCAGGATGCGGAAAGGGCCATAAAACTTGGGAGATAGCTTCGAGAAAGACTGTTGTGCCACTGTTCGTTGTCTATAAGGTTGAAGTCGAAGGAAGACCCAATCATCCACTGCAAATGTGCGTTCTGTACGATGATCATCAGCGTATTTCTTCATACGGTCTTGAGCAGCATGTAAATTGGACTTCAGTAACTGTAGCGTGTGGTCACGAGCTTGCAGGTTCAAATCAACATCATGGACTGAGGATGAACCCGGAAGATAAGTCTGTAATGGCGGGAGGAGGACATTTGTAGAGTGCTTGATAAGGACTCATACGAATGGCAGAATGGTAACTTGTATTGTACCACCATTCAGCCCATGGAAGCCATTTTGTCTAATCCTTTGGCTTCATACCAGCAAAACACCGCAAATAACATTATAAGGTTCGATTAGTTACCTCAGTTTTCCCGTCAGATTGTGGATGATATGCAGAGCTACGACATAACTTAGTGTTCTGCAATGAGAAATAGGCCTCCCAGAATTTGCTGATGAAAATAGGATCTTTGTCACTAACTATACTCCTTGGAATACCGTGTAAGCGAACAATTTCACGAACAAAAATTTCTGCAATTGAACTAGCCGTGTATGGATGAGTTAACGATATAAAGTGAGCATATTTAGATAGCCGATCAATCACCACCATAATTGAATTCTTCTTGTTAGAGGATGGAAAACCATCGATAAAATCCATACCGATGTCAATCCACACATACGAAGGTATGGGTAAAGGACTTAAAAGTCTGTTGGAGCAATGGATTCGATTTGTTTCTCATGAGATATCACACTCGAAATAAAGTCTTTGACCGACTTCTTTAAACTTTTCCAATAAAAACTCTGTTGTACCCGCTTGTAAGTACGTAAATATCCAGAATGGCCACCAATAGGGTGTGAATGGAATTCTTCCAGTAGCTTAACACACCATGGAGAAGTGGAAACCACCACTATACGACCTTTGTAGCGTAGAATCCTGCAGTGTAAGTAAAATGGGGTTTGAAACTGGAGAAATTGTTAAGCGATGAATGAGATTACCCATTTCTTCATCATCGTGGCACTCTGAATGATCTCTTGTAATCTGAAAAGACCGGTGTAGATAAACCGAAATTGGAGCTGAAATTTCTAGATAATGCATCGGTATCTGACATTGTCCTTGTCGAGTCAAAAGATAATCTCATTGTTGTAACCTTAAGCTTGGAAACCCATTTCTGTTTGTTCCATGGAAGACAACTTACGATCTAAAAAGTACTTCAAACTTTTATGATCCGTAAAAATTTTGAAGTGATTTGCCTAACAAATAAGCCCTCCATTTTTGCCTTTCTTTGAAGTAATGGCTAACATCTCCTTGTCATAAACAGATAAAGCAAGGTGTTTGTGAGCCAAAGGTTTACTGTGAAAAGCAACAGGTCTTCCGGACTGTAATAACACAGCACCAATACCACTGCCTGAAGCATCACATTCAATGGCAAATTCTTTTGAGAAATCTGGCAAAATCAAGACTGGAGTTGTGGTTAAAGCTTGTTGGAAGTAGTTTGAAGGCAGCGCAGTAGCATCGCACTCCACGCAAAAGCGTCTTTCTTCAATAACTGGGTCAATGGGGCGCTAATTTTGCCAAAATTCTTGATAAATTTGCGATAGTAGCCTGCCAAACCTAAAAATCCACGTAACTATTTAATTGTTTGAGGTACAGGCCAAGATAAGATACACTCAATCTTTTCTTGTTCCACAGAAACTCCCTCAGAGGAAATAACATGTCCCAAGTATCCTACTGTTGGTTGTGAAAAAGTGCACTTAGATTCCTTCACAAATAGGTTGTTAATGCGAAGCAATTCAAACACCAGAGATAAATGGGTTAGATGATCTGACAAATTCTTACTATAAATCAAGATGTCGTCAAAAAATACTAACACGAACTTCCTTAAATATGCTCGAAAGATGGTGTTCATCAAACCTTGAAAAGTAGATGGTGCATTTGAGAGGCCGAACGGCATAACCAGAAACTCATAGTGGCCATCATGAGTTCTGAAAGCTGTTTTGGAAATATCAGCAGGGTGCACTCGAATCTGGTAATAACCAGAACGTAAATCAAGCTTGGTAAATATGCGAGCACCATGTAATTCATCCAATAACTCATCGACTACCGGAATTGGAAATCGATCTTTGACAGTTAGCTTATTCAAGGCACGATAATCCACACACATACGCCAGGAGCCATCCTTCTTTCTGACCATCAATATTGGGGAAGAATAAGGACTGGTACTTGATCTAATAAAGCCAGCTTGTTGCAATTCGATACAATCTTGTCAATTTCGAACGAAAGTATGGATTTCGATATGGCCATACATTGGTGGGGTAGAGCCCGAAACCAATGGAATACGATGATCTTGTTCTCGTGATGGAGGTAAGGAAGTTGGAGTTGTAAAAATATCAGCAAACTTGGAAAGAAGCTCTTGTAAGGCTGGCGAATGATCTGTTGACGCCGTAACTGACGCATTCAATGAAGTATTAATGGATGATAATTGGAGAAAGACTGCATAACTTTCTCGACATAGTAAATGTTGCATGGGCACCGAATCCATGAGCATAACTGAAGAGCAATGATGTCCTTGTAAAAAGACGGCAGTATCATTAACTTTGAACTGCATCGTCAGTTTTGAGAAATCCCATGTAACTGGACCCATTGTACTTAGCCATTGAACTCCTAAAACAGCATCATAACCACTAATTTCTAGCAAATAGAAATCTGGTGTGAACGAATAATCTTGAAGCTTGAGAGGAACATTGCGGCAATACCTCTTAGTCTGCAGCTTATTTCCATCACCCACAGTGACTTGTAAAACAACCTCATCAGGATTTACAGAATAACCACAATGTTTGGCCCATTTAGGATGCAGAAAATTATATGTAGAGCTAGAGTCAATCAAAATACAAAGAGGTTGAGATTTTGTATACCCTTGAACTCGCATTGTCTTAGGGAAAGAAGAACCCGATAAAGAGTGAAGAGATATTGTAGGGTTTTCTGGAACTTCAGGTGAAAATTCCATATTCACTTTCTCCTCCGTAACTTCATTAGAACATAAATCTTCCTTGTCATCAGCCACTTCTAAGAACAACAAACGAGGTTTAACACAAACATGGCCCTTACTGTATTGTTTATCACAATTAAAACACAATCCCTTTGCTTGACGTTGCCTCTGATCTTCCACTGTAAGACGTTTGGAACCGGCAGGAATAGGAGATTTGTTAATCTGGGAAGAATTAGGAAAAGAGTATTGTCTTGATCTCCATGATTGTTTAGTGGTTAACAAAACTTCATCTTGATTCAGTGCTTTTTTAAAAGCAGAAGATAAAGATGTGGGTTCTAGTAACTTAACCACATTGCCAACTTCTGGTTTTAATGCCAATATGAAGAGATTTATCAGATGGCTCTCTTCAAAATCAACCTGATTCAAAAGACTTTCAAATTCTGGAAGAAAATCCTTAACAAAACCCTTCTATTTAACTGTAGAGATAGCTATCTTAGGATCAACAAAATTAAGTTGAAACCTTTCACGAATATGGGTACAAAACGTTACCCATGTCAGAATATGTATCTGCGTACGCTTCCATCGGAACCATGCATTAGCTTCCCCTTTGAGATGTGCAGCTGATGGTTTATTTTCAATGATGTTGTAGTAATAAGGGTTGTCGTTCACTCGGACTTGTAAAGATTGATTTCAGACTTAAAAATAAAGAAAATATATACAAAATGTGTCACGGGAAGAAGAGTTTACTGGGACTCCGGATTTTACTGACTTTCATATTCAAGTGGTTCAGAAATTAATCCTAGGCAATTATCGCTCAAAATAAAAGAAACACTAACTCTATTCTTTGCCAAAGTAGATTTCATAAAACATTATTTGTAAATCGTAAGCATGACACATCAAAAGTAATTTAAACTAAGCATGCGACATCAGACAAAATAACAAATAATTAATAGAAATCATAAATCATTAAAAATTGGTGCAAAAAGTAATTAAGGAATTAATTTAATTTACCACATGATAAAATTCAGCTCCGTCCGTCGTCCCAGAGATGGGGTTTAGCTCATCATGTTGGAAACACGCTCAAAATATGATTTTATTGCTCAAAGGTGCTTACAAATGATGAAAAGGAGAGATATCAAATAAAAACCGGGTTTGTAACGAGATATAAGTGTTACAAACCTAATTGTCCCAGAGAGCGATAACACCTTTCTGTCGTTGTTACTATTCGTTTAAGTTCTGCCACCAACTACGACCCACAAGCGCGAGTCGTTTACACATTGAAGAACGACGGTTTACGGCGTCTGTTCTTCGTGTTCTTCAGGTGTAGCAGCAGCAGCAATGGCGTTTCCCTGGAACTTGATTCTCTCGACTCTGTGGTGCTCCAAACCTTCCCTAATCTCTCCATCCTCCTTCCCTGAGTCCCAGTGATCCTTTTTATACTCGAAAGCGACAAAATATCACATTAAAATTGCGTATAATCCTCCCATCACTCGGTGTTTAAAGAAAATATTTTCTTTCCCTGTTTTACTTCTACACGGCTTCTGATGATGTAAATACGTGCTGAGGCTTCCTTAATTAACTCCTACACGTTTTTGAAGTGACCCAACACGAGCAAAACTCGTTGAATCACGCTGTAACCCGTGTTTTTTTTCTTTCCCGGCGTGTGCTCTCTGTTTTGCTTCGTGCGACAATTCCAGCCAAATTTAGCCAACCAGTCGACCCACACCAGCCCTGTTAGGCATAGAGGAAGATACCCAATCAGTTTCAGCCATTGAATCGCCCTATAACACCTTCAAATTCGCAACCCTAATCTGCCAGTAAGCTTGCATGAATTCCCGCCAAAACTGAATTTTGAAATGGAGAAGATGAAGTCCCCCTATCCTGTTCTGGGGTGCGAATAGCAGGTGCATCCTTGGGGTGCCCCTTAGCAAATGGGTTACCCCTTATCCAAACACGAGAGTCCGAATATCAAATGTCCTCAGGGTGTTCCGCGCAACTTTTCGAGCCGATTTTTCCAAAAAATATTTATTTCCAAAAATACCTAAAAATACATAAAAACACAATATTAGTACAAAATCGAGTTCCAACAATAGAGACAATGAGGACAATTCAGACACAAAAATGTGTCTATCAGCAGCAGCTAAATTTACTTTTTGATTATTAGCAATAACATGCCAGGTGAAATATTGCTCTGCTTGAAAAATCCATCCATCCGGATCAGTGCCATCGAATGTGGGAAACTTAAGCTGAACACGAGGAGGAGTATCCAATAAGGCTGGTTGGATACGTTGTCTGGTTTCATGTGTGGCAATATCATTCCCAGTATTTGTCTTTGGCATATACTCATCAAAAACAGTACGTAAAGAAGTCGTGAGTGATGTTGTAAACGTCGTGGTTAACGCAGTTGTTAAACTTGTGATTGCAGTAGTTTGAGCATCTCTAGCAGTGTTATCTTCCTTACGAGCTTCATCTCGTAGTTTCAAATCTTCTTGGAGTTTAGAAAGAATCTCATCAAACTTCGTCGTCAGCTGTGTGATGTTATCATTGACAAGCTTCAAATTGTCTGTATAATCTTGACCCATTAGAGAAAAAAAAATTGGTGTAAAATTAGGTACAGGATAAACCTGCTCTGAACCAGATGTTAGGGTTCTATACCAAAACACAACGACTAAGTAACTGAAATAGGTATAAAACCCGAATAAGAAGAAGAATTAAGAGATTAAGAGGATTAAGAAGAGGAAAAGAAGACTAGAAGAGATTGAAGAAGTGTTCTTGTACTAATTCTTAGGTCTTTACAAAGCTAAGATGTAGTATATATAAATGCTAAGACTTGCAGAACAAGAAGTAGAGTCCTAATTAACCAGGAAATCTAAAGTAAGCTAAAAATAGAAAAGCTATGAAAGGAAACTAGTTTGGGTCGGTGTTGGCACCGCAACATATGAGTTTATGAAAACCCTAAAATGTTTTTCCCAAATCCTATTTGAAATCAATCAATTAGTAGTTCTGATAAATGATGACGGGTAGATTGAACTTATCCGTTCGATTGATTTTGTTGTGAACCCCCTAATTTAGTTTTAGATAATGAATCCCCCAGACTTTCCACTTCGAACCGTTGCCAAACTCGTTCGATTCACCGATAAATCCGCAGGGTTATTGTTCCTCGGAAGGGTAAGGAAGAAGTGATGGTTGGTCTGAGAAGAAGGAAGAAGAAGTCGCCTTGTTGTGGGTAGCGGACAACGCTGATGTAGGTAACATCGCAGATGTGGTGGAGTAGTGGTGGTTAGCGCGGAGATGGGTTTGAGATGAGATGAGACGCAGAGGCGGGGAGTGAAAATGCGGGTCCAACAACCACACCAGTTACGAAGCCAGCGCTTTTATGTCATGGGGTCGAATAAAATTTACTCAGGCACTTACCAATTTTTTTTCCAAAATATATTTAAATTACAGTTAAGGTACTACAAAACCTTGCACAATAGTATAAAAATTAAATAAACCCGCAACAACCATTATACAAAAACATGAATGGATTCATAACTTTTTCTTAGGTACGAAATGGTTAGAATGTTACTAATTGGCTATGCGGCCGAAGGCCGCGACGATTTTTCTAGAACAAATCGTAATACCATTGGACAACTGTGATTTGATTATAAAGAGTACTCGTTATATAGAATAATGAATGTTATAATGAAAAAATTTTAATAACAAATTTTTTTTCGAAAACAGAAATTATGGTTTAGAAAAAACATATTTGAGAAAAAAATGTTATCAGCTGTAAACAATATCTAACCTTTAAGTGCAGTACTGGTCCAAGTCCCATTAGTTCAATACAGACCTATAAACATTTTGAAAATGGTGTGTAGTCCCAATTGGAACCTTAATATACCTACAGAAATTAACACAGCCAAGGCAGCGATACAATAGAGTTTTGGTTCAGTCAGTCCACTTAATATTTAAAAAAATCCTGCAAATGCTGCTCAGAATGTAAAGGATCCACTAGCAATCAAATTAGCCAACAATACGCTATGTTTTAAGTTCAGGTCATCATTAACAAACCCCATACCCTTACAACACAAACTAATAAGTATATATATTCTCTGTAGTTTAGTTTAGAGGGTTTGCGGGTGATGGAAGAGGATTTAAGTGAGTAGTGTAGCTGACATTATGACCTATTAACCATAAAAATTTCAACATCACAACAAAATTGCCCCCACAACTCGTTAATAATTACCAAAACTCAAAATTAAGTGGGGTCAAGGGACCCCATTTGTCCCTTGTTGCCTCCGTCCCTGAACCACACCCAACAATTCGTTTGGCAATCTGAAAGGACTTATTCCAATGCACTTTCTAGAGAATTAACTAGACAGTCAGACTCAATCTAGAATAAAGTATATCAAAGAGTTTTAATATCTCTGTTTCACAATGTAATCAGCAAATCAAACAGATAGAAATCCACGAGCCTGATTATTATGTGAAATAACTTGAACGGTGCCAAAGACCGATGTTCAAGTGTCAATCAATGTAAATCAAACCAAAGGTTGGATATTCTAATTGATTGATCTTAACGCACAACCTGTAATATTTCAATTATATAACAAAATATAATGCGGAAAAGAAATAACACAGACATCAGAATTTTGTTAACGAGGAAACCGCAAATGCAGAAAAACCCCGGGACCTAGTCCAGATTGAACACCATATTGTATTAAGCCGCTACAGACTCTAGCCTACTACCAATTAACTTCAGACTGGACTGTACTTGAACCCTAATCAATCTCACACTGATTCAAGGTACAGTTGCTCTCCTTATGTCTCTGATCTCAGCAGGATACTATGCACTTGATTCCCTTAGCTGATCTCACCCACAACTTAGAGTTGCTACGACACAAAGTCGAAGACTTGATAGACAAATATGTCAAATATGTCTCACACAAAAAAGTCTATAAGATTGAATAAATTTATCTCCCAAAGAAATACCCAAGAGTTGTTGTTCCGTCTTGTGATAAATCAAGGTGAACAGGAACCAATCGATAAACCGGACTTATCACTACACCATTTTTAGGGATTAGCAATTGACCCTGGCCGTTGCTGACTGGGGTCGCAATGGCAGATCCCTGTTGCAAAATACTTTGTTGTATTTTTTTCGCAACGGCATAAGCTCTGTTGCGACTCTCGGTCAGCAACGGAGATTCGCAACGGCATGTGCCGTTGTGACACTGTTTATTAGGAACGTGGATTTGCCGTTGCTAAGATGTTGCTAATTGTTGGAATACCCCTACCCGGAACTAAATGTTATTGGTTCTGGTTCTAATTTATTGGTTCTGGTTCTAATTTAGCAACATATCAAAGACGTTGCTAATTTTTTGCAACAGAACAAAAAAGCTCAAGTCTTCATTGACCTGGTGTTTATGGGTAAAAATCGTTTCTGCCGATTTCGGTAAATTCGGTAGGTGAGTGAGGCTTGGTTCAAACCCTAAACAAATGTCCGCACGTGAGCACTTTATAGATTCGAGAGATCAATCTGTACAAGTCCGGCCTAAACCAAGAAATGGCCGTTCCCGGACTTGCTTCGGTCACAAAGTGGAGGAGAAGGGTTGATTTGGGGAGGGAAGCCAAGAAAGGTGTTGAGACCGAGAATAGTGCAGGAGAGTAGTGTCTCGACTTGTATCGAAAGTGGAAGCTTCGGAAGCTTGCAAGAGATGAAAGCTTTTGGAGAGCTTGCAAAGTTTCCTTTTACGAGAGTGTAGTATTTTTCTCTGACCGAGACTTATTGTCTGGTGGAAATAGGTAAGACCTATTTATACAAGTCGAGATTGAAACGTACTGGCCTCATGAAGGAAGAGAGTAAAGGGTGAAATAATGGGAGGAGGTGGTAACCGCATGGTGTTAATGGGTGAAAACGTTTTCACCATTATTTCCTCATTTATTTGACCGCTTTATTCCTTTTCACGCTTTCTTAATGTGAGCGTAGTGTACGCTGCAAGTATGTGACCGCCAAACCAAAACCCGGGAAAGCATCCCCGGTTTGTGTTGATATCTCGAGTGTTGGTTGCACCTTGAGTGCAAGTGGCGCTGCTAGTGGCGCGTGTGGCATGTGCCATTGGCATGTGCGGAATGCCTTGGTGGTAGGTTGTACGTTGAGTGTAAGTGGCAATGCCAGAGCTGCTAGTGGCGTGTGTGGCATGTGCCAATGGCATGTGCGGAATGCCTTGGTGGTAGGTTGCATGGTTTGCGAGTTAGGCTACCGGCGTGCATTAGGGGCACGGCTAGGTGATGAAGGCTACCAGCGAGCGTGTTGGCATGTGCCAATAACATGCGTGGCCGTTAGGGCCGTGGCCTTGGTAGGAAAAGCTACCAGCGAGCATGTTGGCATGTGCCAATGGCATGCGTGGCCGCTAGGGACGTGGCCTTGGTAGGAAAAGCTACCAGCGAGCATGTTGGCATGTGCCAATGGCATGCGTGGCTGTTAGGGCCGTGGCTTTGGTAGGAAAAGCTACCACCGAGCATGTTGGCATGTGCCAATGGCATGCGTGGCCGTTAGGGCCGTGGCCTTGGTAGGAAAAGCTACCAGCGAGCATGTTGGCATGTGCCAATGGCATGCGTGGCTGTTAGGGCCGTGGCTTTAATAGGAAAAGCTACCAGCGAGCATGTTGGCATGTGCCAATGGCATGCGTGGCCGTTAGGGTCGTGGCCTTGGTAGGAAAAGCTACCAGCGAGCATGTTGGCATGTGCCAATGGCATGCGTGGCGGCATTTGGGCCGTGGCCTTGGTAGGAAAAGCTACCCGGCGAGCATGTTGGCATGTGCCAATGGCATGCGTGGCCGACTTGGCCTAGGTTGCATGGTTTGCAAGCCTAGGCCGCTATATTTGGCATGTGCCAATGGCATAGCTTGGAAATATGGCTTGTGGTGCGTGTTGGCATGTGCCAATGGCACGTACGGCCATGTTGACCTAGTTGCACGTCTTGCAAGCCTAGGGCGCTATATTTAGCATGTGCCAATGGCATAGCGGCTTGGAAATATGGCTTGTGGTACGTGTTGGCATGTGCCAATGGCACGTACGGCCATGTTGACCTAGTTGCACGTCTTGCAAGCCTAGGGCGCTATATTTGGCATGTACCAATGGCATAGCGGCTTGGAAATATGGCTTGTGGTACGTGTTGGCATGTGCCAAAGGCACGTACGGCCATGTTGACCTAGTTGCACGTTTTGCAAGCCTAGGGCGCTATATTTGGCATGTGCCAATGGCGTAGCGGCTTAGTTTGGCATGGTTGCCAATGAGTGTGATATGTAGTTTGGTTTTGGCGTCGCGCCATGGTGTGCGGTGTGCGGCTTGGTTTTGGCGTCGTTGCCATGGTGCGCATGTGCGGCTTGGTTTGGCATCGTTGCCATGGTGCGCGAGTGTGCGGCTTGGTTTTAGCGTCATTTCCATGGTGTGCGGTGTGCGGCTTGGTTTGGCATTGTTGCCATGGTGCGCATGTGCGGCTTGGTTTGGCATCGTTGCCATGGTGCGCGGTGTGCGGCTTGGTTTTGGCATTGTTGCCATGGTGCGCGGTGTGCGGCTTGGTTTGTCATTGTTGCCATGGTGCGCTGTGTGCGGCTTGTTTTGGCATTGTTGCCATGGTGCGCAGTGTGCGGCTTGGTTTGGCATTGTTGCCATGGTGCGAAGTGTGCGGCTTGGTTTTGGAATTAGGGTTACGTGGTCGAAAACCCTAATGGGTATTTTGAAAAAATACCCCCTATTAATTATTTACACCGAGTTAAATGCTCTTAGTTAATGTGTTGCGGGTAACACTAGGTCATGGGGTTTTACGATTTTACCCCTTGTTTAAAAACCACCATCAACATTAAGTCCCCGCTTAGCTCGGAACGGGGGCTTTGTTATGGGTAAGCATAAGATGGTGACAAACTATCAACAACAAACCGTAAAGAGAATTGAGGAGGCTTGTCTGAACTTTTATAAATAGGATTTGGAATTCTTGCCTCTGGTAGTTTTGCACAAATCGGGAGGCTAGCACAATTGGTGGGGCCGGTGCAGCTTGGGCGACGTTGGGAAGTTGGCGTGAGTTGGGAAACTGAGTGTGCTAGCTGGTGGGACCGGCGCAAGGTGTGGAAGCTGTGCGTGCTTGCGGGCGTGACTTGGGCGGCCATTGGGAAGTCGGTGCAATTGGTGGGGTAGGTGCGGCTTTGGGCGACATTGGGAAGTTGGGCGCCCTTGTGGGCCCGTTTCTTACACGCACGATTTTGTTAAAGGGAAATCCTTCCCTATTTCAGAATCTTCACGCATATATATATAAAGTCCCTTTCTCCCATCTTGCACTTTCATCTTTTCATCCTTTCCTACTAGCGGCAGAGTCACAAAGAAAAACCAGACTTCCGGGTATGTCTTCCCAGTACTTCTCTTGTTTCCCTTTTTATGTAGGTGTAAACCCTAAGAGTAGGCGTTTATATATTGCGCATATAATTTCTTGGCGTGTCTCTTGTAAAAAATATTGTATGTATGCAACCAAAGGAAATACTGCATATATTATTCGAACCCATAGGAAAGTGCTCCATATATTATTTTTAACCCGAAGAAGGTTACTGCAGACGCACTTGAGCCCGTATAAAATACCGCGTATATAATTTTGAACCCTGAAGAAAATAATGCGTGTGCAGTCTTGAACCCGTAGAGAATATTGTACATGAATCCCAAAGAAGAATACTGTATATATATGCTCCATATGACTTCGAACCCGCAGGAAATATTGTATATATGATTTTTCGGTCCTGAAAGAAATACTGCGCGTGCAGTTTTGAACCCGTAGAAAAATGCTCCATATAATTTTTAACCCGAAGAAGGATACTGTAGACACACTTGAACCCGTATAAAATACCGCGTATATAGTCTTGAACCCGAAGGAAATACTGCGTATATAGTCTTGAACCCGAAGAAAATACTGCGTATATAGTCTCGAACCCGAAGAAAATACTGCGTGTGCAGTTTTGAACCCGTAGAGAATACGCCCCTTTTTTTTGTATTTCGGGTTTTCCTTTTGTCGGGCGCGGTTATGTGTCAGGGAGATAATTTTTTTTTTTTTTTTGTGTGCAGATATCTTGTTACTAAGTTGTTATTAAGAGATCCGACAAGATGTTACCTGAACAAAATTTCGCTTCATCAAAGGATGTCCATAATTCCAAACCAAACACGGATGATGAGTTCTTCGCCAAAAAACTTGTCTCTGCTCGGAAAAATCACCCAGGTTTCGTGCCAATTTTGTTAACCGGTGGTGAAGATGAAAAGAAGACACGTTCGGTTCGCCCAGAGAACACCATACGGTTCTGTCTTCAAAAAGGGGTATACTCCTCTTCCAACATTGATTTCAGGATGTGTCAAAGCCCATTGCGTTCTTTTGATAGATGGGTTGAGTTCATGGTGAGTAAGGAGCACATAAACACCAACCTGACTCGAGCGCAGATTATTGATGCTTGTCGAGCTTGGTAAACCTCCAGATTAGGAAGGATATCCCGGGCTTGGTTGCTTTCATCTCCAGATGGTGTTCGGACACCCATACAATCATATGTAGATGGGGTGAGATAACTTTCTCCTTGGAGAGTGTGGCTCTCTTGCTGAATCTTCCCAGAATGGGAATCTTAAAATCCAATTATCTCGAAAGTGAGGTGAAGATGCGGGATGACCTTGCCGCTAAGTTGGGAAGTTACGCTCGAAAAGACTCCACCGCGAAGTCGAAGGATTCTCTGTCAGGAAGAGGATGAAAGGTGCTTTTATAGCTGGTGGATGTCTCAATGGTTTCGGACGAGCTGGAACTCCGAACGAAAAGCAGCGATCTTCATGTTGCGCATTTTTGGCTCTCTGGTTGTCTAGAGACATTTTTGATGACGGTTCTGGCAAGAAGGAAATAAGACCAGAGTTGCTAGCGATTGCTGTGAAGTTAGCAAAAGGTGAAGTTCTTCCCATTGGCAAGCTATTCCTCGGTTCCCTGTATGTGTATCTGGATCACCTGTTTGCGAACATGCGAGTTTCGTATGGTTTCATGAAAGTGGATTCATATGTGCACGTTGCTTTTCTGCAAGTCTGGCTATGGGAGCACTTTGAGAAGTATGCTCCGAAATCGATGCCTTCGATTCCCGCGAGTTGGGGGTTCCCGAATTCTTCGATGGGTGAACAGGCGTCCAAAGGTTGGCATGAGCTTGGTTAGTCTTCTTGACAAGTCATATGAAATCAGTTTTCGCCCGTGGGAGCCGGTCCATAGGTCGGTGACTCAAATTGACACCTTTGCTTCTGCTCCGATCATGTCTTTGTCTTCTGATGGCGATTTGAGCGTTGGTGAAAACTTGTTTATTCAAAGCTGCATGTCCGGTTATATGCCGTCTTTCTTCATGGGGTCTTTCCAGATAGCTGCTTACAATATTGACCGTGCTGCTCGTCACATGGGTTTCGATCAAGGGGTGCCTCTTGCTTACCAGCCGGTGATCCCTAAGGATTCATTGCGTGTCGCCCTTAATGCTAGCGCCCTTGAGCCGGGTATCCGCCTTCCCTTCTTTCAAGTGGGAAGAGTAACTTCGACGACCTTCGGCTATAATGAGTTCTGGTGTGACGAGTTTATTATGATCCAAGATTTTGTGAATAACGTGGTGGAGAACGTTCGTTGTAAACCTTCCCCAGCAGTTTTGAAGAAGTATCCAATGTTGAGAGATCTCAAGCGAAAGTTGCCTAGCAACTGGGAAAGTCCCCAGGCCAAGGAACGGAGAACGAAGAATCGTGCTGGCGGGTTCCGGACGGTTTCAAAAGACCCTCCCTCAGCTCTCGTGTCTTTCAGTTCTTCCAATAACCAGGTATGTGTCGCCTCTTCGTTGGTTTGTCTCAAAACACGTGAATTTCTCGCTGAAAACATGTGTCTTGTTTCCTCGAGGGGCTTCGGTAGTGTTAATGCTTTCGCTGCCCTTGCACGTTGCCAGGAGACGGCAATTTCTTCAAAGAATTCCAACAGCACTGAGCCTTCTCATAGCGGTGATGAGTCAGAGAAAGAAGAAAGTTCGACAAGTGAGAGTGATTCCTCTGGCAGCACTGGTTCTTTTTCGGGAAGTGGTTCGGTGAGTTTCGCGCTTCTTTTCTTTCTTCTTCTGTTCCTTCTTTTGAAAAATGTCTAACTCAAGTTCGCAGAAGGAATCCGGTTCGGAGGATGATTCTGGGGTAGAGCCACACGAAAACTTGCCTTTGGTGACCACCGCCGGTGACTTGGAGATGGGCGTTAGCCAATTGCCGGGCATAGATGTGGTCCAAACGTTGAATGATTCTCTGATGGTTGCTGCCGTAGACATGGAAGAAGACCCTCTGCGAGTCGTGAGGCCAGGTGCAGGCGCCATTTTTGATCCTCCGTACTTGGTTCCTTATCCAGGTCATGTGTTGGTTGGCGGCTTTAGCGTTCCGGCTAAGCATGAGGCGTTGTACACCAGAATCTGGGAGAAGTACGGACATATGGCCACAACCAAGAAAGTCACTAGTCGATTTGCGCTGGTTAAGCGTGTGGAAGAGGCTTTATCTTCCATCGAGGATATGCATGAGGTATTTGGTCACACCGTTTCTAAAGACGTTATTGCCGATTGGGAGCACCATCGCGACGTGTGCGTAGAAAAGGAGTTCAACACTTCGTGGTTTGTCGAAGGCCTTGCTGAGATCCAAAAGTTGAAAGATGCAGCAATCGAAAGCCTTTCCGCCGAGGAGATTGCACGACAGGAGGTGGAACTCGAAAAGCTTTCCAAGATGTTGACTATGAAGATAGCGGCTCTTGAAGATGCAAAGTTGACTTTCTCCAAGAAGAGCAGACTTCTGTTGGATGATTTTCCTTGAATGTTTCTTTGCAAACACGCCTCTCTTCAAGTAAAAGGAGGCTTTGCTGGTAGCATCGCTTGATTAATCCCCAATTCTTTGGTAGCTTCTTGAGTCCCGAGTTTTCGGTGTAGTTTTAAAGCAATAACCGGGTTGTCTGGTAGTTGAGTCGGACTGAGTCGCAAGTCCCCAATCGCTGGTAGCATCTTCAACGAGTCCCCAGTTTTCAGGTGTAGTTTTACAACTGGTAACCGGGTCGTCTGGTAGTTGAGTCCATCTTGACATCTGGGTCGAAGAACGAGATCGAAGAACTAGATCGACAGTCTGACATTGTAGCCGATAGATCAATCCTCCCGTTGTGGTCACCAATTGTTTATGGGTAAAAATCGTTTCTGCCTATTTCGGTAAATTCGGTAGGTGAGTGAGAAACTGGTTCAAACCCTAAACAAATGTGCTGCACGTGAGCACTTTATAGATTCGAGAGATCAATCTGTACAAGTCCGGCCTAAACCAAGAAATGGCCGTTCCAGACTTGCTTCGGTCACAAAGTGGAGGAGAAGGGTTGATTTTGGGAGGAAGCCAAGAAAGGTGTTGAGACCGAGAATAGTGCTGGGAGAGTAGTGTCTCGACTTGTATCGGAAAGTGGAAGCTTCGGAAGCTTGCAAGAGATGAAAGCTTTTGGAGAGCTTGCAAAGTTGCCTTTTACGAGAGTGTAGTATTTTTCTCCCGACCGAGACTTGTTGTCCGGTGGAAATAGGTAAGACCTATTTATACAAGTCGAGATTGAAACGTACCACTGGCCTCATGAAGGAAGAGAGTAAAGGGTGAAATAATGGGAGGAGGTGGTAACCGCATGGTGTTAATGGGTGAAAACGTTTTCACCATTATTTCCTCATTTATTTGACCGCTTTATTCCTTTTCACGCTTTCTTAATGTGAGCGTAGTGTACGCTGCAAACTGTGACCAAACCAAAACCCTGGAAAGCATCCCCCAGTTTGTGTTGATATCTCGAGTGTTGGTTGCACCTTGAGTGCAAGTGGCGCTGCTAGTGGCGCGTGTGGCATGTGCCATTGGCATGTGCGGAATGCCTTGGTGGTAGGTTATACGTTGAGTGTAAGTGGCAATGCCAGATTTGCTAGTGGCGTGTGTGGCATGTGCCAATGGCATGTGCGGAATGCCTTGGTGGTAGGTTGCATGGTTTGCGAGTTAGGCTACCAGCGTGCATTAAGGGGCACGGCTAGGTGATGAAGGCTACCAGCGAGCGTGTTGGCATGTGCCAATAACATGCGTGGCCGTTAGGGCCGTGGCCTTGGTAGGAAAAGCTACCAGCGAGCATGTTGGCATGTGCCAATGGCATGCGTGGCCGCTAGGGCCGTGGCCTTGGTAGGAAAAGCTACCAGCGAGCATGTTGGCATGTGCCAATGGCATGCGTGGTTGTTAGGGCCGTGGCTTTGGTAGGAAAAGCTACCGTGAGCATGTTGGCATGTGTCAATGGCATGCGTGACCGTTAGGGCCGTGTCCTTGGTAGGAAAAGCTACCAGCGAGCATGTTGGCATGTGCCAATGGCATGCGTGGCTGTTAGGGCCGTGGCTTTAATAGGAAAAGCTACCAGCGAGCATGTTGGCATGTGCCAATGGCATGCGTGGCGCCGGGGCCGTGGCCTTGGTAGGAAAAAGCTACCGGCGAGCATGTTGGCATATGCCAATGGCATGCGTGGCCGACTTGGCCTAGGTTGCATGGTTTGCAAGCCTAGGGCGCTATATTTGGCATGTGCCAATGGCATAGCGGTTTGGAAATATGGCTTGTGGTGCGTGTTGGCATGTGCCAATGGCACGTACGGCCATGTTGACCTAGTTGCACGTCTTGCAAGCCTAGGGCGCTATATTTGGCATGTGCCAATGGCATAGCGGCTTGGAAATATGGCTTGTGGTACGTATTGGCATGTGCCAATGGCACGTACGGCCATGTTGACCTAGTTGCACGTCTTGCAAGCCTAGGGCGCTATATTTGGCATGTGTCAATGGCATAGCGGCTTGGAAATATGGCTTGTGGTACGTGTTGGCATGTGCCAATGGCACGTACGGCCATGTTGACCTAGTTGCACGTTTTGCAAGCCTAAGGCGCTATATTTGGCATGTGCCAATGGCGTAGCGGCTTAGTTTGGCATGGTTGCCAATGAGTGCGATATGTAGTTTGGTTTTGGCGTCATTGCCATGGTGCGCAGTGTGCGGCTTGGTTTGGCATCGTTGCCATGGTGCGCAGTGTGCGGCTTGGTTTGGCATCGTTGCCATGGTGCGCAGTGTGCGGCTTGGTTTTGGCGTCGTTGCCATGGTGCGCAGTGTGCGGCTTGGTTTGGCATTGTTGTCATGGTGCGCAGTGTGCGGCTTGGTTTAGCATCGTTGCCATGGTGCGCAGTGTGCGGCTTGGTTTTGGCGTCGTTGCCATGGTGCTTAGTGTGCGGCTTGGTTTGGCATTGTTGCCATGGTGCGCAGTGTGAGGCTTGGTTTGGCATTGTTGCCATGGTGCGCAGTGTGCGGCTTGGTTTGGCATTATTGCCATGGTGCGCAGTGTGCGGCTTGGTTTGGCATTGTTGCCATGGTGCGTAGTGTGCGGCTTGGTTTGGCATTGTTGCCATGGTGCGCAGTGTGCGGCTTGGTTTTGGAATTAGGGTTCTGTGTCGAAAACCCTAATCTGGAATTTTGAAAAAAATACCCCTATTAATTATTTACACCTGAGTTAAATACTCTTAGTTAATGTGTTGCGGGTAACACTAGGTCATGGGGTTTTACGATTTTACCCCTTGTTTAAAAACCACCATCAACACCTGGCCAAATCCATTTCCCCCCTGCAGTTACCCAGTTCCCCACTTTCATCATTTCCACAGATATACAAACTGCAATATCAATATTCAATGGACGTACAAAACTGCATTATATTATGAAAAATGGATTCTTCAATTGAAGTTAACAAAAAGTATGAGTATTTGATACAAATGTATACAAGTATCTGACAAACTAGTGTACACATAGAAACTTACTTAGCCTAAGTTCGGGTTCATAGAAACTTACAAAATTCCTAAGTTCTTCCAACTTAAATCACTATAAGGAGATACTACATAAAAACTCACAAATCTGCAGCTGCTAAGGGACCTAACGGCTGCTGCTTTGTTCTCCTCCAACCTTTCTGATCTCACAACATAGCATCATTCAATTAACCTGTGAATAAAGCATCACAAATTCTTCCAATCAGATATCGCGGCGAGCGTTTATAGAGCCAATTTAGTGTAATAACTGGATTAGCATATTGGATAAATATATAGTAAGACAAATAAGAGAATTGAAAAAATGCTTACAACAATTTCTGCACGTCTTTTAGCTTCGTAGGCCATTTGATTAATGTCTCTAAAGGTTTGGTAATATTTATAAGAGTAAATATGCACCAATGACAACTCCAGTTACAAAAATTTCACTAAGCTTCCAACTGTTAGGAAATGGAGAAGGCTTAACTCTGTCTTTGGATATTGTCATTATAGTACCTGGAAACAATTCACTAAATAAAACACAGGAAAAATAGCTTCAAACAATTCCAAACATTGAGTTTAAGTCACTAGTAATGCTCACCATCATTAAGAATCGCAATGACCAGAACCATGAATGGTGGAAAATCAAATCTCCACAATATGTTCAATAGCATGAATCCCAACTATTACACAAAGCAATAATAATAAGCAATGGGTTAACCTAACAAATATTGAACAACTCCCTCACTTATGTACTTCAGATAGAAACTTACCACGATACGAATAGTGATAGATACGGCATATATCTGCACAATAGAAAATCTCAATTATTTTAGTGATTCAATTAATTATACAATATAGACACAATTTATTTAATACAAAAAATCTAAAATTTCCCATTTACCGTATAGTTTTTCATTCTCTGGAAGATTGCACGCCTTGTTAGAACTGCACTAATAATTACACTTAGCCCGGGTTCCGTAAGCACAATGTCAGAAACACTTCGAGCAACATCTGTGGAATCTGTCACCACAATACCAATATCAGCCTTCTTCAAAGCTGGCGCATCATTGACTCCATCATCCCTCATTCCACGGATGTGTTTCAAATCTTGTAGTTTTCTGACAATCTCATACTTAAGCTCTGGAAGAAGAAAATAGGATAAGAACTAAATTCCAAGTTGCACTGCAGGTTAGAACATAACAAGAGGACTAGTATACCAGGAAAGACTCCAGCAAAACCATCATCCTTCTCGATGAGTTCGTCGATGGGTATAGCTGTAACTGACTCATCTTTATTGTCACCAAGCAGAGCTGATGATGGGTACATGTTTGCTCCCATGCCAAGTCGTCTCCCTGTTTCCTTTGCAATCGCCAATTGGTCACCTGCAATGTCCATAGAAAATCAGTTACATCGAGGACTGAATGAACTTGATGATTAAGTTTTCGAAACTTTAGCTCCATAAATGTGTGCTAGCAGGGTGCTCATCTTGGTCATTTGAACAAGAATACCCATTAAAAATATGAGTTATGGAATACATATATATAGGTGAGGACCAACTAGAATAAAATCCATACAATGAAGTTTTTGGTGGTCAAAAGCAAGTCATGTTAGGTAATTATTCAGACCTGTAACCATCTTACACTAACTCCAAGATCCAAAGCTCTTCTAATAGTTTCACCACTATCATGTCGAGCAACCAGGACTGTCTTCACTACCAGAAGGTACTTCCTATGAAACAAGATGTTCATATGGTCAAATTAATTTGAGGAGATGGTGTGAGGCGAATAAAAGGCTATTTAACTTTCGAGCAATCCCAAGTGACCGAAGACCACGTTCAGAAAATTTATCAATTATTGCATGGACCTTCTTTTCAATCTCTGATTTGTTACATGCTAGATTTAGAATCTACATTGAGAAAGAGCAAATCAACTGACATGTTATAGAAGTTTATTGGGAAATCTTCACATTGAGATGAGAATTGTTGTACCTGCTCAGGTGCTCCTTTGCTCACTCTGTGCATTTTACCAGCTTTGTCTGTGTATGTTAGTGTTGTCCTTTTATCAGTTGGATTGAATGGGGGGAAGTGAACTTCTTGATCCCTGCATGTGCCTTCAAAATAACTCATAAAATGTGTAAGTTACATGCTAGGAGTTTTTGCAAGAGAAAAAATATGTCTAAAACTAATGCATCTCATATCAATGGGTTCATATGCAAAATAAGATCTAACAAAACGAGAAAAATCAGTTGTTTAGATGATTCAACAATACAAATGATACTTGTTGCCGCTTTAATACGTTGAAAATCCTCGTACTCCAATACATCACCATTCACTATAACTGGAATATACAATGCCTCTACAACATCAGTAATCTCTTTCCATTTCGCAGGATCTCTTGGCCTATCTTCAACTTTTCTGCAAGCAATTAACATGATTACCAGAGCATGTAAGCATAACTTAGTATCATCAGTAAATGGTAACTACTGCCAGTTTCATATCTAGATCAAGATTAAAAATCACATGCCCTAAGAAATAAATCAGTAATGACGCATGAGCGAGCATATGAAAAAAATGGGAAGCAAAATAAACCACAACATCAACTTAAAATTAGCTCTCACCCTGTGATTTCCCAGTCAACAACGCACAACCCTTCTTTATTTCTCAGTTCAATTCTTCAGCTACCAAAAATTAGCAGCAACATCATTATTTTCGTCTTCTTGAACTGCAATTGAACCATTGTAAACCCTCGAACATCACCAGTTACTTAGCTCTTTGCAAACCATTCTCCACATCACTACCCCGATCTTGTAGCTTCAATTGCAATCCATAACCACCACTGTATCCGCAACTCCACCAGAACCCATGGCCTAAAACAATGTAGGCAATCAACACCAAAAACTCCATCACCATCACCTGCAATGCCATAACCTGTCGTCAACTTAACCTCACATACCACCGGAAGTTCCCATTTAGCACAATCAGCAGCTAACACACAACATCAACTCATCTTTCTTAGCACCTCAAAGACCACCAACAGAAACCCATCCTCTATCACAAGCATGTACCACAATCCATACATTCCCTGCATCAAACCACAAATTCAATGTCTCAGAACTCCTTCTAGGTCTTCTGCTACTGCAATTTTTCCACCAGATCTCATCAAGCATTCTTAACAGCTTCAATTGGAGAATTAGGGAAGAATAAGAAACACTAATTTTGAATTTCTCTCAATTTTTTCTTCAAAACAACATAATCACCACCATCAATTCTTAAGTTCAACTCAAACCCTAATTTCAGTTCTTCCATTATCAGTACCACCCTAATTCCTCTCGATCTCCTTTACAAATTCATTAAACAGACTACTTGAATCAAACTCGAGCTCCAATCTTCACCAACTGCAACTCATCATCACCATCACCTTCTATTCAATGATTACTCTAACTCTTCTTACACAACACCGCCTCAACTCATCACCTTCTCTTCTGGTTCATCCTTGTATTTGTGAGTTCAAGAAATTGAAAAACTGAAATTCGAAAAACTGAACTCAAAACCCTTGAAATCGAAACTAGAAGATTCACAGATGAAACCCTAAAATCGATAAACTAAAATGAAAAACTTGATTCACAGTTAAAACCATAGAAATCTAAATCTCTAAAGCCTAAAAACTGAAACGAAACAATTATATGAAGGAAACCTGGTTAATTTCAGTGGTTTTAGATTGAAAGAGACGAAGGAGAAATGAAGTTCTTCAGAGCTGTGGAGAGGAGATGAAGTTATGTGGTTGGAGAAAAAAAAATGGAGAAAAAAACATAAGAAGGAAAGTCGACAAGGCAGGCATATATGATAGATTTGGCCAAAGGGTGGAAACAAAAATAAGAAGCCTTGACCGAAGTTTGACTTGGGCGTAGTTATCAGTCCTAGTGTTCCCGACCACACACGTGCTTCACACGCCTGAACCCAGAAAAGTTGCTATTCGCAACCTTGCCGGAGCGGTTGCTGAATTCGTAACTGATACTCGTCGTTGCAAAAATTTAGCAACAGGGATTAGCAACAGAAATTTCGCAACGACACTAGTGCCGTTGCAAAACTGGGTTACAAATCCCTTAAAATGGTGTAGTGTATATTCCCGAAGAACAACCTAGAATTATCAGTCACCTCACAATAATCTTAATCGACTAGCGAAAGAAGATATTGTGGAATCAAAAACGATAAGACGAAGTTGTTTGTGATTACTTTTCTATCTTGCCTATCGGAGATATTAATCTCGAGCCAATTATTCCAGTTGTACTCAACACGATAGAAACAACAAGATCAGATCACGCAACTACAAAGATAATAGTTAGGTCTGGCTTCACAATCCCAATAAAGTCTTTAAGTCGTTAACCTACAGGGTCTCGAGAAGAAACCTAAGGTTAAAGGAGAATCGACTCTAGTTATGCAACTAGTAACACACATGAGGTGTGGGGATTAGGTTTTCCAGTTGCTAGAGTTCTCCTTTATATAATTTTCAAATCAGGGTTTGTAATCCAAGTTACCTTGGTAACAAATCATTCAATATTCACCGTTAGATGAAAAAACTTATTCAACCAAGCTAATATCTTTCAACCGTTAGATCGAACTTAGCTTGTTACACACAAATGAAATGTACCCTCATTTAGGTTTATGTAACCGTACCTAAAAGTGTACACCATGTTGGTTCACAAATAGTTAACCGAGGTTAGCCATATGATTACTCTCATATCAACCTTATTCATCTTGACCATAACTAGTTCAAATGACTCAAATGAAACTAGTTAAAGAGTTCTTCAATTGCTATATAATATTCTCATGAAATTATACAAGAACACAATTGAAGCAAAATAGGTTTAATTCACTTGAATCAATACATGAACATTATAGCCACGGTTTGCAAAGATTGCATTCCTTATTGATAAATGTTTAGGGTTCATGTACAACTGATTTTAGAAAAGTAACACACTTAAGTATGCGTACAGGTATGCGTACTTAATTATCCGGATTTGAGTTTGTTTTAGTTTTCAAACTCAGCAGAAATTCAGGACGTGAAATTTCTGCCAGTATGCATGTGGGTACGCGTACTTTTGGTAACCGGATGAGTTTGGTTTTTTATTTCAAACTCAGCAGAAATTCACGGACGTGAACTTCCGGCAGTATGCGTATTGTACGCATACTTACCCGGTCTCCTACAACCTTTCTGTATACACACAAGTATGCATACTTTAGGTTCCCGGTTTTTGACTTATACACTAATGTGCGAACACACTTATTATATCCAAAGATGGTTACAAGATTCTAAACTCTTTATTTCAATCATTGAAACATTCTTCTATAATGATAATAGCCGTTTTCACACACTATTAGCATCAAAGCAATTTTCAAGATATTGAACTAATCATTATCGAAATATTCCAAGCCTACATCAAATGATTGTATCACACAAACCATGTAATATGTTACTCGGCAATTTTCTCATGATATAAGATGAACTTGATCGAAGCGAAAGCTTACCAACAGATATTTCGAGAAATATGTAAGCGAGATATACTCAGCTCGAAATCTCAAATGGTATAAAGAAAACTATATTGTAACACGACTTATGTCTCAATATAGGAGATAATAGAAATAGACTTTCCAAGTGATAGATGAGTTCAAGTCTCCACATCCCTTTTGTCGAAGAAGTTCCACATACTCCCCTTAGTAGTTCTTCGTCTTCAAATGATGAACTCCGTGAAAACTAAGCTCAACTACACAATCTATGTCCTAGTCCGAGGCATCTATAAATAGTCTAGAAATCAAGACTTATAGTTTTGATCACTAACATTGATAAACATGCTTGAGATAGCAACGCATGCGAGATCGACCGATCAGTGCTCTAACAGGGAGGAAGGCGCTGATGAGGGTAAGTGGCGCAGTGAGCAGAGACGCGGAGGGGTTGAGTTATTTTTGGGGAGAAATTTTAAGAAGGGAGGCGAGAAATAAGCTCAACGCGAAGAGCAATGAGGGGCGAGAAAGAGAGATGAGAAATATTGTGAGAGTTGGGCGGGTGGTGTAACTTGCTGGGCGAGAGACTAAACTTCTCCCACTGTGTTCGCAATGTTGATAGGGTAAATGTGGGAAAGAGAAGCAAGTCCAAGCCACAACAAGCCAATCCCTTAAAGGTGAAGAGAGAGAATGGATAAGTTAAGAGTCATTTTCTAAATATCCTTTCTTCCCTTTTATAATAATCTTTCCTATAAAACTACCACTTCCCCTTTATCCAAGTTACCATGGGCTTTTGGCTTGGAGTGAAGCCCAATTCTTCCATTTTCCTCTTTTTGGGTTAGGATCACCCATCACCCTATGGGTTGGGCCTAGTCCCCAAGTCTCCTTATCTTAAGAGGGATTCCTAAAGGGTTAAGGGGACTCCTTTTCTAAAGATAATTATTTTCATGTATCAACACCCTTAAGCCTAGAATGTTCTGAGCATCATCAGGGATCAAGTTCATCTCCCTAAATGGGAAGTGCATGGTATCAGTTTCATCATGAAACCTCTCGACAAAGAAATTGATTGTCACAGATCACTCTTCACATAATTTTCAACCAAAGGATATGACCCAGAGTCCTTTACTAATTGTTGGACCTCTTTACATTCCGTAACCAAATTCCAATGAGCCACGGCTTAGTGTCGGCAAACACACACAACTTCCTTATAATCCTACAGTTAGGAGACAATACAATTAGGAGACAATACTGAAAAAGTGGGGGTACAACAACCACACCCAATATTTCGCTTAGTAATCTATATGAACTAACTCCAATATACTTTTAAGAGAATCAACTAGACAGTCAGACTCAATCTTAATAAAAGTATATTAAAGAGTTATATCTCTCTTTCTCGATTCAATACTTACTCAAGCAAATATAAATCTGCGAGTCTAAATTAATACAAGAGAAAACACTTGAACAATACCAAAGACCAATGTTCAAGGATCAATCAATTTCAATCAACAACCAAAGGTTGGATTTCCCAATTGATCGATTCAACGAACAACTTGTGATATTTCAATTATATAACAAAATATAATGCGGAAAAGAAATAACACAGACACCAGAAGTTTTGTTAACGAGGAAACCGCAAATGCAGAAAAACCCCGGGACCTAGTCCAGATTGAACACACATTGTATTAAACCGCTACATACACTAGCATACTACAAACTAACTTCGGTCTGGACTGTAGTTGAACCCCAATCAATCTCACACTAATCCAAGGTACAGTTGCGCTTCTTACGTCTCTGATCCCAACAGATACTACGCACTTGATTCCCTTAGTTGATCTCACCCACAACTAAGAGTTGCTACGACCCAAAGTCGAAGACTTTAATAAACAAATTTGTATCACACAGAAAAGTCTACGGTAATAGATAAATCTGTCTCCCACAGAAATACCTACAAGTTTTTGTTCCATCTTTTGATAAATCAAGGTGAACAGGAACCAATTGATAACCCGGACTTATATTCCCGAAGAACAACCTAGAATTATCAATCACCTCACAATAATCTTAATCGACTAGTGAAAGAAGATATTGCGAAACCACAAACGATGAGACGAAGATGTTTGTGACTTCTTTTATATCTAGCCTATCGGAGAAATCAATCTCAAGATAATCTTACGATTGTACTTAGTACGATAGAAACAGCAAGATCAGATCACGTAACTACAAAGAAATTAGTTGGGTCTAGCTTCACAATCCCAATGAAGTCTTCAAGTCGTTAACCTATAGGGTCTCGGTAGAAACCTAAGGTTAAAGGAGAATCGACTCTAGCTTATACAACTAGTATCACACGGGAGGTGTGGGGATTAGGTTTCGATTGCTAGAGTTCTCCTTTATATAGTCTTTCAAATCAGGGTTTGCAATCTAAGTTACCTTGGTAACAAAGCATTCAATATTCACCATTAGATGAATACCTGGTTAGATTCAAAATAATATCTTTCAACCGTTAGATCGAAACTTAGCTTGTTACACACAAATTAAATGCACGTTATTTAGGTTTGTGTAACCGTACCCAAACATGTACACTTAGTTGGTTCAACAATAGTTAACCAAATGGTTAGCCATATGAGCACTTTCATATCAACCATATTCTTCTTTACCATAACTAGTTCAAATGACTCAAATGAACTAGTTAGAGAGTTGTTCAATTGCTTAGATCTTATAGAAGTATGCAAGACACAATCAAATCAAAAACGATTTGATTCACTCGAATCGGTTCATGAACTTTATAGCCACGGTTTGCAATTATGCATTCCTTAGTTTATATAAGTTTAAGTTCACGAATAATCATTTTTAGAAAATAACCAACTTAAGTACGCGGAATAAGTACCCGGAATAAGTTTGTTTTCAGTTCACAAACTCCAGCAGATTTTCAGGGGACGTGAACTTCCAATGGTGCGCGTACTGGTATGCGGACTTTAGTTCCGGTTTTCCTGAGCAGCAAAGTACGCATTGGTCCAAGGAATAAGGACTTATACACGTATGAGTTATCACACAATGTTTATATTCAACAATGGTTATATAATATAAACTCTTAGAGGACGTTATACAATCATTGTAGAGGACGTTATATAGTTTTTATTCACAAACCATTTTTCGTCAAAGCAATTTTCAAGTAATTGAAACTTAATATGACATTCGTCACTAGTAAATATGAACCTAGCCAAAGCGAAAGCTTACCAACACATATTTAGAGAAATAGATAAGCCATATAAACTCGGCTCGGAATAGCAAATGTGTATAATCATAGTCTATATAGCAATACGACTTTTGTCTCAAGATAGGAGATAGAGTAGATAAACTTTTGAGTGATAGATAAGTTCAAGTCTCCACATACCTTTTAGTCGATGAAGTTCCACCCGTTCCTTGAGTAGTTCTTCGTCTTTGTATGATGATCGCCATGGAGTCTAGAGATCAACTACACTTTCTATCCTAGTCCGAGACTTAGCTATAAGTAGACTAGAAATCAAGACTTATAGTTTTGATCATTAACATTGACAAACATGCTTAAGATAGCAACGCATGCGAGTTCGACCGAGCAGTGCTCTAACAATCTCCCCCTTTGTCAATTTTAGTGACAAAACTATCAATACATATGGAATACAAAAATAAATAGAAACTTTTGTAGCTTCTTTTCCACATGCCTGATCTTCTTGGTTCTTCAACATTACTTGAAATCTTCGTCACTTTCAAGTACTCCAATGATCCCAAAGGTTGTAAGTTTAGTATCATCGTTGTTGAAAATTTGTAGCCATAACAATGAGAAAACAAGAATTCTCAATCATTGTTACAAAGTATCATAGTATTATTACACATCATCAAAGTTCAATTGTATCACAACTTCGACAACAATACTATGGTGATATGTATCACTCCACCTTAGTCAATACTCCATCTCACATGGAAACCACTCCCCCTTACATAATGATCCAAAAACCATATGTATTTGTGGTGTGAACTACATATTAATTAATTCTCCCCCTTTTTGTCAATAAAATTGGCAAAGGTACGAAAACTAGTGGGATCCTAATGAAATTTCCATAGAGACATTTCATGACCAAAAGCAAGCATATATCAACTTTTTAGATGAAATCATATAGCCGAAGCTAAATGCTTTTCATCAAGGAGTTTATAAAGATACAAGATAACTCCTATAATATTCCACAGCCGCACTCCCCACAAAGATTTGGCAATTAAGCACAAGTTCAATTAAGAACTCTTCCCCATAAAATGTCATTCTCGAAAGAACAACAAGAGCGACCTTACTTTCACAAGAAAAGAAGGATTTCTGTGGACATAACAAATCACATACGAATATGAATTTGAATCCAAAAGTACTCAATCAAATTAACCACAAGAAAACCCATGATTAATTTAATCGGAAATGCTCAACATAAGAGAACTTACGGAGCCGCACAGTATATACATAAGAATATGGATCAGGGAAGATCAATACTGCGGAATAGACAAGGATTCATTCTATTTTCCATCACCAATTGCATAATGACATACAATAGACATAATCCTCGTAAACAAAAGTTCATCCTATCTTCCATCGATCTTTGCATAATGACATACAATAGGCTTAAAAATTTTGTAATGTCAAAAGTTCATTCATTCTTTTATCAATACATGCATATCGACATAGGAAAGACTTAACTTTTGACAAGTATAAAAACTTCTCATGGATGTAATACTTTTTAGCATGAAAAAAACATTCAAAGCTAAATAAAAAGTTATTATAACCGTTAAAGTATTACATAACAAAAGAAGTTTAACAACTGAAAAAGAAGGGAGTAAGCTTGATTGCGATTATATTTCTCAGCAATCTTACACACATGTTCAGTTAATTCATGATGTATTCCCAACACGTAGCTCAGTTGTTCCTGTAGGCACTCGATTCTTTCATTAAGAAGATTGATCCCAATATTTCCCACCATCAAGGTCAGGTAACATGTCATTAGGATGAGGAAGGTGCGAACCTTTTACTTTGACTACTTTATTCTTCTCTTGTTCATCTGCTACCGGTTTGTCGCCTTCACCTTCACCTTGTGTCGGTTTTTGACTTGGCCCAACGTCTTCTTCTAAAACTTCGTTTTGGCTTGGTGGTTGACTTGTCTCGACCTCATCACCCACCTTATCATCTTCCTCTTCATCGTTTTTATCATCTGATTCTCCAGTACGTTCACATATTGCTATTTCGCTGCGGTCCATACTATCCCAAAAAAAAAATAAAAAAATCTAATGATAGTTGCCCAACTGCAGATCAACCCTATGGTGGCTGTAATGAATCCATGATACAACCAAAGTTGATACAAAAGGTAGAACTCAGGAACAATGTTTCCAGATTATAGTGTCAACAACCAAAGTTGATCCCTTTAAGTTGGATCAACAATTGAAGTTGATACTATTAAGTGGGATCAACAATGAAAGTTGATCCACAAAAATGGGATCAACAGTTATAGTTGACAGCATTTATACGAGTCTGTCTACTGTAAAAACCAATAAACCTGAAACCTGCAAACTGACATATCCTTAAGAAACACAAGAGTAACAAAAATTTCTGCAACAACCATCTATGATACAAAAAAACGAAATGATATATAGGAATGAGTGAACTTGGCGTGAGTCGAACACGCATCATCTGACGTCGAGTCAGTCATGCTACCATTGCACCACAAATTCAACATTAGAACTTTACATCTATAAAATCCAAAGATGCAACTAGTACAATCAATCAAACAACAATATACAAACGCAAACCAACAAGAAATCAAGCTAATTTTTTTTAACAAACATGAATTAACTACAAACATGACTATACAATTCCAAAAAGAAAATGTTGTCAACAATAAGAGTCAGTAGTTGATTCCATGGAAAATGATGTCAACAACAAGAGTTGATCCCATAATGGAATCAACAACAGTAGTTGATCCATAAAAAATGGCATCAACAACTATAGTTGATCCCGTTTATGGCATCAACAACAGTAATTGATCCCCTAAAAACTGAATTCCAGAGATCTTTCCACCATGGAAGTTAATACTGAAGAACCGTACCTGTAAAATGGATCTGGAACAGTATTGATAGCATTTTCATGTATCATAGCAACAATAACCAACAACCTCCAAGCTCAACTCATCTGAAAATCAACCAACACCAAGCAAACACCACTCCCTTCACTTTCAGACATCAACAATAGTACCTCCTTCTTCCAAAACCACCAACTCCTTCAGTCAAACTTAGAACAACTTCAGAATCATGGTAACATCACATCCATCACCCACCATGAGTTCACAGCTCAACCTCCAACACCATAACCTCAAATTCAACTCACCTGCAATACCAACAGTAACATCAATTTCTTTGATTTGTAACTGCAATCATAAAATTCAAGTATAACCCTAATAATCTATTCCAGTAACAAGCAAAATCATTATCAAAACCGAATCAAAGATGAATTTTCAGAATATAATAAAATCACTAACAAGCAAAAATAATTATCAAAACCAAATCAAACAAACCAATTGAAATCAATTACCGGTGAAGATTTGAAAAAATTCAAATAGATATTATCGAAGATTAGAGTGAGACTGGTTGAATCGATATCAAAATCATAAGAAACACAAACGAGTTTCCAGATCTGAAACTAGAATGATTCTTCAGGCAGATTTTTCTTATTGATATCATACTGAAACGGTGGTGGCGATGGATGAAATATATTTTCCAGATCTGAAATCAACTTTTTTATTATTGATTTTCCACTGTATTCTTCATCCGTAGTGATGATAGGTGGTAATGATGGTGATGGAGGTGGCGGTGGCACTGGTGTTGGTTGTGATGACGACGGAGATGATGGTGGTAGCGATGGAGACGGTGGTGTAGGACTTCGATCTTTTTTTCTCTCTGAATAGAGATGGTGATGGAGAAGTTAATGGAGATGGAATCAAAGATTAAAGGAGGAAGGATAAATGTGGAAAGAAGAAAAATATTGATGGACCCGTATTTGTACAGCCCGTCAGAATTGGGGGCATTTGTATAAGGGAAAATTAGGCTAAGGCCCAACCCATGGATAACCCATAATATGAGGCCCTTAATTAAAAGAAATTTAAATCTAGGCCCCGAGTTATTAAAAGACATCCATACCCTTTTATATATTGTCAAGCCCATAATTAAATAAAATTTAAATTTAGGCCCAAAATTATTAAAATACAGTGTGAATGTGTAAACAGAAGTTACACATGCATATGGCATGTGTATCCAGAAGTTACACATCCTTATGTCATGTGTAATGCAAAGTTACACATCAAAAAAATAGACATAAAAAAGAACGCATACAAAAAATACATGTATTACTTTAATATTCATTTACAATAATTTCTTAGCATGTGTAACTAGAAGTTACACACGCATCTGTCTAGTGTAATTGAGAGTTACATATGCATCTATCTAGTGTAATTGAGAGTTACACATGCGTCTGATTTTTGCTTTTATGAAGTTTAAATCTTTGCCTTTCCTTCTTGTCTTCCTCCCTCCAAAATGCTTGCATATCTGCAGCGAAATAAACATCCATGGATTAGGTTGGATGAACAAAAAGCAAAAATAAAATAAATTATTGAACAAATTGTAAGGCAAAATTATAGAACAAAGATCACAGAAAATATACATGATAACCTATCTTAGCATGTGTAACTGGGAGTTACACATGCATCCGTCATGCGTAATCATCAGTTACACATCCATATATATGTGTATGCAGAAGTTACACATCCGTCATGAGATCGGTTTCTTCACAACACAATAAAGAAACTTGAAAGCAAGTGAATGTATCTTGAGTAAGAGCCCTCATTCTGTATCCAGGTATGAGTAACAAGCTATAATATACGCAGAAAATGACAGAATATGGTCAATGCATAAAACAACATATCAATGTTTTCAAGGTATATGCTACTTCCTACTAGCAAGCATTTGTAACACCACTCATAAATTCATAGCACAAAATTAAACATTCCAAACAATCTTCTAGTAAAAGTGAGACATGAAATAGTTTACTTCCTTGTGAAACGATGCTTGGTATGTCCTCTATAACTTGATTTTGTACGGTCATAAGTATATCATGTTAAAGAAGATGAGTTAGTGTCAATTAAGCAGAAGTAGTTACCTTTGATAGGAGCCGTAATTTGTGCTTCAATACAAGAGAGAGTTGTCAATAGCAGCACCACCACCACCACCAGAGAGGTAGTATTACTAGTATTGTTGTTATAATAATAATCAACACCTGCAGATTGAGATGCCAATCCAAAACATCAATTGATCTTCATATTCTTCTCTATCATCTCAAGTCTTACTTAATCATACCTCCTAACTCATCTGCTCAGAGAGGGTAACCTATGAAAAGATGGATAAATCAATTTATGCATGGAAAGACTGACTAGTATTCCAGTATCATACCAAAACATAAAAAAATATGAATGCATGATATGAGATATACAAATCTAAAGTTTCAACACCCAGGTTGCAACTAGTTCAAGACTATATGCAACTAATAAACTGAATTACGTATCATTTTGGGTTTACTCAAGCTTTTACACATATAATTAGCACATGTAACTAGCAGTTACACATTCAATTAGCATGTGTAACTCACAGTTACACATCGTAACTAGTAGCTACACGACTTCAGAATCTGGTCTTGGAGCTAATCTACTATATGCAATTAGCTTGCGTGCCCGTAAAGTATGAAAGCGTTCAAACTTCAAAAGCTAACAGTTCCTACAAAAGAATACAATTATGTATATTTCATTCTGCTGTCCATACACTACTTTCACTATGAACTTGCTATAGACTTAAACTGGTTAACATAGTTCCACTAGTTAGTCCTACATTTACTTAAACAAACCATTTCCATTACTTACCTATAGACAGAGATATATAGGGGCATCTGGATTTGCTTGCAGTAGCATTAAATTATCACCTCGATCATCATTGACAACAAGCCGATCATTTCTGTTGTTTCAGGAACAATTGCTCTAAATTCTCAATCACTAACTGAACCTGAATCATTCAAAGTGGCGTTATTATACAAGATTACAAGTAACTACTCATACAAAATACTACTACTTGTGAAAGGCCTACTAATTTGGTAACCGCTTGTGTAAAAACTATATGTAAGTAAAATCTATGTAACTTGAAGTTACACATTCAATCGGCATGTGTAACTAGAAATTACCAATCTAATTAGCTTGTGTAACTAGAAATTACATATCAAATTAGCTTGTGTAACTATAAGTTACACATCTAATTAGCATGTGTATCTATAAGTTTCACATACTTTTGCATACCAATAAATACAAAAGGAAAATCAAACACAATCAGCTAAAATTCCCAATACAAATTTAATATATGTATTATGTTACAAATGAGTTTCACAAGGTAGTAAATTCAGTGATTGTTAGAACAATCAATCTTAGCTAATTAAACTACCGAATTGCACGCCATAATACTTTTAGTACTGTAATCAAGTAATCTAAAGAACACTGTCAGCTGTATTTTAATCTGATTTATTGACATTGCGCATACTACTGAGAAATGATGACAGAGTTAATCCATAAGTACAGGTCTAGCTAAGGGTTCAGTGCAGGCTGGAAGCCAAATACACACTATGAATACTGAAAAGCAAAAAAAATGTGAATTATTATGTATAACGTACCATATCCAGAGTGAAAACCCCTCAATCTGGCTTTTGTCATTCTTCGTGCATGAGATCGACAGTGAATGTGGTTTGGTTTGCAGCTGATGAATCCATCTTTAACTAAGTTCCTAATGTGTTTCCCTGCACAAGACAGCACAAAACCAGTAAATTCAACCAAAAATAAGCATAACGTAGATACAAACCAGTAGATCCACATAGCATGTGCAATTAGTAGTTACACATTCGGTTAGCATGTGTAACTATAAGCTACACATTCAATTAGCATGTGTAACTTGCAGATACACATGCATCTGAATTGTGTAACTAGGAGTTACACATGGATCATACTTATATATGTCAACATCAAATCAGCAAATTCATGTGATACATTAAGTGGTAAAGTATCTGAGTCCATAAGACCCTGCATAAGATACCAAAAAAAGTGATGTTCAGCTATTATCCATGTAGCAAAGCTTACAATTCATTCTATGCGGCTATGCCTCGTTTATAATAATGAACCTACATAAATAATCTTGGGGAAAAAATTGGTTACCATCAAAAAATTCAGGTACTTGGGCAGAAGATCATCGAATCCATCTGAGATGAAGACACGTCTGACGTATAACTTCAAGTTGGACTTGTTAGCATTGTAGTAACTCCCATACAGATCATGAGGAGCCTTTGGAGGAACAAAAGAACAGACTTGAACTCAACATCACCTTAAGCTGTGAAATGACTCCAAGACATCAGCTTGTCCTCACTAAAATCTTGTTAAGAAAACCATAATTCACATTTGAATCAGCAATTTTATAGTGAAAGAACAGTTCAAAGTAGCAATTTATAGAAACCTGACGCACTTCAATATGGAAAGTTCAAAAGAAGAAAGCAACTCAACAAAATAAACAAATGAAACAACCATTAGATTTTAAAGCAACAACAAAATGATACAACATTCAATACCCAGTAAACTAGCAAACTGACTATGCGTCATTTCCTCGCAAATTTAATAGCTACTTCATTTGCTTTAGTTCCAGAGTTTGAAAAGAAAACACGATCAGCGAATGAACCATCCATTAGACGCTTTGCAAGTTCCAACTGCATTGACACAGTACTATCCTTCAGCAAACATTGACATATGCAGCAAAATGAATATGAAGATCAAAATCAAACTTGTTGGAACTTTTATAAACTATCAGTTCAAGTCAATTTACTATGTTATGCAGAAACAAAAAAAAAGTACTTTTATTCATCAAAAGAACCTTTACCTGAGGCACTGAGTAGTAGACATTACTGACATGAGTAAGAGATTTGAAATACTTCTAATCTCAGGATTTATCTTCACAAAGCCTATTCAGAAGAGATTTGAATTGAACCTAACCTGAATTGAATTATGAAACAAATCAAAGAACACAACAAAACTAAATTATGAAAAATCAAGATAAAAAACCAGCAAATCGAACTTAAACAACAACATCAACATCATCAACGCTAATCAAAACATACCTAGATTCAAAAAATTTAGACTCAAGAAAATTCATGTGGTTCTGCTCCTCCGATCTGAGTAGAATCAACCAAAAATAATAATCAAAACCTAATCAAACTAAGAAAATAAAACTAGTAAATGAGGAAAACCTATTGAATCAATCTGGAAAACCTATTGAATCAAACTGGAAAACCTTATGTTGAGCAGCTTCGAAATAACAAATTGGAATCAACTGAGATTGGAAACAAAAATCAATTTGAATCAAATCAATTGGATCTATAAATCGATTGAAACAAAAATCAAAGAAATCAATACATGAGATATTCTTGAATCGACTGAAAATTTCAGATTACATCGACGTAGTTATTAAGCTCAATCGATTAGTTGACTAAGCTATTAAATTGATTAAACATCATCATCAAAGATCCATAAACATCCTCAGCTGAGATAGATGAAGCTAAAAACGTTTTCTTCTTCTCCATAGAACAACGACGTTGACGATATGAAACCCTAAAATTCTTCAGAGCCGAGACCAGAGAGAGAGAGTGAAAATGAAAATGAAAATGAAAATGAAAATAAATTGATGATATTCCTCTTGTATATATACTAAAGGGTAGTATTGTCATTATTAAAATTCGTAATAATTAATTATGGGCCAGATCTGAAGAAAATTTGATATTTTGGGCCTACTAATATCATTTTCTAAAAGTATGGAGTTGACAATATATGATCCATTTAGTGGGGCTTCTATATGTTGAACCCATATAGTAGGGGTTCTAGTATTTTTCACTTTGTATAATTCCCACGACTTGAAATCGTCGCTCATCTGCTATGGGCTACCACATTTGATTGGGCTTCCCAATATTAGGCTTCGTTGAGTACGATTCCTCGGTTTCTAACCTACCTAACTATACGATTCGAATGCCGACTCAAATTGATATAAGTGTATAAAGAGTCGAAGGTTAGGTCTCGTTCTGTTTTAAGATAAGCCCCAAGATTCAATTCGATGGAACAAATCATAAACGTAAGACTAGAAGGAGACGGAGAAGAAGAAACGAAATCAAAAGCTGCCATAGAGATTTTGTCAAGGAAATTTAAGCAATTTGATATTATCCCCGCAACTGATCATGAAGTTAATATCAGCCAAAAATCCAAATCAAAATCTGTTGTGAAATTCAAGCAATTTGCAGCAACTGATTATGAACCTATTAATCTCAGCCAAGAAGCAACTCTTGCAATATTGAAAGAGTGGAAAATACTTAAAGAGGGCCTTCCGGATTCAATCTATGTTAGGGCTTACGAAGGTAGGATCGATCTACTGACAGCGGTAATCATTGGACAGGCAGGTACTCCTTTTCAAGGAGGTTTATTCTTTTATGTTTTTCAATTCCCTTCTGATTACCCTAATTCAGTCCCAGAATTTAGTGTTTATGTTAATGCTTGTAAAAACGTACCATGGAACCCTACTTTGGATCCGGATCATACGAGTTGCCGACATTTTCCTATAAAACCTGCTTGTTTTGGTACTAAGAATCGGAGTATCTTAGAGTCATTGATTTGGATCCAATCAAATATTATCGGTTCAAACCCTTATTTTAACATGTCCGAATTTATTAGACCCGATTATAATCCATCTACTTACAACCAAGATATATTTGTGTTCAATTGTTTAACAATGTTGGGCCTTCTTGACCGACCACCTAAGCATTTTGAAGAGTTTGTTGTTCAGCATTTTCTTGACAATTCCGAAAGTATTCTGATTGCTTGTGAAGCCTATATTGCTGATGCTGAAAATAATACTGGTGATCATACTGTTGAGTCCTCAATCTGCACTTCGGACCGAGAAAGATTGGAAAGGCACAACAAGATCTTTGTAATGTACATTTTGCGCGGAATGCTCGTAAAGGAATTTAGAAAGATTGGTTCTACTAGTCCTATGGTGAAGCGCCCTGCTGGATACTGGTTATGTCGTGTTCTTTTTCCGGTGCTTACTATCTGCTTTGTTGTTCTAATTATGCTCTTAATTAAGTTTTTTGGACATTGGGATTATCCTGCTAGTTTATAACCGGTATGTGTATCTGGAACTCAACTCTTTAAATTGCAGAAGAACAATTTAAACATTTTTAGAAATCCTACAAAATCTATTTAACAATCCGCAGTATTATGTTGCATTGCTGACTCTCTTCTACATACCCGTGTCTCATTGCTGCAGCTTCATGTTTGAGTGAATGACTACAACCCCTCATTCACCTTGTATGTATAAGTGTTCTTTTTGATCAATTTTTTTCTTCTTCTTTTTTGCTATCAACTTGCCTGAGGCCTTCTATGTTCAGCTTGTTAACTTTCACTTCACCTCTAAAGATGAATATGTGTCGGCAGAAGGTAGTAAATTCATGAGAAACGTGGATCTCTTTTTATGCAATGAGTTAAAGGTTTATGTTTGTATACTTCCGTCAGTTTCATCAACATTGACCTTGTCTTGTTTTTTAGCTTATGGTAAGGTGAATTAGTTTTGCCTGACTTCGATTACAAACCCGGCACTTTAAAATGGCTACAATGTTTCAGTTTTGGTAATAAAATGTTTAAGATTATCGACCTTGTCTTGTTTTTTAGCTTATGGTAAGGTGAATTAGTTTTGCCTGACTTCGATTACAAACCCGGCACTTTAAAATGGCTACAATGTTTCAGTTTTGGTAATAAAATGTTTAAGATTATCGTTCTGCAGATTATTGCTTCTGAAGTTCAAGTTGGTTAGAAAACACAAGGCTGGAATTATTCCGGCCACAAAGTTAATCAAGCTGAAATCAGTGAAATGAATCAACCCTACATATCTAAGCATTTCGACTATAACAGGCCCACTATTTTTGGTGTTACGTGAAATGAATCAAAAGTGCATATCTACTTTTTGCCCTCCTCCCACTGTCCTATACTGGTACGGCTTTGGGTTATAGGAGCTTTTGAAATATCTAAACACCGCGACTATACAAGGCACACTACTTTTTGTTGGTGTTATGTGAAAACAGTTAATTCCAGATTCCGATCCGTCTTGGTCGGGACCGAGACACTGAGACAATTTTATTTCAGAGAGATTTTCGGTGAGGAATCTCGGAGTAACTCATCGAAGATTCGTTTATGGAAGAGAATTTCTGGAATCCCCGGATCCAGTGGTGCATTTATTGAGATAGCCTTACTGTCTATTGGGTCAGATTGCTACAACGTGTTTTCCTGCTCTGATACCAATTGAAACGGCGGGGGTCTAACAACCTCACCCGATATTTTGTTTAACAATCTATATGGACTAACTCCAATATAATTCCAAGAGCACCAATTAATAAAGCGAGCTCGATCAAGAAATATATCAAAGAATTATATCTCTTTTTTCACAATGTAATCAGCATATCAAACAGATAGAAATCCACGAGCCTGATTATTATGTGAAACAACTTGAACGGTACCAAGTACCAATGTTCAAGTGTCAATCAATTTATATCAACAACCAAAGGTTGGATTATCTAATTGATTGAACTACGCACAACCTGTGATATTTCAATTATATAATGTCAGAAAAGAAATAACACAGACACTAGAGATTTTGCTAACGAGTAAACCGCAAATGCAGAATAACCCCGGGACATAGTCCAGATTTGAACACCATACTGTAGTAAGCTGCTACAGACACTAGCCTACTCCAAGTTAACTTCGGACTGGAATGTAGTTGATCCCTAACCAGTCTCACACTGATCAAGGTACAGTCGCGTTCCTTACACCTCTGAATCCCAGCAGGACTCTACGTACTTGATTCCCTTAGCTGATCTCACCCACAACTAGGAGTTGCTGCGACCCAAAGTCGAAGACTTGTTAAACCAATCTGTCTCACACAGAAAAAGTTTATTGAATAGATAAATCTATCTCCCACAGAAATACCTAAGGGTTTTGTTCTGTATTTTGATAAATCAAGATGAACAGGAACCAATTGATACACAGAGACTTATACTCAGAAGAACAACCTAGTAATATCAATCACCTCACAATAATCTTAATCGTATGGTAGCGAAACAAGATATTGTGGAATCACAAAAGATGAGACGAAGATGTTTGTGACTATTTTTTTTATCTTGCCTATCGGAGATTAAATCTCGAGTTAATCTTAAAGAAGATAATACTCAATACGATAGAAAACAACAAGATCGGATCACGCAACTACGTAACATAGTTAGGTCCGGCTTCACAATCCCAATGAAGTCTTTAAGTCGTTAACCTATAGGGTTTTGGAAAAACCTAAGGTTAAAGGAGAATCAACTCTAGTCGCAACTAGTATCACACAAGAGGTGTGGCGATTAGGATTCCCAGTTGCTAGAATTCTCCCTTATATAGTCTTCAAATCAGGGGTTGCAATCAATGTTACTTTGGTAACAAAGCATTCAATATTCACCGTTAGATGAAAACCTGATTAGACTCAAGCTAATATCTTTAAACCGTTATATATATGTGTGCGTTTGTTTTAGTTAAGTAATTCTCTTATGATGATTTGAAGTTTAATTTAACTTCGATCATCTATCTATCATATTACTCATCATTTGCGTCACTATTGAATTGATTTTTAGTGTAGTACTTTCAGAATTTCTTTTGTTTGGGATTTTTGTTGTACGTTTTTCGTAAAAATATTTAAATAGGGTTTGTGGTATGGCTAAGGAGATTTTTCCTTTTTTTCCCAGATGTAAACTCTGTTTAGTAGTAGCAGGAAAAGATAAAACGAATCTTGACATAAAACAATAGGTTCTGAGATTTTTCCTTAGTCGTATTAATCTGTCATCTAACATCACAAATTCAATTTATGTAGCATGCTATTTAACAGTGTACTACAATTTTTACATTTATGTTTTTTTTTTTTTTTTATTTGACGGTTGTTTATTTTTTTGATTTGATTATGATGAATTTTTCTAATAACATTCATATTATCACTTGAAACCATGAAGGTTGTCAAACAAGCAACGGCGTCGTGTGTTTAGTAGTATAATGTTTATTTCTAGGGATTTTTGTAGTGATCTCAAAGAATTTTCATGTCTAAGGATTTTCCATTTTGTGGATTTCTAAAATAGGTTTGTAGCAGTAAAATTTAACACCGAAGGTACTACTTTATTGAGAAACCAATGAAGGGTAAAATGGTGACATTGGGTTTCTTTGGTAACCAATGAAGAGTAAAATGGTCACATGATCATCTTTTGACTTTCAAGAATATAAGATGAACTTGGTTAAAGTGAAAGCTTACCAACACATGTTTCGAGAAATATGTATGCGAGTTAAACTCAGCTCGAAATATCAAATGTGTATAATCGAAATCTGCATAGCTATACGAATTTTGTCTCAAATAGGAGATAGAGTAGATAGATTTTTGAGTGATAGATGAGTTCTGATAGACACATTTTTGTGTATGAATCGTCCTCGATGTCTGTATTGTTAGTCCCAATTTTGTACTTATTTTGGTATTTTATGTATTTGTAGGTATTTTTGGAGAAATTGGCTCGCAAAGTTGTATTTGCACCCTTTGGAGAAAAATACTAAAGTCACCCAGAAGATGCGTCAAATGTACCCCAGAAATGTTTAATTGGCACCCGGAAGAATTGCTAAAGGATTTGCTATTTACACCCCAGAAATTATTGTTTTCGCCCCAGGAAATTTGTTATTTACACCCCAACCGAGGATAAGGGGCACTCCACCTTCTTCGTTTGAATGTTGAAAATTGGAAGGAAATTTGTGCAGATAACAGGCACAATTCTTTATCGAATTTCGGACAGGATTTAGGGAGATTCAATGGCTCAAATTGATTGGGTTTGATTGATTGAATGAAACAAACCATTATGGTCCTTACAATCGATTAATTTGGGCTGGATTATCAAGTTGAACGATAACATGGAGGATAAAGTACCGAGAGTTATTCACGAGATTTGGTGTGTTGGCGTGTGTCTGTAGAATATTTAACATCATGTGGGACGTGTGCACAACCAGAAGAACCGTGATTGAGTGTGTAATCTGCGAAAATACGCGTGAAGAAGCTATACAGGGAAATTATTCCCGTAATATTGTAAAGAATTAAAAGAGAATTATTCTCGCAGTAATTGAAGATATTTTGGTCTATGTTGGGTATAAAATGGGTGGTTGGACTCTGCAGAGGGGAGAGAGAGTTGGGGAGAAGTTTAGAGCATCACAGAGCCGGAAAAAGCAGTTGCAGGAAAATTGTACTGCTGCTGCATAAGGAGGAAGAACGAAGAACATTAACGCCAGAAAAAAGTCGCATAGCTACAGTGGCTGTGAGACTTTCTTTTTATCGTTCCCTGTAACAATTATACTATTACAAACCCGGTTTTAATCATTTTGCATCCCTTTTCATTATTTGCAAACACCTTTTGAGCAATGAAATCATATTTTAAGTGTGTTTCTATCATGAGAAGCTAAACCCAATCTTCGGGGCGACGGAGGAAGCTATTTTGCCAATGAAAAAGTGGTAATTCTTAATTATTTAATTTATGCAATTTCTATTTATGATTAATTGCCTAGATTGAATATAGATTTTATGATTTTTGTTAAACAATTGTATTTTCTATTGATGGAACATGCTTAGCCTAGGGTTTTCATTTCCCATGCTTTGGATTAACATTTGTTGTTTCTAAAAATCTACTTTTGCAAAAGTTGAATCAAATTGCATGGTTATAATTAGTATCACTTTGGAATTGGTAAATTTTGAAATCTTTAGCCCCGGTTTCTCTAATATAATCTTCACATCAACTTTTATTTTCTTTATTTTCTTTACTTTAAAATTAAGTCTAAAAATCAAAATTCTACAAGTCTTGAACGAACCATATTACTTACCATTGTATAAATACCATCAAGTTCAAGTCTCCACATACTTTTTGTTGGTGAAGTTCCACAAGCTCTCCTTAGTAGTTCTTCGTCTTCAATCGATGAACGTCGTGAAGTCTAAAGCTCAGCTACACTTTCTATCTTAATCCGAGACTTAGCTATAACTAGAAATCAAGACTTATAATTTTGGTAACTAAACTTGACAAACAAGCTTGAGATAGCAACACTTGCGAGTTCGACCGAGCAGTGCTTTAACAAACAATAATAATAACTTTTTCTTTTAATGCATTAACAACATGATTAGATCTTTTAGATCCAAGCGCATGCTTCTTGTCAACTGATTACATGGTAATTCCGATGGGTCCTGTATTTCGCACTTATTTAGGCGACAACGACAGAGAGAACACACAGATATTGTTATCCAAGTGTTAATTAATTAAAATACTTATTTATTTAGTAATATATAATTTAATAATAATGGTTTTATTTAGTAACAAGCTGGGCTCCAACACCTTTCAAGAAACACACCTTTTTATAGTTTATTTATTTATTCCAATTGGTCTAATTGGTCGGTCTATTTATTTTTTTAAATATAGTAATTCAATCAAACTACTTCATATTAGCGGCAACATCAAAACATAAATTTTGCAAAAATAAAAACAAAACGTGATACGACGACTCCGAGATACGATGAAACTACCATGTTATTTCTAACACATGAGCTATGTCCTTTTTTGAATAAGATCTTTTTTTTTGGGTTCCTCGACTCCTACAACCAAGATGTTTTCACCCACTTAGATCATCAACTCCCACTCAGATAGTGTCTGTAGCAGCTTAATATAGTTTGGGGTTTAACTCTGGACGAGGTCCCATGGTTTTTCTGCATATGCAGTTTCCTTGTTAAAATTTCTTTGAGTCTTGCTTTGCTTTTTACTTCCGCATCATATTTGTGTTTAATATTATTAAAGTAAAAGTAAGTGATTCGATAATCAACCTAAACAGTTTTTAATCATCCGTATAGAATCTCAAGACTTTTTCTTGTGAACTTGTATATTGAAATATAGATAATTAGACTTATTCTTATTGGAATTAGGTTCGGGTACTGTTCCGGAACATACTAGGTTGATATTGGATATTGTTTTTTGATATTGTCCAAGAGTTCTTGTACACAATTAGGCTCACGGGTCTTTGATCTAACCTACTGATTGTATAATAAAGATAAATAGAAGATACAATCATATACAAAGATTTTTATTTTTATTTTTTTTTGAAGACCTACTTGTTGATAACATTAGGTTTTTTCTTATAGATCCAAACGAAAAAGTTGGTGGTGTACTTGGTACCCTCTCCTTTTTCAGAGTTTACTACTAAATGACCCTATTTGATCTTCTTGTCAACTCTCGGAGAAAAATTCTTGCCGCCCCACTAATAGGATTCATATAACTTGAAATTGTCACTCATTTTCTATTAAAAAATTCATATAGGGACTTATGAAAACACTAGAGGGTCTTTCCAGAAACAAAATAAGGTCGTAAATTAAATTAAAAGCTCTTCATCTAAAATATTTTTATAATGGTTAAATTGTTCGCATTTAATTAGGATTAAACATTTAATTAAGTTAGCTAATCTAGTATTAGCTATTAGACTAGACTAACGAATTTGATTTATAGTTAGAGATGAAGAAAAAAAAAAGGTTAGAGTTAGTGTCTTGGGTTTTTGGAGGCAAGAGAGGTAAAAGGAAGAAAGAGATTCTTTTTTTGAAAAAACCCCAAATTTTGATCGATGTATGAAAATATAGGTGTATATCTCTACCTTAGCTCCAATATTGTCCTTTTTATTAATAAAAAGTGGTTAAAGTACGTAAAAGTATTAAAAAAATTGGCCTTTTAAACCGGTTAACAGTTGCGGGCGCCACCGGTTACCACGATTTTTATAATTCCTGGAAATGCTCTGTCCAAAAATAACGATCGAAATCTCTCGGAAAATCTAATTAGTAAATGCACATTACTAATTTTGTAATTTCCCTACAAAATGAAATTAATAACCTTAATTAAAAGATTCTTAACTTACTAATGTTTCGATCCTGGGATTCTCTTCCCTTAGACGTTAAGGAATATCTTTGAACAATTATATAAATAAACATTCACAGCACATGTTCAAAGTTTGTCGACATCTTAACTTTGTAAGTTCTCTTTCACACTTACAACCTTGAAACCGATTTGCCACACTTCCAAACAAGTTTAGAATTGGTTCATCTGACTTTCAAGAACTATGTGATTGATCAAACCAACATTCAATCACAATCATGGGTTTACGGTTCTACCAAAACAAGTTTAGTCACACTAGCTTCCCAAAAGTTCGGTTGACTAGGTACTAGGATCGGTTCCCCACATATATATGGTATCTAACTTATATGTGTTGCACATGTCCATAGGATCGGTTCCCCTTTCTGTTATAAACCTTGCTGCACCCCATATAAGGATCGGTTCCATTTGATGTACTGCACTCCTTACTAGGATCGGTTCCCTTTCCCTTACAAGGATCGGTTCCCTTTCCCTTACAAGGATCGATTCCCTTTCCCTTACAAGGTCAGACATACAAAATCCGATCATACCACAGGTGATTACTTAAGATAGGTTTTACTAATAAAAGTTATACCAATACATAAGTCAGGCCTTTGTGAACAGTTCTACCAAGAACACAACAAGTTGTGAGCGATTATACTCTATCACACATATTGTTTGTTCATAAGATATGCAATGAATAACAAAACCAATAACACCTGGCAATTTCCTTTTCGGTTCACAAACAAGTTTATGTATGAACTTACTTCCTTAGAACACATGTAAACATTGTTCCCTAGGATGAAATCCTCACCTCATACCCATACATAATCACAATAGCATTCAAATGATTATGGCGATGTCTTATCTACAAAGTTTAATGGTTAAGCAATAAACCTCGTATTGTATTCCTTAATACTATGTCTATCTAGAGTTCAAATATGCTTCGCAATTATGTTTTCAATATGCACGACTTGAAAGATACGTTAGGGAATGAAATAGTTCAAGTCAAATATCACTAACCTCAAGTGGAAGGATGATTGTTGTCGTTGTAGCTCCTTGCTTCTTCACATCTTTAAGTCTTCGCAATACTTGTAATGTCTCGTATCCTAATACTTTCAATCTAACCTATACGAAGTTTAACTCTAGTACATAATCAAGCGACTCATAACATAAGTTTTGATTCACTAAAATATGACAACCAAACTTGACATACAAACTCTTGGTGGGTTCAACCGATCCATGCTCTAACAATCTCCCCCTTTGTTAATTTTAGTGACAAAACTCTTACATCATATGGATAAAAAAATTACAATAATTCATTACAATCCGCTTGATTCCCGATTCAACAGCACAGTGAAACTGCTTACATTCAATCCTTGAAAATGTCCCTGTTGACATTATAATAACAAAGATATTACTCCCCCTAAGGAAGATAGGTAGATATTCAATCCGCACATCTTTGTTACACCAGTCATATGACATTGTAGATGGTGGATTTTCAACAAAGGTTAAAACCGTAAAATCATGAGGCATGTTTTTGACACGGCTTTCAGGCATGCAACGATTCATATTTACGAAGCCATGATGAATATGTTTTCGAAAATCCTCCACTGGTTGAGCGTTCGATCCTTGTCATTTCGTCGTGACCTCTATGCAGAATAACGTATTTGGGCGGTTCTCCGTAGATTGAGAGCTTAACGCCTTCAGGACGTCGGTGACACTCATTGTTCCCTTAATGCAGGAGAGAGACCTACCTCCACATAGAAGAATAGTTGGGAGGCGGACGCCTTCAGGATGCCGGTGACACTCACCATTCCCTGACTATGTGGAGAGACCATGTATAGATTCAGGCGGTTCTCCATAGATTGAGAGCACTAACGCCTTTAGGTCGTAAACAATACCGTGACTCCCTGACTATGCACCATTCAGAATAGATGTGGCGTTTTAACTGGCTAATATCTTTTCTGCAATAGATTAATTCTGCCGCGACATTCACCACTGAATTCCCAGAATTATTGCTCATATTCCATGGTCGAATCTACAACCTGATCCCATGGAATGGCAATAACAATTGCTCCTATTCCATGGTCGAATCCACGGCCTGATCCCATGGAATGGCAATAACAATTGATCCTATTCCATGGTCGAATCCACTGCCTGATCCCATGGAATGGAAATAACAATTGCTCTGATTCCATGATCGAATCCACGGCTTGATCTCATAGAATGACAATAAACTACTACATTATATCATTATTCCGATTTCATGATCGAATCCACAGTTGATCTCATGAAATGGTGATAGATAATTTTAATTACTCCAATTTTATGGTCGCATCCACGATCCCATAGGATGGTAATGCTTGCTTTATTATTCTGAATTCATAGTCGAATCCACAACTTATCCTATGAATTAATAATAAACAACTATTCATTTTTATTACTCAGTTTCATGAATTATTCTCCACTGAATTTCATAAATTAGTCATAAATACTCAATAACCAGGCATTTGGATCATCACTGAGTAAGCCCCACAAAAATGGTGCAAGTGTATTCGACAATGATGCACGACTGAGCACCCGGATGCACGAACGAACATCCAAAAAAATATGAAACAATGAGGAATCCTACGCAAAACAGGAGAAAACAATAAATATTAATAAAATAATAAGAGGCGCCCAGGGCCGGGCCCACCGTCCGGCCGGCCGTGCCCTAGCCATGGTCGGTCCATGCCTCTTCCATTATTTTCCTTATTTTTTGTTATTTCATGAACTCATGAAAACTCCTTGGTTTTAGCAACTTTCCTTGTTTTTGCAAAAAACTCATGAATCCTCCATAACTTCATTGATTTATGAAATAATGTTATAAAATAAGGAAAGATGTGCGGGACCGGGCAACCTAGCCGGCCGGCCATGCCCGAGCCGTGGTCGGTCCCACACCTCACAATCGTTAGCTTTTATAATTATTATTCCCTAATCTCATGAAACTCCTTTGTTTCAACAAAAACTCATGGATTCTCCATAACTCCAAGGATTCTCCATAACTTCAAGGATTCATGAAAAGTAATATTATAAAATAGGGAAAGGTGTGCGGGACCGGGAAACATAGCCGGCCGGACATGCCCTAGCCGTGGCCGGTCCCACACCTTGCAATCCCTACTCTTTTATAATTATTATTTTTCTAAATTCATGAAACTCCTTGGTTTGAGCAAAAATCATGATTTCGTCATAACTTTTCAAATTTTGCTCAAATCATGAAAAACCAAAAGCCAACAGGTCATACGACCGGCTAGCCTCTCACGGAAATTTTAAATGTTAAAATACACTTATTTTAATATTTAGAAAATATTGATCAATTGAGCATACATGCTCATTCCAACAAAAATCAAGAATTTCAGTCAAGATGAAACTCCTCCGAAAATTCACCACATTGCTCGAACGCACATCAGAAAATACTGAAACTCTCATTACGGAGACACGGGCACCACGGCAACACGTGCATGCCTTCATGACCGACCATAGTCATCCTTAGGGCTTGCACAAATCCGGTCTCACACGTTTTCATAATTCTGACCTAATTTGCTCAATTGCTCGTATTGGGCCCAAACTATATCCAACCAACCTGGGGATTGCTCAAATGGCCAACAACTGGTCACGTGACCACCAAGATCCGGTCCCATTCTCTCTTGTTCGGTCCCATCTTTCATACCTAGGTTTTATCACCTAATGGTGAACCCAACAATATTTCAGTAAATGATGAAACCAACATTTAATCATCATTCTTTCACCAATCCTCAAACTGAGAACCCTGGTGCATGCCACTCGAGCACCGGGCACCACATGGACGCCCATCATCCCATGTGGTCGGTCCCTCTATCCCTCATGACCTATTTTCAGCGATTTATCAACTATGATCTGAAATTAGGGTTTTGAATAAATGCTCCACGAATCATCACTCTGAGCACGATTCAAACACTAATGAATTTATGATGGATTCATCAACCAACATATGAATTAATCATATAATATTTGGTAGCTTACTAATATTTTAATATTTTATTGGGTCACGTCACCAATAAATGTTTCGACGAATCGAGCAATACTTGCTCAGTTGCTCAAATATCGATCCATATATCAATATTTGGTAATTTATCATTAATTTGTCGAATTGAGCAATACTTGCTCAATTACACGACAAATTATCAACATTCAGTAATTTTCCAAATTGAGCGATACTTGATCAATTGTACGTAAAATCATCAACATTTATTATTTTGTCGAATTGAGCAATACTTGCTCAATTGCTCATCAAATTCTCGATATTCAGTAATTCGTCAAATTGAGCAATACTTGCTCAGTTGCTCGAATATTGATCCAACTATCAATATTCAGTAATTTATCAGTATTTCGTCGAATCGAGCAATACTTGCTCAGTTGCTCGAATAATCCACATATATTCAGTAACTTATCAATATTCAACAACTCGTCGAATTTACAATATTTGCTCAGACAAGCAACATTAACATTCATGAATCGCTGAGCATTTGTCAAACATGCTCGATTCAACAAAACCTAGACTCATTGTCTAATCAGTCAACAACTGACAAACTAAATACATGTCTGTCATGCAGACTCCACGATTAGTGAGACATCAATCACGTCAAATTGGGGGATAACAACTAGGGTTTTGGTCTGGCGGCCTACAGCATGTGGATTTCATCCACGACGATAAATGTGCGTAAGTTGTGTAAACGGTTGAAGGAGTTATCAAAGTAGTGGGTGCACGATCCGTCAAGTCTCCACACGACATGGAACTGACTTTACCACGATCTTCCACTTGCCCACTCTTCCACTCATGAAACCGTCACACTTACAGGGATCAAGGTGTTCACAACTCTGACAATATAAATAAGTCTCTGAATCCATGATTGAGGAAAACGAATGATCACTAGCTATAAACAATCATCCAGAATTTCTCGAGTAACTACTCTCAAGAATTCATCAATCCACCAGAACTTATTCGAACTCCACAATTCACCAATTATTGCAGAAACTTTCAACACATCCACAATCCTTGATCATCATTGATCCCACACAATTCTTAGCTTCCCTCCTACAAATCAACCCATCTCCCTCTTTGCGACCGAATTGACTCAGGAACGGCCATTGACTTGGTTTAGGCAGGAGTCCTACAGGTTGATCTCTCGAATCTAAGCACTCCCTTTGCAGTGCATCTGTGTGAGGTTAAGCAGTTTGCTCGGTCGGGGAGTCTCGACGACATGCTCGACTCTTCACTTTCCTAAAAAAACAGCGAATCGTTTTTTCCCCATCCACAAATTGGCGACCACAGTGGGAGATTAATCTCTCGGTTGCAATCTCTCATTTTCACAAAATTGTTCTAATGTTAAAAATCATCTTAGGTCGTTCGAAGTGCTCACTAAAAATCAAACTTACCAATCCTAACCCAAACAATGCTAGCACTAGCAACAGCGGTGGTACTCCAGAAACCGTTCCTGCTTCCATCAGTGGTGGTGACGCTACTCCTCCTCATACTAATGTTAAAAATCATCCTCTCTTTGGTCGACATACTAAGGAACTCATAGAAAATCCACCCACCACCGCATCTTGATGATCTCATGAAGATTCAGTTGCACCTCGAAGTGCTGGCATGTGTGAAATGCCTAAAAATCAAACTAGGATATGGCTGCTACTCGTAAGAAAAAAGAATCATGTAACCATCTCAAAACTTTCATGATTTGCCGACAAGATGTCATACAAAACTGGCATAGAGGTGGGAGAAAGGAAAAGACAAGGAAACATCTCCATGGTTGGCATGCTCTTGATCCCGTGCGGCTAGCAGTTATTCCTGATTTGCCCCCGACGAGGTGTGACGAAACCCACAAAGCTGAAGAACCTGAACCTACTAGTTTCATCACTCGTGAAGATTTGGAACGTTTTATGGAGAGCCGGGGAAAGGGCCATGCACCATCAGTCCATTGTCATCAGGCTCCATATCCTGCTGCTACGCAAAGAATCCCTCTTTCAAAGGGTTACATTTCTCCAACTTTCACACTCTACAATGGAACAGGGAATGCTCGAGAACATGTTTCTCGATTCCTGAAAGCATTATGAGAGCATAAACACAACCATGTCGTCCGTTTGAAGGAGTTTTCAAAATCCATGACAGGTCGAGCATATACTTGGTACAACAACATCGCACCATGAAACATAACTAATTGGGGAGAAATGATTAATGCTTTCTACAAGAAGTACTTCTTTGTTTCTGATCAAGTTACTCTTTCCGACTTAGGAAGGATGGCTCAGAAGAATGCTGAAAATCCGAATGATTACGTGAAGAGGTTCAGGGTCCATGCCTTGGATTGCCATGATCCCAATGTTACTGAACAATAACTGGTGGATTTGTGCATCAATGGGATGATCCAAGTCTACAGATCTTTGCTAGAAAATCTTCGTTTTCATACCTTCTCAGAACTTCATGAAGCGGCCAAGCAATCAACAACTACCGCTCATGCCTTGCTAGAAAGAACGAAAACTGTCAAAGTAGAGGAATCGAAAGACACTCGAAGCAACACTGCCAGACGACTAATCAACAAGCAGTACAATGTCGAAACTTCCATGAATGTTGATGAAGGGAGCAAAAGAAAAGCTGAAGCACAACCACATAAGAATGCTCCTCCAGGGTCTAATCCCTCAAAAGCGCAAAGGAAAGATGGTCATGCTCAACATCAACAGAACGATCAAGATGCACCTGACTTCCCCTTTTCTATTGAAGAAGTGATCAAACTATTGTAAGTCTGGAACCAAGACGGGACGATCAAATTACCTCCTGTCAAAAAGGAACCAACTGAGGAACATATGGAAAATGCACGCTACTGCAATTTCCATAGGTATGTCAGTCATCCGACAAGTGATTACAGAACCCTGAAGCGTATATTCAAAGAAAAGGCTGACTCAGGGGAACTGAGGACTGAAGGAGTGCACATAAATCCTCTCCCAATCAGAACATTCGCACCCTCCGAGCAGCCGGTCAAGGAAGCAGTTCAATCCTTAATTGAGCATGTCTGCGAGTTGCTGTACTTGTAAAAGGCCCAAATAGATGATATGTTTTCTGCACTGAACCATATCGTGTCAGGCAAACGGCTAACAATTCAGGAGACACTCTCTGAACCGCCAGTAACAGATAAGGAGATGTACGACTAGGGACTTCTCACCGTGGTCTATCTCAAAGGAAATGAATTCAAGCGAGCATTGGTCGACGTTGGCACTGCTGTTAACATCATCCCTTTGAAAACCCTCAGAGTCGCTGGCATCACTCGACAAGAAGCAACTCATGCTCCTATCTCAGTCAGAAACCATGAGGGAATATCCAGGGATGTTTACGGTTATATCATTCTCAACATAACAAATGGTTCAACCTGGACAGAAACTAAATTCTTTATAATTAAGGAGGATCCAGGATATGACATGATTCTTGGGCGAGCATAGATTCATGATGGAAGAGTTGATGTGATATCTTCATCTTCAGTTGCACAATTCTCCATCGAAGAAAGCTCTGACTCGGAAAATGATCAACCTTTCGAGCATTTGGGAAAAGCCGAAGCCTTGATGGAACTCACACAAAAAACCGAAGAAAGCACACATGAATTTGTCAAAAGGTTTCGCACTAAGGCAAGTCTTATTCCCCATGATGCATATGTATTACCAACTTTCAAATATGCTACCCTAGTCCGGGGACTCAGTTCTGCTCAAAACCTAGCTATCACCAAACGCTATGAGTGGTTAGTCTCACCTCAGCAATACTTCACCAAATGGTTAGACGCAGAACCTCTCCAAGTCTATCATCTCACTAACACGGTCATTGCTAGGATAATGACTGAGTTTCACAATCAATATCCTAAATACTCTCCTTTGCACGAGTGTCCACATGTGCCGCAGAATTGGAAAGCTCCACCAACATGGAATCCCACTATGCGAGGAATTCCGAACCAGCAGAAGATATTCAAGGCACGAGCAACCAATCCTAACAAATTTCATGAAGGAGTTTGGTTTTTAAGGCAACCAGACGCAATTTGCATTCCACGAAGAGTTCTAACTGGGAAGGACCTTTTATGATTGATAAGTCAGTTGCTGGAGGATACTACAAATTGGCTGACATCAAAGGCAAGACAAGTATACCAGTAATTCATGAGAATTGGCTCAAGATCTTCAACGCATGAAGCATTCAACATTGGGTGTTTTATGTCCAAGACAAACGCTCAAAACATCTGACGTTTGCATCTTAGGATTTTCTTTTACCTGTATTTTCAATTCCTCCAAAACGTTTGCAATACTTGCATCCAGCATTTGAAATTCAGCAATTTATCAAAAGTTCTTTATTTTAAGAAAAATCTCTATCAAAACCAAAATCCAAAAGAAAATCCTCAGTCACTCATAAATTCAAAACCAATCCAGAAATTCAAAACCAAAATATCAATCTCTCAGAAGTTCAAAGTTCAAGAGATTATGGAAATAAAACTAAAGAAATCCATCAAAGTATGATTTCTGCTTCTCAGCATCCTCCAAGACTTGCAAAGCCGCTTTCTCCAACTCCAGCTTTTGAGTCAACTCAACAATCTTAGCCATTTTCTCCACCACAGCATCACTGGTAAAAGGTATATTCTTCACTACTACATCCTTGATGGTGTTGATCTTATGACGAAGCCACTTCAGGTTAAAGCCAAGTCTCTCATAATTTTCCAAGTTATACTCCCAATTAGGGCTGAACATGGTTTTGGTTTTCCACCGCAACCAGACCGAACCAGACCAATAAGGAAGAAACCGAACCAAACCATTTACTAATGGATTGGTTATGGTAAAAAAAATTGAAAACCGACATTATTGGTTCGGTTTTGGTTTGATCTGAAAACCGAACCAAAAACCAATGGAAAACCAATAATTATAGGTCGTTGATTAAAATCAGATAGATTTAATCTACCCCGTACATCTCACACTTTGAATATGGAATTTGGAGCATGTAGAACTTAGAGTTTATGCATTTTGAATCTGTAATGTTTATGTTTTGAACTATGATTATAAACTTGAGTTATGAACTACGCTTGTGTATTAATTATATTTTGCAGGTAGGTTAAAAAAATTCAACTGTGTTATTTTTTTAAAGATTTGAACTGTCAGTTTCAGAAAACTGACATACAATCGGTTTTCCATTAACCCAATGGAACAAACCGAAACCGGCTAAAACCATTTAGAAACCGAACCAATGGTTAATGGATTGGTTTGGTTTAGGTTTTTTGAAACCGATAGCATTGGTTTCGGTTTTGGTTTGTCTAGAAACCGAACCAAAACCGACCATGAACAACCCTACTCCCAATCAAAGAGTACATATCGAGTGACAGTACTTCTGGGCCTGGTACGAATATCATCTAGGACGTGCAATATGTTTCCTAATTGCATTTTCAATAAGTAGCTACGTTCGGGATCTCTAGTAACGACGATATGGCCATACATCTTCCACAACTTCTCATACATGCTGGCATACCCAATGGGAATGCTGAATCCACCAACAAATACATGATACGGGAGTGAAGCACCAAATAGAGGCTCACAAACAATCCCTGCAGTAGAATATTCATGCACTATTATACGGTTCTCAATCTCGGGAGCAACCTCATCAATCATAGGCGCAGCTTCTTCTGGGATAGTATTTTCTACTCTCGACACGGCTTCCCCTGTTTTGGAGAAATCACCATTGGTGTTTCAATCACCTCAACAATGTCAGAGGCAACCATCTCACGGCCTTGAAGTGCAAAGATGGTTGTCTCATTACCAACAGCGCCGGGATTGCTCGAATCATCATTATTGGTCTCGTTATTCCCAACTTCGGCATTTGGCACCTAATAAGAAGATTACACGGGATTAGAGCGACCCAAATGTGGGAACTCAATACAATCATAAATTCCAGCATGTAATTGAACTAACATTATCTAATTTCTTCACTATGCGTCCAAGACATGAGCAAATAGCATAAAAGTCATAAAACACGTTTTTCAATAAGTTCGTCAGAAAATTTTTATACTACTCTATATGAGACGACGAACTGGGAGCAATTGGTAAAGAATATAAGGTTGAGTCATATATCATTCTCTTTGCATGGATGTCATCTACAACATATCAAAAATTCAAAGCAATTGAATAAACGAGCAAGGAGATGTGGCCGAAACATTGGACAACATACAATTTGAAAAAAGTTCTGAAAGTCTCCTGGAAGTTTACTGTTTCGCCTTTTTCAGGACCTAAACATGCTCAAAACTCAAAGAGCTTTTGAAAAAGCTTGGAAATTTTCTGGGCTTGAAGATACATATGCAGATCGCAAAAATCAGACTTCGAACGAAGATTCTACAACATTTTTACTAAAAAACTGGGGTCTGGATTTTTATGATGACGTATTTCGGCAAAATTTCTCATATATTCATCCGGATTCTCATTCATCCATTCACAAATCAGCAATCCTACACTTCTATTAAGATAATACAAAATGGATACTTACTTGAGGAGTCTCCAATTCATTCGAAGGGTTAACAGGGTCGGCATCAACATTGGGAGCACCATTATTTCCATTTAGTCGCGATTGTTGAGGATTCTCTTTCTCACTACTATTCAAAGACGAATGGATAGCATGACCATGTTGTCTTTCCACAACAATCTCTTCCTGTATCCATCAACAATAATCATCATTATTTCATTCAAAGATATGCCGAAATCACTTACATGAAAGGATACTCACATCAACCTCTCCGTCGGTGCTGGATCCCTGAATTGCTCGTATAGAGTAAAGATGAAGACCGTCAATAACCGATGGAGCAAAATTCTGAAACAAATCAGTAATACTCTTCTAAGATCCTGATTATATGGACAAAAAAGTCGCAACGATAAGAGAAGTGCTAACAACTCACCAAAGATGCAACAGGGGACTGCATATTATTTGGTATCATTATATGAGCTATTTTGCTTCTTCCTTCTCCGCCCTGGGGACTTTCTTGAAGGTCTAAGAAGTTTACACAAATTCGAGGCCTCACAGCGCGGCCATCCTATACAAAATCAATGAATAATTAAAACGCATCTAAGCTTACTTTCACCGGTCGTTGAAAAAAGAGGCTTACCTGCGCACATTCCGGAGATGTCTTCCTCTTGTCACCACGGGAAAGGTACTTTAGCCTTGGTCGAGCATTAATAGAGTCAAGGGAAGGAAAATCTTGCGCTGGAGACTTAACATCCATCACAAAAGCATACAGACACTCAAGTTGCTGACGCCAGAAGTTTATGTAACCCGGAGTCACGAAATTGGCACGATCAGAGCATGGGAAATAAATACTCATTTCCTTCAACATGAGTGCAGTCCAAATTAGCCTTCAAATACTCAACTGATGGTTTGTTCATTCGGTGACCTGGGATACACTGGTCGACGCCCATCTGCCGAGCTGCCCTGTCAATGTTATATTCCTCTACTCTGAATTCTACATGCATTACTGATACTAGGTGGCTAGGAGTGCAAATTAATATGAAAGATCTCTCTCCATCATTCAAATCAGCACCAGTCTTCAACATGATATTTTCTTCAGCAACATTGAAGGTGATCAATTGTGAGAAGAGATCAGGAACCAACACCCAGGGGCGAAAGTTGAACTCAGATTCAATGTCCAAAATACCAGTGATGCGTATCTTGTATTGCGGCTGCTTTGTAGACCACCTCATGATCCTGGCGTTGTCTTTTTCGAGGAAAGCATGGCGAGTGTCGACATTAGGCCCTTGCAAAACACTATGGGGAATCGGAGCATACTTTTCAAGATGCTCCCACATCAAAGCTTGGAGGAACATGGTATTAGCATATGTCTCAATTTTCATGAAACCGTTAGAGACATTGGAGTCAATAACCAAAGAGTCCAAGTTGGAAAAAAGTGAACCTAAAAATAGGCTACCAATTGGAAGGTTCTCACCTTTAGCATCCTAATGGAAAAGGGTATCACCAACGACTTCAACAAATGTCCGCTGTCCTCAAGAACATCTCTGGAAAGCCACAAGCATAGGAAAGCAGCGATGGACAAGGTACCATCAACAGGTTCTTCAGAAATTCCATCTCTCGGCCACCAGTATCTCAACCATTGAGCATAGAAAAATTTGGGAGACTCGTTGAATTCATGCATTTTAGCTTCCAAAGTACGAGATATCAATTTCTCCTCTGCCGAGAGTTCTCCAGGGAAATTTCCGGCGACTGGAAGATGCAACAAAGCGACTACATCTTCTAAAGTAATCGTGAACTCTCCCCATCTGCATATGAAGGTGTGAGTAGGAATACACCAACGAGCATGCAAAGCCACAATACCTGGTATATCATGATTAATGATCAAATCTCTAGCAGCTTGAATGGCTCGCGTCACATGTGCACTATCCAGCAAGGTCCTCACACGGCTGTGGCCTAGCATATGCCTTGCCCATCCAGAAAAATGCGTCAGCGGCTTCCGAGAAAGTTTTAGTTCCACATGAGAAGCCGAATAATGTTTCCCTTCCAAACAAAACCGAATTATTGCTGGAGGAGACACCAACTTATTCTGAGCAGTAGTCCTGGGATTTATGAGCAACCGAAAAGAAGAACCTAAAGGACGTTTTTCAGGCCTATACAAATATTCAAAGAATCTGTCTTCGATGCTTGGAATGTTCTTGGGTTTTGGAATTTCCTCATTCCCCTGAGAAGTTCCAGAATCGTCACCCATGGAGCAATCATCATCTCCAGAAGTGTATTCTCTGGAAACGTCGCTTTCAACATCATTACGGAATCGATTCATCTCCGCCAAATCGCTGCAACATTCCACACGAGTTTCATCAATACAATGGAATTAAAGCAATCAAACAATTACGATGCTCACAATCAGCTTCTGCAAAAAAAATTGTAATCCTAAACTCTTACCTATTTACGATTTCACGAACTCAGTGATAACAACGTAAAACCTCAAAACTTGTTCGTTCTTTCAAACCTGCAAAGCCGAGCAAAAACATATTATTCAAGAGTCAACACTGAATTCTCAAGAAACTATGAATAATTCACATAACTTTCCATGTGAACATTCTGATCGCTGTCGTATGCGTCAAAAATAATTTCACTTTCCTAAAGTATATGATAAGAAAGAGTTCGTTTCCACAGAGAGGCGATTGTAGTTATTACGTATTCAATTTCTTAAAGTAACCAATTGGGGGGATTTCTGAATTTTATGTAAGCAATAAAAGTAAATCAAAACAAAATAAATTGTAGAAAATAATCAATAGAGAAAGATATTGGTCAAGGAATTCATCTTCAATCCTAAACATGTGCTTGCATATATGATTAGAATTACGATTTAATCTCTTATATTATCAAAATCCTAGAGAATCAAGAGAGCAAGATAATCTAATAATTTCCTAAGTTCATCAACACACATTAGAGCTGCGTATGTGAATTCTACCTAAAGAATAACCTAACACCTTGCGCTAATTAAGTTCAATTCCTAGGAGCATTAAGTTTCAGAAATAGGCTAATCAATGCAATTGTCATGCGTTGCGCATAACAATTCGGACAATGGTCAAACTCTACATATGATTACGAGAGTGTATCACTACAAACCGTAAACATATCATGCTACTTGTATTCAGGGTTATCGCTTGATGAAAAACCCTAAAATAGCTATGGACTAGGATGCAAGTTCAATTAATTGGCCACTTAACTAATCAAACATCATAATCCTATCACAATACATCAATCACGTGATTCTTAAAACAGTAGAGATGTGAACAATAATCAAGAGAGAAAACTAATACATAAAGCAAACACAGGTTTTAGAAATAGGACTACATCCTTAACCAATAATATAGAATTTAGCTACTCATAGCTATGGAGTTCATCACAAAAATATGAATTGAATAAAGAAGAAGATGAACAAAAGCAAACCCTAGTTGCGTAAACAAAAGCGGCTCTTCCCTTTCTCCAAGAATAAAACGTATCTCCAAAAGTTGTAGGATTTCTCTTTTATAGCTCCTCTTGTTCCAAAATTAGGTCTAGTCTTCAAAGTCCATTAGATGAAAATCCACCAAGCCCATAAGAGAGAGAAACCCATGTAGAAAATATGTCCAAAAATGCCTTAGGAAAATTGCAGAACTTAGGAAATCATCTTGCCAAATGTGGAAAGTAGCTTAGGTGATCAACTTCGGCGGCAAAGTCCGCCAAAATTGTGCTTCAATCAATGAGGCCATCTTCACCGGTCAACGCGTCAGACCGAATCATTGAGTCAACTCGGTCTGGTCAACTCCTGGAGTGAATCGGTCAATCACCGAACACAGTGGCCAAGGCCATTGCCATCTCCCGCTAACCGTGCTGCACCAAGATGGCGCAACACAACTTCAACTCCAGCCATTGTGGCTATACACCCTGCAAACATCCTGGCATTCATCTATACATGCATTTCACATTCATTCAGCTCAGATTCTCGGTAATAAATTCATAACACCATCTCTGTCATATAGGGTAGCAGCACATTCATTCCCAGGTTGTATTTGAGCTCAAGCAACCCTAATTCCAGCTGCTGCTTCAACATCATCTGGTATTGCTCATGCTTCTCATACTGGCACCACCAACACATTACAATTGCACCTGACTACTGCATATGCTCCATTGCATCCATCTAAGTTCTTGGTTAACAGCCTCCTGCAATTTTAGTTCACCCATCACTACAACTGAACTGAATTCCGTCCAACTAACCAAGACCCATTTATCTCCAGCTGCACCTACAAACCATAACACCATCCCCTGCAACTCCATCTGTTGTCTGCAACAACACACAATCCCAAACACAAAGCAAGTACCCAGAACTGTTGACTGCATTATCAATTTCAGTACCATCAATTCATTTTCTTACTGACATAACCAGTGAGACCATTATCAACCATCTGAGACTATACAGCCTCAACTCCACAATTGCAGCTCCAAATTCCTTAACTTGTTGCCAATATTGAACACCAAACTACGAGCAGCATCTAGCATTCCCTGTCTCAAATCATCACAACAGCAGCGCCAGCTCAACTCAACCTGTCACCTCCATTCTGCGCCACTACAGGCCACAACAAGCACCAGCCATACCAATTGCTTCACCTGAACTCCCATGCCTGCAACCTCTATAATATTTCATTCAATGACTGTTGTGCTTGGTCTCATCCCAGCTGCAACTTCAATCCCAGGCCAGCACCAGCTCAACCTCCCGCTGCAACTGTAGCTGCAAGATGCTAATTTCGCCATAACCCATGACCTGTATCAGTTTCACTCATTCGAGCACCAGCAACCTCAACTCTTCACTGTGACATCAATCCACTATCATCTCTATAGCGGCATCAGACATTCTTCCAATTCAAGCCATTCTCCAACACCTGCTTTCTCAACCATCACATATTCAACACCACAACTACCACCTGCAACTCAGCATTTAGCCATTGAGCCATGGTCAACAGCTCAAATCAACCCATCTGCAGCTACTCAAACTTCACCTTCTTGAATTTCATACTCTGCCTTAAAGCCATTCCAGATTTTCCTCAGCCAAATCCATGGCAACACCAGCAAGAACTCCACCAGGCTCTAATTTGCAAACCCAGTCGAGCTAATAGCAGCACCAAATACTCAATGCTTGCTCCCATCTCCTTTGACTGCAATATCCATAACCTGCAATGCATTCATTCCATACCCTGTATCTTCAATTCTAAAGAAACCCTAACCAGGTTCAGATCCCCTTTCTTCCATCATTGCTTCCTTCTTCTACCGTAAATTTGATGCTCAACCAAATCCACCAGGAGCTCAATCTTCAAACATAACAAATTCACATCGACCCCTAATCTCAGAGCCCTCAACTCTCAAATTCTTCTACCAACAGCACACAATCATCTCATCCCCTAAGAGATACTGGGTTCAAAGTCAAATCCAGTAAAACCCATCTTCGATTTCATGAATTTCTACTTGTTCAAACCCTAATTTGTTCCATAAACACCCATCTGCTTTCCATTCAACATCTCAAACAACGAATTCGTCTCAGACCCTAAGTTAATTTCACGGGTTTCATCATCTTGAGTTAACTGCATCATCTTCTCTAGATCTCAGCAGCTTCTCTGAATTTTAATGGTGCCGCCTAGAAACTCCTTTCTTGATTTCAGGGGAAATGAGGGAGAGACAAACCAATGATTAGGAAATGGGTTGGATTTTTAGGTCTCTGTTGGAATGGGAATGGATATAGCCGCCCAGGTGGAGAAGATAAGGGATATCTAGGATGACTTAAGGCACCCCATGAACTGATACGAGCCACCAGAAAATGACAAACCCTCATCCTCTATTGTGCTCTCGATAGCACATGCATACGAAATGACGCTTCCGCCCTTCTTGCTCAAATTGAATGATTTCCGCTTCTTTTCCTCCGTGCGACTCCATAATACCTAATAACTCAAAAACACGCGTAAAGTACATAATTCACAAGAAAAATAGCAAAGAAAGCGTAACTACTATATAGTAAATTAGGTGTTTTAGACACCTATCAGATTCCCCCACACTTAGACTTTGCTAGTCCTCGAGCAAATCAAACAAAATAATTCAAAAAGATACATACAACTCCGTGTCGTCGAGGATACGGTCACTTTTAGCATAAATAACAAGCCTTTAAACCACTAAGTGTCCCTAGTGGACGAGTTATAGTCTCGTGAGGGTTTACTAGAGATATACCCACAAAACCTACTTTTCCAACTTACTAGTTCTCCGAAATGATAGCATCCAACGCGCTAAGAAGACATAGAGATTATGCACACTAGTCATAAGAAGTTAGACACATAAATGAACACAATCTCATCCTTAAAAGTTGAGAGAGGAATAACCATCCCTTCTCGACAAAAATTCGGGTTCGGAGTGATCAAAAGTCTCGACTCTGCCTCACAAGAAAGGGTTTTATGAAATTGCTCTCAATAATAAACAGCTTTTTATGGGTCACACATGTGTCCAGGTTGGAATGAAGAGAGAATCCTGCGACACGTTGAATGGTAGGAAGGCAAACCCTCCGAATTGTTTTGAAAACCCACATCTTTTATAATTTTCAAAAAACCCATTTTTCTGACGATCTCTTCGAAAGGAAATCAACCACTTAACGAAGGTGGGAATATGCTTACTTACCTCGTTATCCGTTCGGCATGCAGCTAGCACCACTCTCACAACATCCATAGAAACGTCTCCGGTCTTCAATCGGTGTCTTCATATTCGTCTTCGGTCTTCAACTCTTGATGATAACCCTTGAACTTCGTAGAATCTTGACAATATGATTCTTTCCTCTAATTCCTTGTTGCTTGAAACTTCATTGTAGATATTCCTTCTTTCCTTTGGCTTTATTGAAAGAATACAAAACTAAAAATGAACTATACAAACTCAAAATATAATACAATGAATTTTTCTTGTCTTTTTTTTTTTTTTTTAGAAATAAAACAAATACAAAATAAAAACGAAATAAAACAATAAAACTAGTAATGAACCTAAAGATTTTCTCTTGTCTCTTTTTTTTTTTTTTTTCTAATTTTTTTTCTTCTAATTTTCGTTTGAGACAAGAGAAAATATAATAAAAATAAAATAAAATACAAAGGCCATGGTATAAGTACTTTACCGCTTGATTCTTCACAACTTGTATGTCTTGATATCATAAACTTCTCGAACTCTCATCCTTGATAATTTTCACTCTTGTACAATAGTCTTCAACTTATAAAAATTCTGCTCCTTGTCTTGTTGCTTTACTTGAATCTGAAATCTGCTCATTTATGTACTGTTGCTTGTAAACCTTGAACGTCTTCAACTTTCCTTCAAATTTGTGATGCTCCTCTTGTTGATGATGATGGTGTTTCTATGGACCTGTTGGTGTAGAGAGAGATAAGGTGGATGGTGCTAACTGCGAAAAAGATTACAAGTGGTATGTAAGTTAGCAATTCGATGTCACCATCATGGTTGATAAAAATAGCACTCAAGAGATCAAAATAGTGCTTCTATGGTGGGAGGTTGGACAACTCACCATTCTGCCTGGAATTCACGTACGGTGACACACACTCTAAAAGCACAAATTTAGACAGGTACAAAGAATTGAAGGTCGGTGCCTCACATGATGTAACATGGGTAGTCTCCACTATAGGGGATCACTACTCTAATACCTAATTCGATCTGCACCTTATTTGCCTTTGGCATGGTTAAATCCAACTTTAACTCTCATACAATTAAGAAACCCGATCATGTTCTTTGTCATCTCTAAGTTCAGTCACTCTTATGAGATTATCGATGTAATCTTAGCGACATGTATACTATGTGACTCTAAACTAACTACAAGTTGGAGTTTTCTTATTCACTATTTACACAAAAGTTGAAAAATTTGAAAAATTTACAAAAAAAACCACTCCCCCACACTTAAACTTTACATTGTCCTCAATGTAAATTGAATCTTCCAAAGAAAGTCAAGGTGGGAAATCCTAAAGGAAAAGTGACAAAAAATCAGAAAAAGTAAAAACATGACAAGAAAAGAAAATAAAAGATAAGAGATACAAAACCGATGGGTTGCCTCCCATTTAGCGCTTGGTTTAAAGTCGTCAGCCCGACTATCTCCTTGTTTTCTACGACTCCTCCAGAGGGAGCACTTCCACAAGATTAACTCCTTCCACGACATCCGAAGAGAAGTTCTCATAATATGGTTTCAACCGGTGCCCATTCACTTTAAGTTCATTTCCTGTAGCTAAACTACGAATTTCCACTTCACCATGAGAAAACACATTAGTCACAATAAAAGGTCCAATCCAACGTGACCTTAATTTACCCGGAAATAATTGCAAGCGAGAATTAAACAAAAGCACTTTCTTCCCAATGCAAAATTGTTTCTTTGTAATCATATTATCATGAAATGCCTTCGTCTTTTCCTTGTAAATCCGTGAGCTTTCAAATGCATCATTGCGAATCTCTTCTAACTCTTGAAGTTGCAACTTCCTTTGTCTTCCAGCACCATCCAACTCCATATTGCATTGCTTAATAGCCCAAAATGCCTTATGCTCAATTTCAACGGGTAAGTGACAAGGTTTACCGTAAACAAGCCTAAAGGGAGACATCCCAATAGGTGTTTTATATGCGGTTCTATATGCCCACAAAGCATCATTAAGTCGCGAACTCCAATCTTTCCTTGTTGGATTCACCGTCTTTTCAAGAATGGATTTCACCTCTCGGTTGGAAACTTCGGCTTGTCCATTTGTTTGTGGATGGTAAGGTGTTGCAATCCTATGTGACACATTGTACTTCCTTAACAAGTTTTGCAAAAACCTGTTTTTGAAGTGTGAACCTCCATCGCTAATTATCGCCCTTGGAATGCCAAACCTTGCAAATATATTAGCTTGCACAAAATCTGAAACAACTTTAGAATCATTAGTTGGGGTGGCCTTAGCTTCCACCCATTTCGAGACATAATCCATAGCAAGCAAGATATAATAATTCCCACTAGAATTGACAAAAGGGCCCATAAAATCAATTCCCCATACATCAAAAACCTCCACAAATTGAATAATAGTTTGTGGCATTTGATTTCGAGCACCTAGATTGCCTGTTCTTTGGCACCTATCACATGTGATACAAAATGCATATGCATCCTTAAACAAAGTTGGCCAAAAGAAACCACATTCTAGTACCTTGAGAGCGGTTCTCTTTCTCCCAAAGTGTCCTCCACAAGCATATGAGTGGCAAAAAGACAAGATAGAATTAAATTCAGATTCGGGAACACACCTACGTATTACTTGGTCACTACAATGTTTCCATAAGTATGGATCATCCCATATGTATTGGTTTCCTAACTTCTTAAGTTTGTCCCTCTCAGCACGAGACAAGTTCTTTGGGATTTGTTTAGACACTAAGTAATTAACAATATCAGCGTACCATGGTTCTCCAAAGGTAATTGAGAATAGTTGCTCATCCGGGAAACTTTCACGCAACGGGATAGTCTCCTTGTCCACAGCAAGACGGCTCAAGTGATCCGCAACGGTGTTCTCAATTCCTTTCTTGTCTTTGATCTCAATATCAAACTCTTGCAAGAGTAAAATCCATCGTATGAGCCTCGGTTTCGCCTCTTTCTTTGTAAGCAAGTATCTAAGTGATTCATGATCAGAAAAGACAACAACTTTTGTACCAATTAGATAAGAGCGAAACATTTCTAAAGCAAAAACAATGGCTAACAACTCTTTTTCAGTGGTTGTGTAGTTTTGTTGGGCCTCATTTAACGTTCTAGAAGCATAATAAATAGCATGAGGAAGCTTCCCCACACGTTGCCCAAGCACCGCACCAACCGCATAATCACTAGCATCACACATGAGCTCAAAAGGCTTGCTCCAATCCGGTGGTTTAATGATAGGGGATGAAATCAAAAGTTCTTTCAAACGATTGAATGCCACCATACATTTTTCATCAAAGTTAAAAACCACATCTTTTTGCAATAAGTTACAAAGTGGTGATGCTATCTTGGAAAAGTCCTTGATGAATCTACGATAGAAACCTATATGACCAAGAAAAGAGCGTATCTCCCTCACCATAGTGGGAGGGGTTAAAGCACGAATAAGGTCTATCTTAGATTTATCGACTTCCAAGCCTTTAGAAGATATTATATGGCCTAAAACTATGCCATGAGTTACCATGAAATGGCACTTCTCCCAATTCATCACAAGATTTGTTTCAACACATCATTCAAGGATTAGAGACAAATTGTTCAAGCAAAGGTCAAATGAATCACCAAAGACACTAAAGTCATCCATGAACACTTCGATTATGTTTTCAACATATTCCAAAAAGATACTTACCATATACCTTTGAAAGGTAGCCGGAGCATTGCATAAGCCAAAAGGCATCCTTCTATAAGCAAAAGTACCGAAAGGACAAGTGAAAGTGGTTTTCTCTTGGTCCTCCGGTGCTATCACAATCTGATTGTAACCTGAATAGCCATCAAGGAAGCAATAGTAAGAGTGTCCAGCTAAACGTTCAAGCATTTGATCAATAAAAGGCAATGGAAAGTGATCTTTTCGAGTAGTGGCATTCAATTTTCTATAATCAATACAAACCCTCCAACCGGTTTGCACACGAGTTGGGACAAGTTCATTCTTATCATTTTCTACCACCGTCACACCTGATTTCTTTGGTACTACTTGTACCGGGCTTACCCACTTGCTATCGGATATGGGGTAGATAACACCCACGTCCAAAAGCTTGAGTATCTCCTTTTTCACAACTTCCATCATGGGAGGATTCAAACGGCGTTGCGCTTCCCTTGTAGGCTTTGTATCATCCTCCACACGGATCTTGTGCATACAAATGGCAGGGCTTATACCCTTGATATCGGCAATTGTCCATCCTATGGCCATCTTGTACGTCCTTAGCACCCTTAGAAGTTTTTGCTCCTGTAATTCATTAAGCTCGTTAGAAACAATCACATGTAACTCTTCATTATCACCCAAGTACAAGTATTTTAGGTGGTCGGGAAGAGGTTTCAATTCTAAACTTGGAGATTTAACAATAGATGGCACAAGTTTTTCATTATTGCAAGGTAAAGAAGCATATGAAATATTCTTAATTGCTGATTTTTCCGGCAATGAGTCAAGAGAACCAATGGTTTCTTTAATCTCATCACTATACTCCAAACCATTATCAATGGGTGTAGTGAGCACGGTTTCCAACGTATCAACACCATTCAACTCAAACATTTGTTGCGCCAATGTGTCCATCACATCAATGGAGAAACAAGAATGGACATCACTAGGATATCTCATCGTCTCGAAAATGTTGAAACGTATTATTTCTCCATCAAACTCCATAGTTAGCGTTCCCTTATCCACATCAATTATGGTTTTTGCCGTTTTCATGAAGGGACGCCCAAGTAGCAATGGAAGAGACGAGTCCGGTGAACCTTCATCCATCTCTAACACGCAAAAGTCAGCTGGAAATACAAGTTGATTAACCTGCACAAGAACATCCTCAACAATACCCATTGGGTAGACATTAGAACGATCGGCTAATTGCAACACAATTCCAGACTTTTTAAGAAGACCAAGATCAAGTGAATTATACATAGACGCAGGAATAACATTAATGGATGCACCTAAGTCCAACATAGCTTTGTTAAATGTGGTGTTACCAATTGTGAAGGGAATGTCAAAGCTACCGGGATCCTTGCACTTAAGTGGGAGTTTGTGTTGTAAGATTGCCGAAGCATTCTACCCCACACTAAGCACTTCATTACCTTTGAGCCTTTGTTTATTGGTACACAAGTCCTTCAACACCTTTGCATACTTTGGAACTTGCTTGATAGCATCTATGAGTGGTATGTTCACATGGATCTTCTTGAGAATGTCTAAAATCTCCTTTTCTAGTTCCGCCTTCTTTGAATTTGCAAATCTGTGAGGGAAAGGTAAAGGAGGAACATAAGTAGAAACCAGAGTTTTAGAGTTAGAAATAGGTACCTCAGAAGTTTGGGGAGAATCCTCGATTTCCTCCTCCAAAACAGGTTCCTTTGGTGTTTCCACCGTGCCCGAATCAGCAACTTCGGGTTGCACAAGTTGTGTACCACTTCTCAACGTAATTGCATTGACACCCTCTTTTGGGTTGATAGGTTGATAAGGGAGTTTCCCACCATTTTGTGCCTTCAATTGATTCAACTCAATAGCCATAGAACCAACTTGCGTTTGCAAATCCTTACCGTACTCTCCGTTCTTTGCATAAAAGATTTCAGAAACTCTTCCATATTGGACCCCATATTTTGAGGTTGTTGTTGTTGTTGAAATTGTTGTCTCGGCTGGAATTGTTGTTGTTGAGGTTAAAATCCACTCGAAGAGTTGAAGGTAGGTTGTTGAACCGCTCCTTGCTTATTGGCATAGCTAAAATTGGGGTGATCTCTCCATCCCGGATTGTAAGTGTTTGAGTAGGGATCATACCGTCTTTGTTGATTTGGAAAGACCGCATTAACTTTGCTCGTCCTCATAAGCTTGAGAAGAACCTGGTATCACCGCGGCTGCAACTTGTTGAAGCATTGCGTTCATGTTACCCATTTGTTGACGAAGTTCCTCAACCTCGCTCACCTCATTCACCCTTCTTAGAATCACATCGGAACCACGACTCAAGAATTGTTGTGAGTTCGCTGCCATGTTTTCAATCAACTCTCTAGCTTGTGCCACCGTCTTGTTCACTAGAGCACCACCACCCGCAGCGTCGAGAAGATTCCTATCACTTGATTGGAGTCCTTCATAGAAGTATTGGATGATCATAGCGTCACTGAATTGGTGGTGAGGGCAGCTTGCCACCAATCTCTTGTATCGTTCCCAACATTCATATAAAGATTCTCCCACATTTTGCTTCATCCCACAAATCTCCTTTCGAATTTGAGTAGCCTTTGATGCAGGAAAATATCTCTCTAAAAAGAGTTTCTTCAACCCATTCCATGTTGTGACACTTCCGGCAGGTAAATAGTATAACCAATCCTTGGCACTATCCATTAAAGATAAACGAAAAACTTTCAACATTGCACCATCCGCCTCAACATCCGCTGGAAGCATGGCCGTGACAATGGTGTGGAAGTCCATAAGATGCTTGTTTGGGTCTTCATTCACCATGCCATGGAACTTTGGTAATTCTTTAAGCAACCCCGGTTTTATCTCAAAAGTAGAGTTCGTTTGAATACACCCCTGTTGTGTATCAAGCCTATGAGAAGCTAACTCATTGATTGAACGATTTGCATCACCCATTGCTTCTTCTTTTTCTTCAAAAGGTGGTTCTTGTTCACCCGGAACCTCTTGTTCTAAAACTGCTTCTCTTTGTTGGAAAGTCTCTTCTTCCGTTTCCAACTCTTGTTCTTCCGTTGTATCTTTACTTGGTTGGAGTATTGTGCCTCTTCGAGTAGCTATCCCGCACCGTGGATAATTCCAATCTTTAGAAGCCAGGGATTAGGTACCTGAAAACAATTCTCGCAAACAAGTTAGAAACAAGACAAGAAAACAAGAAGCAAAGATAAAAGCAAAAATAAAAATAAGAAACTAAAAACTTAATAACTAGCCGTATGCCTCCCCGACAACGGCGCCTAAATTTGATCGCTGTCGTATGCGTCAAAAATAATTTCACTTTCCTAAAGTATATGATAAGAAAGAGTTCGTTTCCACAGAGAGGCGATTGTAGTTATTACGTATTCAATTTCTTAAAGTAACCAATTGGGGGGATTTCTGAATTTTATGTAAGCAATAAAAGTAAATCAAAACAAAATAAATTGTAGAAAATAATCAATAGAGAAAGATATTGGTCAAGGAATTCATCTTCAATCCTAAACATGTGCTTGCATATATGATTAGAATTACGATTTAATCTCTTATATTATCAAAAGCCTAGAGAATCAAGAGAGCAATATAATCTAATAATTTCCTAAGTTCATCAACACACACATTAGAGCTGCGTATGTGAATTCTACCTAAAGAATAACCTAACACCTTGCGCTAATTAAGTTCAATTCCTAGGAGCATTAAGTTTCAGAAATAGGCTAATCAATGCAATTGTCATGCGTTGCGCATAACAATTCGGACAATGATCAAACTCTACATATGATTACGAGAGTGTATCACTACAAACCGTAAACATATCATGCTACTTGTATTCAGGGTTATCGCTTGATGAAAAACCATAAAATAGCTATGGACTAGGATGCAAGTTCAATTAATTGGCCACTTAACTAATCAAACATCATAATCCTATCACAATACATCAATCATGTGATTCTTAAAACAGTAGAGATGTAAACAATAATCAAGAGAGAAAACTATAATACATAAAGCAAACACAGGTTTTAGAAATAGGACTACATCCTTAACCAATAATATAGAATTTAGCTACTCATAGCTATGGAGTTCATCACAAAAATATGAATTGAATAAAGAAGAAGATGAACAAAAGCAAACCCTAGTTGCGTAAACAAAAGCGGCTCTTCCCTTTCTCCAAGAATAAAACGTATCTCCAAAAGTTGTAGGATTTCTCTTTTATAGCTCCTCTTGTTCCAAAATTAGGTCTAGTCTTCAAAGTCCATTAGATGAAAATCCACTAAGCCCATAAGAGAGAGAAACCCATGTAGAAAATATGTCCAAAAATGTGTCGTCGGAAAACTGGTATTATGGCCGGAAATCGGCCGGAATCCGGCACCGGAAAGTAGCTTAGGTGACTGGCAAAGTCCGCCCGGTCACCGGTCAACGAGTCAGGACCGAATCATTGAGTCAACTCGGTCTGGTCAACTGAGTGAACTCGGTCAATCACCGAGTCAGAACGAGTCTTGCTAGAAATCTTCTTCCAAACTGGGGTGTTAGCTTGACAACACCATGGCATACTTCTTCTTACTCATCTTTGGCGAGTGGGCTGAGTGGCCAAGGCCATTGCCATCTTGATGACCAGCCCAAATGGAATCATCGTCTCTCGCAAGAGTTCCCTTCTCAAGCCACCTGAATTGGGTACATAAATTTTTCCTCCTTGGCATAGATGACTCCATCATCTAGAAGGCGCACACATGGATCATTGCACGCACCAAGATGGCGCAACACAACTTCAATCAGATGCACACACTCCGCTTTGATGCATAAACAATTAAGCCAAACCAAAGGGAAATATGCATCAACGAGAACTTTTTCTTAAATCAGGCCTTAGCCTTTTTATTTATTGCACACTTAGGGTTACACACTTCTTGTTCGGATTACCCAATCCCTTCACAAGATCAGGCTTATATAGCCTTACAAAAGCTATGAGTGAACTTTACATGTGGCTAGCAACTCCAACCATTGTGGCTATACACCCTGCAAACATCCTAGCATTCATCTATACATGCATTTCACATTCATTCAGCTCAGATTCTCAGTAATAAATTCATAACACCATCTTTGTCATATAGGGTAGCAGCACATTCATTCCCAGGTTGTATTTGAGCTCAAGCAACCCTAATTCCAGCTGCTGCTTCAACATCATCTGGTATTGCTCATGCTTCTCATACTGGCACCACCAACACATTACAATTGCACCTGACTACTGCATATGCTCCATTACATCCATCTCAGTTCTTGGTTAACAGCCTCCTGCAATTTTAGTTCACCCATCACTACAACTGAACTGAATTCCGTCCAACTAACCAAGACCCATTTATCTCCAGCTGCACCTACAAACCATAACACCATCCCCTGCAACTCCATATGTTGTCTGCAACAACACACAATCCCAAACACAAAGCAAGTACCCAGAACTGTTGACTGCATTATCAATTTCAGTACCATCAATTCATTTTCTTACTGACATAACCAGTGAGACCATTATCAACCATCTGAGACTACACATCCTCAATTCCACAATTGCAGCTCCAGATTCCTTAACTTGTTGCCAATATTGAACACCAAACTACGAGCAGCATCTAGCATTCCCTGTCTCAAATCATCACAACAGCAGCGCCAGCTCAACTCAACCTGTCACCTCCATTCTGCGCCACTACAGGTCACAACAAGCACCAGCCATACCAATAGCTTCACCTGAACTCCCATGCCTGCAACCTCTATAATATTTCATTTACTGACTGTTGTGCTTGGTCTCATCCCAGCTGCAACTTCAATCCCAGGCCAGCACCAGCTCAACCTCCCGCTCCAACTATAGCTGCAAGATGCTAATTTTGCCAGAACCCATGACATGTCTCAGTTCCACTCATTCGAGCACCAGCAACCTCAACTCTTCACTGTGATATCAATCCACTATCATCTCTATAGCGGCATCAGTCATTCTTCCAATTTAAGCCATTCTCGCTTTCTCAACCATCACAGATTCAACACCACAACTACCACCTGCAACTCAGCATTTAGCCATTGATCCATGGTCAACAGCTCAAATCAACCCATCTGCATCTACTCAAACTTCACCTTCTTGAATTTCATACTCTGCCATAAAGCCATTCCAGATTTTCCTCAGCCAAATCCATGGCAACACCAGCAAGAACTCCACCAGGCTCTAATTTGCAAACCCAGTCGAGCTAATAGCAGCACCAGATACTCAATGCTTGCTCCCATCTCCTTTGACTGCAATATCCATAACCTGCAATGCATTTATTCCATACCATGTATCTTCAATTCTAAAGAAACCCTAACCAGGTTCAGATCCCCTTTCTTCCATCATTGCTTCCTTCTTCTACCGTAAATTTGATGCTCAACCAAATCCACCAGAAGCTCAATCTTCAAACATAACAAATTCACATCGACCCCTAATCTCAGAGCCCTCAACTCTCAAATTCTTCTACCAACAACACACAATCATCTCATCCCCTAAGAGATACTGGGTTCAAAGTCAAATCCAGTAAAACCCATCTTCGATTTCATGAATTTCTACTTGTTCAAACCCTAATTCGTTCCATAAACACCCATCTGCTTTCCATTCAACATCTCAAACAACGAATTCGTCTCAGACCCTAAGTTAATTTCACGGGTTTCATCATCTTGAGTTAAGCGCATCATCTTCTAGATCGAATTTTATTTTAATGGTGCCGCCTAGAAACTCCTTTCTTGATTTCAGGTGAAATGAGGGAGAGACAAACCAATGATTAGGAAATGGGTTGGAATTTTAGGTCTCTGTTGGAATGGGAATGGATATAGCCTCCCAGGTGGAGAAGATAAGGGATATCCAGGATGACTTAAGGCACCCCATGAACTGATACGAGCCACCAGAAAATGACAACCCCTCATCCTCTATTGTGCTCTCGATAGCACATGCATACGAAATGACGCTTCCGCCCTTCTTGCTCAAATTGAATGATTTCCGCTTCTTTTCCTCCGTGCGACTCCAGAATACCTAATAACTCAAAAACACGCGTATAGTACATAATTCACAAGAAAAATAGCAAAGAAAGCGTAACTACTATATAGTAAATTAGGTGTTTTAGACACCTATCACATTCGCTGATTTTTACGTGTACATACGCTATAAAATCACTAAACTCATACATACACTACGAATTCATCAACTCATAAATTGTTTTCTTTCAACAATTTTTCATAAATCAAAACTTGATTTATATTTAATAAAACGTGAATAACTCACGTACCTTTAAAAAAAAATCGTGAGTTAATGACTCACGTAAATATAAAAAAAAAAAAACTTTTTGCTCAACCGAGCATTCGTCTACGAAACGAGGGTCTTTTCTATTTTTGTAAAAGTCTACATATTTCAAACAAAATTTTTAAAGTTCGTAAACAAATTTTCATCATGAACTCCAAGTCTTTTCAAAATTCCTATAACCCTAAGGATTATTATTTATTACTTTTACGAACAAACCTAGGTTCTTAAAAGTATTTGCAAAATTCATGCTTCGAAAACAAACTTGGGTTTTCATGAAACCTAATAAACAAAACTTTTTCTACTGCAACTAGACCATGTTTATTCAAAGTTTATGAATATCTTCCATATTAGGGATTTTTGCTCGTTCCTTCAACTAACGAACAAACAGGCATATATATATATGTTTTCTGAAAATCCTTCATAAATCCTATGCATGCATGCAACCATGGGAATTTTGGTTTTGTGAACAACTCATCAATCATGAAACATACATAAAAAAAAAAAGGACGGACGGACGGACTTACCTGTCAGCGCCAGCCGGAATTTGGTCGGGCGGTGGTCGGACGGGCGGCGGTTGGTTCCGACAAATTTTCCTGCCGCTGCTCGTGAAGTGATGGAGAGGAGAAGAGTGGTCGGTCAATCAAAACACAAAAAGAATTTTAGGGCTTCTTCCCTTTTATATCAAATTTATTTCCAAAACATAATAAAACATGGGTTTCCTTTTTGGAATTGGACCCATGAATCCTAAACCGACCATAACTAGGCTTCTGAATGTTCAAATAAGCAGTGACTTATCTCTCCATGCATATGAGGTGACACTCTATCTTGCTATCAGGGTCCTCATCTGTGCATTTCCTCGTACATGACATCATTGGGGTAAATCGAGGATTCTGAAACTACCTTTGTAGACTGAGCTCGACCAATGATCTCGTCGGCTGAAAATCACCATTTAATGCTTACTGTGGAACATGATTGTTCCTCACTAAGCATGGGACTTAATGTAGATGGTGGATTTTCAACAAAGGTTAAAACCGTAAAATTATGAGGCGTGTTTTTGACACGGCTTTCAGGCATGCAACGATTCATATTTTACGAAGCCATGATGAATATGTTTTAGAAAAGCCTCCACTGGCTGAGCGTTCGATCCCTGGCATTTCGTCGTGACCTCTATGCAGAATAACGTATTTGGGCGGTTCTCCGTAGATTGAGAGCTTAACGCCTTCAGGACGTCGGTGACACTCACTGTTCCCTGACTGCAGGAGAGAGACCTACCTCCACATAGAAGAATAGTTGGGCGGAGGACGCCTTCAGGACGTCGGTGACACTTCCCTGACTATGTGGAGAGACCGTGTATACATTCAGGTGGTTCTCCGTAGATTGAGAGCACTAACGCCTTCAGGTCGTAAACAACACCGTGACTCCCTGACTATGCACCATTCAGAATAGATGTGACGCTTTAACTGGCTAATATCTTTTCTGTAATAAATTAATTCTGCCGCGACATTCACCACTGAATTCCCAGAATAATCTATTATTGCTCCTATTCCATGGTCGAATCCACGGCCTGATCCCATGGAATGACAATAACAATTGCTCTTATTCCATGGTCAAATCCACGGCCTGATCCCATGGAATGGCAATAAAAATTGCTCCTATTCCATGGTCGAATCCACGGCTTGATCCCATGGAATGGCAATAACAATTGCTCTGATTCCATGATCGAATCCACGGCTTGATCTCATAGAATGGCAATAAACTACTACATTATCTCATTATTCCGATTTCATGATCGAATCCACAGTTGATCTCATGAAATGGTGATAGATAATTTTAATTACTCTTATTTTATGGTCGCATCCACGATCCCATAGGATGGTAATGCTTGCTTTATTATTCTGAATTCATAGTCGAATCCACAACTGATCCTATGAATTAATAATAAACAACTATTCATTTTTATTACTCAGTTTCATGAATTATTCTCCACTGAATTTCATAAATTAGTAATAAATACAAAATAACCGGGCATCTGGATCATCACTGAGTAAGCTCCAAAACAATGGTGCAAGTGTATTCGACAAGGATGCACGACTGAGCACCCGGATGAACGAACGAACATCCAAAGAATATGAAACAATGAGGAATCCTACGCAAAACAGGAGAAAACAATAAATATTAATAAAATAATAAGAAGCGCCCAGGGCCGGGCCCACCGGCCGGACGGCCGTGCCCTAGCCATGGTCGGTCCATGCCTCTTCCATTATTTTCCTTATTTTTTGTTATTTCATGAACTCATGAAAACTCCTTGGTTTTAGCAACTTTCCTTGTTTTTGCAAAAAACTCATGAATCCTCCATAACTTCATGGATTCATGAAATAATGTTATAAAATAAGGAAAGGTGTGCGGGACCGGGCAACCTAGCTTGCCGTCCATGCCCGAGCCGTGGTCGGTCCCATACCTCACAATTCTTAGCTTTTATAATTATTATTCCGTAATCTCATGAAACTCCTTTGTTTCAATAAAAACTCATGGATTCTCCATAACTCCAAGAATTCTCCATAACTTCAAGGATTCATGAAAAATAATATTATAAAATAGGGAAAGGTGTGCGGGACTGGGCAACATAGCCGACCGGCCGTCCCCGGCCGTGCCCTAGCCGTGGCCGGTCCCACATCTTGCAATTCCTAGTCTTTTATAATTATTATTTTCCTAAATTCATGAAACTCCTTGGTTTGAGAAAAAATCATGATTTCGTCATAACTTCTCAAATTTTGCTCAAATCATGAAAAACCAAAAGCCAACAGGTCACACGACAGGCTAGCCTCTCACGGAAATTTTAAATGTTAAAATACACTTATTTTAATATTTACAAAATATTGATCAATTGAGCATACATGCTCATTCCAACAAAAATCAAGAATTTCAGTCAAGATGAAACTCCTCTGAAAATTCACAACATTGCTCGAATGCACATCAGAAAATACTGAAACTCTCAGTACGGAGACACGAGCACCACGGAAACACGTGCATGCCTTCATGACCGACCAGAGTCATCCTTAGGGATTGCACAAAGCCGGTCCCACACGTTTTCATAATTCTGGCCAAATTTGCTCAATTGCTTGTATTGGGCCCAAACTATCTCCAACCAACCTAGGGATTGCTCAAACGGCCAACAACTGGTCACGTGACCACCAAGAGCCGGTCCCATGCTCTCTTGGTCGGTCCCATCTTTCATACCTAGGTTTTATCACCTAATGCTGAACCCAACAGTATTTCAGTAAATGATGAAACCAACATTTAATCATCATTCTTTCACCAATCCTCAAACTGAGAAACCTGGTGCATGCTCACTCGAGCACCGGGCACCACATGGATGCCCATAATCCCATGTGGTCGGTCCCTCTATCCCTCATGACCTATTTCAGCGATTCATCAACTATGATCTGAAATTAGGGTTTTGAATAAATGCTCCACGAATCATCACTCTGAGCACGATTCAAACACTAATGAATTTATGATGGATTCAACAACCAACATCTGAATTAATCATATAATATTTGGTAGCTTACTAATATTTTAATATTTTATTGGGTCACGTCACCAATAAATGTTTCGTCGAATCGAGCAATACTTGCTTAGTTGCTCAAATATCGATCCAGCTATCAATATTTGGTCATTTATCAGTAATTTGTCGAATTGAGCAATACTTGCTTGCAAATTATCATTCAATAATTTTGCGATACTTGCTCGACAAATTATCAACATTCAGTAATTTGCCAAATTGAGCGATACTTGCTCAATTGCTCGTCAAATTCTCAATATTCAGTAATTCGTCGAATTGAGCAATACTTGCTCTGTTGCTCGAATATTGATCCAACTATCAATATTCAGTAATTTATTAGTACAGTAAAAACTCTATATATTAATAGACTTGGGACTTCATAAAATTATTAATATATGGAGTTTATTAATATAGGGAGGTATACCCAAAAAAAAGTAGCTCGACAAGAAGTTTTAAATATGCTTGACAAGTTGGAAATATTTTAGCTTCAACAAGAAGGTGCACATAGTCACGAGGTCTTAATCATATGTAAATCAAAATATGCGATAACAATCTAAAAAAATTACATCCTTTTCTCAAACAACTATAGATACATATTTTTCTTTATCTTGGTGTAACAAGATCTATAATATTCAGATATGTCTATTATAGTAATATATGGAGGTAAATTCCTTATGGTGGGACTAGAAAAATCTATTAATATTAAAATGTGGAGTTTATCACTATTTATAACTGGCCCAAGTTGGGACCATGATTTTTTATTAATATATAGAGTATCAATATATGGAGTTTTTACAGTATTTCGTCGAATCGAGAAATACTTGCTCAGTTGCTCGAATAATCCACATATATTCAGTAACTCATCAATATTCAACAACTCGTCGAATTTACAATATTTGCTTAGACGAGCAACATTAACATTCATGAATCGATGAGCATTTGTCAAGCATGCTCAATTCAACAAAACCTATACTCATTGTCTAATCAGTCAACAACTGACAAACTAAATACATGTCTGTCATGCAGACTCCACGATTAGTGAGACATCAATCACGTCAAATTGGGGGATAACAACTAGGGTTTTGGTCTGGCGGCCTACAGCACGTGGATTTCATCCACGACGAGAAATGTGCGTAAGTTGTGTAAACGATTGAAGGAGTTGGCAAAGTAGTGGGTGCACGATCCGTCAAGTCTCCACACGAAATGGAACTGACTTTAACACGATCTTCCACTTGCCCACTCTTCCACTCATGAAACCATCACACTTACAGGGATCAAGGTGTTCACAACTCTGACAATATAAATAAGTCTCTGAATCCATGATTAAGGACAACAAATGATCACTAGATATCGGCAATTATCCAGAATTTCTCGAGTAACTACTCTCAAGAATTCATCAATCCATCAGAACTTATTCAAACTCCACAGTTCACCAATTATTGCAGAAACCTTCAACACATCTACAATCCTTGATCATCATTGATCCCACACAATTCTCAGCTTCCCTCCTACATATCAACCCATCTCCCTCTTTGCGACAAAATTGACTCTAGAACGGCCATTGACTTAGTTTAGGCCGGAGTCCTACAGATTGATCTCTCGAATCTAAGCACTCCCTTTGCAGTGCATCTGTGTGAGGTTAAGCAGTTTGCTCGGTCGAGGAGTCTTGACGACACGCTCGACTCTTCACTTTCCTAAAAAACCAGCAAACCGTTTTTTCCCCATCCACAGACATGTTACTCCCCCTTAGTCTGTGCTTTCACTCTTTCGTTAGATAAAAACATTCAAGTACCAATGTTCTTTTCCATAGCGATGCCAATCAATATAAATATCAATGCCAGCATCACTTGTTTACTCCATATATTTCTCCCCCTTTTTTTTCACAAAAATGACAAAGAAACGAAAAAATAAAGGACAACACGAAAAGAATCTTGCAAATCTCAGAATAGACTTGCAAACCTGTAGAGTTAGGCACGAGGGTTCCATACATCATGTTCTGATAACCAATATCAAAACCGAAACTACAAGTAGTCTTATTTTGATATGTTACCAAGGAAACAATTGCCCAAAATAATTTTTCCAATTTAGTTTAGCAAACCAAAAACAACTAAGCATATTAGTCCCTTTGCTAAACCGATTGTTCAAAAACGACCGCTTAATTCGATAAGACCAAAATAAAGATAAATTCCATTTTTCTCATCAGGTTCTAATTATCCATAAACTTAGACCTTTCAATTTTAAACAAGACAAGTACTAGGTTAGTTAACTAGCATTTCTTGTTTAGGGATTCAGTTAGACTTGAATAACCGAAACCTCACTTCGATAAGTCTAACTAAGATCAGAATTAATTTAGTTTCTTATCCAGAATCGAATTGGACTAAATAACTCATCCCGTACACATATTATTTCGTTAAGCCATAAATAATTCATACAAACAAAAATAAATCAACTTGCATAATTATTCACCTCAACCGGAAGCAATTGAATCAACATAGACATTATAAGCACCGCAATTGCACCGTAATTTTGTAAGCCTAAACGATTGATACCATACAAAAGCAAGATAACAATAGTTTTTCTTAATCGGAACCAACTGAATCACACACACACATCAATTGTACCAAAATTCTGTAAGCCTAAACAATTGATACCACACAATAAAGCAAGATAACAATAGTTTTTCTTAACCGGAACCAACTGAAACACACATACACACACATATCATGGAATAAATATCAATTGAACCGAAATTTTGTTAAGCAAAAGCAACAAATTTATATAATATAAACTCAGGCTTTTCTTAAACAGTAAAACAATTAACTAACAAGATTGTTACCTCAAATTTCGCATCCACTTCTCCAATATGATTGCATCTTCGTCCAGGGAGAATTGATATCGAAATATCACCACGTTGTCATCCTTATGCATGAACAAAATAATAACAACACACCTCAACCTTTACCAGAGAAAGGATGAAAACCGGTTTTAACAATTGCAAGCAAAAGTTGAAAACCGTCGAAACACATATGCTTTTATGCTAAAACAAAACCGATTCAACATATTGTGACTTTTTCACATATTGTTTCTATTAGAACCCCTCATAATCCTTTGATAAAGTCTACCTACTAGGTCTAGAACTTAATCTCGCTAAATCAAAAAGTCACCCAAACCATGAGGGTTCACAATATATGAGATCGAATATTAAGGTAGTAAAACCTAAATCAAACATCCCATAAACATACATAGCAATAAGGTAAAAGCAATTAAGCACATGCTATGTAAACCAAAAACTATCACAAGAAAAATTACTCAAACAAATAATTATATTCATAATAGACCAATACAATCAATGAAAGAAATCAAAAATTGACGTCTATTTTTCTTGTCATTTGTGAAACTCTGAAATAGGCTTTTTAGAGTTTTCATCCAATGCTGAAACTAGATCCGAAGATTTCACTGGATTCCAATCATCTTCAATGATCACGAGCCTAGATTCAAGACTCACAACATTGTTATTGACTTCTTTAACTTCCTTTTTCAAATACTTTTCCATGTTCCTTACTTCACATAAAATTAGATCCAGCTTTAGTGAAAGATTCTTGAGAAGATTATCATTGAGAGAGGAGATCTCTTCATTAGGAACATCATGTTGAAGCACTGGAGATGAATCAGAATCTCCATTAGAATATTCAAGATGAAGTTTCTTATTTGGAAACAATATTGTCCAGACTTTTTGAGTTTTTCTGAGAACTGCAACTAGAGGTGGACATTTTTGACTGAACTCTGCGAAAATGAGGCAATATATTTTACCTCTTATAAGTTTCAGAACTTTTCTTCAAAGATCTTTGAGAATATTTTTCATAACCGAAAAATTAATTTTTAGAAATATTTAAAACTAAATATTTACATCAGTATCCTTACTCCATATTATTAAGGGTAACTCGTAAGGATTCATGATAATCGGTTAGACTACCACAATCTGGTTGTTGAATTTTCTTCCTTTGGAGATTTCAACAGAATGTTTGAGCACTTAGATTCACTTCTTAGTATTGTTATGGGATCATGATACTCATGGAGCTTATTCTCTTGTTTCGAAGAGATTTTCGATCTACGATTAGATCTTGATTTTCTGGCTTTATACAGTCTCTCTCTCTGTTTTGTATTTAAACATTCCCTTTGAAAATGCCCACTTTGTTTGCATGAAAGCAAACACTTAATTATTACGCTTCTTGGAATCGGATCCCTCAGATTTCTTTATTCTTGCCTTCTTGTTTCTTGAATCATTCAACCTAGGTGATGAATTTTCAAAGCGATTGAGTCTCTCTCTCAATTTCTGATTTTCTGCTTTTAACACCCTAATCTCATTTGACAAGAACGAATGTCGGAGATGAGTTTAGATACTTGTACTCTTTCGGAGCATTGAGTAATCTCGATTTTCTTTAGACGCTTGTTAAATTTCTCTTTATCATTCAGAAAACTCTGTTTGAGTTGATCAAACGATGACTTTATTTCAAAAATGTCAGACTGAAGAAGATGAGTTCTTTTATCTTTACATGGAAACGTTTTTTCGAAAATTAAAGGATTGAACTCTTCATGAGTATCTATGTTTGGAAAGGTTTTAGAATCACAGATTTCTGCAATAGTTGCAACATGATGTATCTCATCGACTTGATTATTCTCATTAGGACAATAATCAAGAGTGGCAGTATAAGCTTTTCTTTTCCACTGTGTATCCTTGGTTGGACAGTCTGGAGAGATATGGCCAAAGCCTCTGCACTTGTAACATTTGGGAATAACATCATCATCATCATCCCAGGTGTCTTCACATTTAAATGGAGGAACACTTTTCCTTTTTGACGCATGTGCTCCTCTTTTTCGATGTCTCTACAGTCTTTTGAATCGTTGAGTAATAAGAGACAAGTGATGGTTTATTTCTCCTTCATTTTCAGAAAAGAGATCTTCTTGATCATCGGAATCTTACGAATATTGAGTCGAAGCTCCTTTTATGGATTTATAGCCCAGATTGTCCTTTTGTTTAGACAACATTTCTTGATCAAAGATCTTTAGTTTTCCAACTAAGGAACTTCTAGATAGGGACGAAAGATCATCAGCTTCAACGATTGCATGCTTCTTAGAATCGTATCTAGATGGCAACGATCTGAGAATCTTGCATACTATATCCTTTTCAGAAATAATCTTTCCTAACGAGAAAGAGGCATTAATTATCTCAGAGAGTTTAATGTGAAACTCCTCAAAAATTATCGTTGTCATCCATTCGAAGGTTTTCCCACTCGGAAGTGAGGGTTTGAAGTCTAGCTTCTTTCTCTGACGAATTTCCTTCGAATACGATCTGAAGATTATCCCAAGCTTCTTTCGAAGTTTGACATGTTGACACATGATGTTGTAGGTCGCGACTTACAACATGAATAATAGCATTCAAACCATCTGAATTCTGCTTTGCAAGTGCCTTTTCTTCGTTCGAAAACTCTGCTAAGCGTTAAAACTCAGTTTTTGAATTTTCTCTCTTTGGTAGAGTATAACCATCGACGACTAATAGCCAATTATTAAAGTCTCGTGATTGAAGAAAAGATCTCATAGTATATTTCCACCATAGATAGTTTGTTCAGTCAAATCTTGGCGGCACATTAATTGAAGTCGATTCATGAGAACTCGAGTTCATTCTTATAGGTTGGATCGCACCAAACACAGATTGTTAGATCTTTTCGTGCTTGCCTGCTCTGATACCAATTAAAAAGGCGAGGGTACCCAAATATACATCAAGCTAAAACTTTTCCTACCTATAATTCCTTTATCCTAAAGTGATTGTCTATGGACTGAGTCGAGACAATGCAACTAATCGGTTCACACTTCGTGTGATCGTCTATGGATACGATATCGAGACAATACAACAACGAAGTATGTTTACTTGATACAAAGGTTCGGACTTAACCAAAAACAATAGGATTGATTATCAAGTAAATAGGAATTAACGTTTGTGTGATTTACTTTATAATAAAACAATTATAATGCGGAAAATAAAAGTAAATGACACAACAAGATTTTGTTAACGAGGAAACTGCAAATGCAGAAAAACCCCGGGACCTTATCCAGAATTGAATACTCTTAGGATTAAGCCGCTACACAAAATTACACCTAACTTCGTATAGTTGAGACCAAGTAACTAACCCTATAGTTCACTTAGTTTCGTCTGTATTCCCACGCCTCCGACTTGTGAATAAGTCACGTACTTGGAACAATTCCTTTGGTCGTATTCCAAACATTAAAGGAACAACAAATCTGTTTGGTATCAACTCTATTCAACCAAGTGATATGAGTCGGACAAAGGCTCTTCTATTTATCTTAACATAATCTCCTTCGTCGGGTCCTTAGATATATCTTATGTTCAATCACCCAAAGGTAATCGTTTAAGATTAATGCAATCAATACCTTTAATCACAAGGAAACGTATTTACTCAATTAATCAATCCAATCTACCACAAGGATAAACCGATTATTAATTGGATCATCTTTTACCGAAATAATTATTGTGCACACCAAAGATTATAAAACCCAAGTTAGATCTTCAATATCTTCTTTGTATTCAAATCTTCTTAAATCTTCAATAAAAAAACTACGCACAATCACTTGAATCTCTTGTGATCAATCACGTACAGAACGGAGTCTGTTAACAATGGATTATCACAAGATCATCTTTAGAACTAACAATAGCCTAAAGATCCCTGTCGAAACTCTGAACTAGTTTGAGTGAATCTTATATCAGAAGAGAAGATTCTCAAGAATAAACAAACTAGGTGCAATCAGATTTCAACCACCATTAGTCAATCAAATCAATCTAAAACAAAGATAAACCGCAATTATCTAGTTTCCCACCAACGGGTCGCGCTAGAGCTTATAAATCCCAAAGAAGACTTTAAATTGAGCGGTCGTAAGAGATTTCACAAAATTAGGTTACTCTCCTCTCCGAATAGGCGGCTACACCAATAACAACAACAAAATAGTAAATTTGTTGTTACGAAGGATTAGTTTGCTAGAAAGGCAAACTTCGTGAATTTATAGACAAGGAAGTTTGGACACCAAGGAATTTCCAAAACCGAAAATATTCTCAAAATATTCATAGAAGCACAGATTCGGTTTTCATAATTCCTGGAAATGCTCTGTCCAAAAATAACGATTGAAATCTCTCGGAAAATCTAATTAGTAAATGCACATTACTAATTCTGTAATTTTCCTACAAATGAAATTAATAACCTTAATTAAAAGATTCTTAACTTACTTATGTTTCGATCTTGGGATTCTCTTCTCTTAGCCGTTAAGGAATATTTTTGAACAATTATAGAAATAAACATTCACATCACGTGTTCAAAGTTTGTCGACATCTTAACTTTGTAAGTTCTCTTTCACACTTACAACCTTGAAACCGATTTGCCACACTTCCAAACAAGTTTAGAATTGGTTCATCTGACTTTCAAGAACTATGTGATTGATAAAATGATGAGTGCCAAATATTGCATATTTCTACATCTACTTATTGGCATTTAACTCATCTTTTGTGCCCAAGAATCAGATATTATCCCATATTCTGTGTTTTATTTGTTTTCAAGAATAAATATTTGTACTAATTAATTTTGTGTTTTTAGGTAATAAATAAAGCTCGGAGAAATTGAGGAGCCAAAAGAGCAAAGAATTGGAGGCAAGCGTCTATGGAACAAAGCCAAAGTCGGGCGGCAACGATTTTGCAACCCAACAAGTAGCAACTCATCTACAAGACATGGGCTTGAGCTAGACCCGACCCGTGACCCTGGATTCGAGCCCGTCCATTGAGCCGTTAGATTTGATCTAGTCTTCATCCAACGCCGCTCCAGCTCCTACACATCATCTCTTGATACTCCCGCTCCACACCTAAACCTCTTATATCCCGAGCCGTAAGATTGTCTCCCAAGATCCAACGCTCGCTCCGCCTGTTCCTTCAAAGACTCGATGCTCCCGCCTCACAACGCATCCATCAAACCTTATACCCTAATCGACCTAACCTCATTTTCTCTTCCTTCTTCTCTTTCTTCTCTTCTCTCCCTCACCCCGACAGTTGCAGAGCTTCACCATCTCCCGACCAGGCTCTGCAACGCCACCTTCATCACCTTCCTCCATCACCAACAACTCCATCAGAGCAGCCGCACCACCCCCTACCTGCTCTCTATCTCTCCCATAGCCTCTTACCTAGAAGCTAAGTGAGAGATAGAAAGAACTAGGGTTAGGTCACACCAAATCAACCCATACATGGAGCTATGAGGCGATTGACAGAAGAGAGAGCGGATTGAGCGACGTGGGTGAGAGGTTTTCATTTAATTTCTATTTTAAAGTGAATTTAGGGTTTGGTTTTCTTTGCATGTATAAATAGAGGAACTGTGTGTGTAGAAACTCATGCCTGGGCTAGCCAGAGCACCACTTTAGCTTTATTTGTATCTTGTTATGTTCTAAGTAATTTTCCGGGGTGTTTGATGAAACCCCGATTTCCATGGATAAGCATATCTAATTTATGATGTATTCTTGCTGTGTTATATTGTGTAGGATTAGTAAGTAATTGAGGAAGCTAAGAAGCCTGTGATGAGCTGTACTGTAAGAAGACAACTCATACTAGGGGTTGATTAGAGAAATCAATTAACAAACATCCATGTTAGACTTTCATGGGAAAGCTCAAGAACATAGTTTAAGTTAGATTGCCTGACATGAGATTAGAGGTGGATTCACCACCCTGATGTTTTCCAATTTGTTACAACTTATTTCCTTGCCTTAGTTTAGAGGCACAAAACAGCTCAGTCGTATCTACGACACCAACAATAGTTCTGTCACTCCTAGAAATCAGTTAAGTAAGCCATAGATCAACATAAGCACCACAAGTCTCGTGGTTCGACCCGTATTTGCCTTGTTCTACTTTGAAGACACCGTGCACTTGCGGTTTATAACAAGTAGGCTAAAAATCAGACCATCTTCCCAGCCTACCAAGTTTTTGGCGCCGCTGCCGGGGACTTGGCGTGTGCCCTGTTGATTGTTGCTTGCTTCCCTGTTTTCATTTTAAAACTTTGTATATATGTGTTAGAGTTTATCTTGTTGTCCACTGTTGTAGTATACCTTTAACTGTCATCTTTTATGCACTGTTACATTCTTGCATCTCTGTATAATCTTAGAATTTCTTCCTTGTAACATTAGTTGTAAGTTAAAGCATATCATTTGCATCCCTGTGACTCATCTACAACTTGCATTTTAGTATCCTCACCTGTGCATTCCATTAGCATATGATTTTTGTAGTTAGCTATCTTAATTTGCATATCTATCATCTTTCAGTGCTTCTCATTAGCTTACATCTCATCTGTAGCTAGAGTTAGCTTAAATTGCACTTTTAATTCTCAGCTGCATTTTCTAGCACCTCATTTGCATCTCAACTTTTTGATCTGAGCTATAAGCATCATTTACCTGTATAGTAGTGTTACTTGAAATTCTTGAACCCAGTCAGTCCAAGTAACCAAGTTTATCAACCTGCCAAATCCCAGTCAGTCCAAATAGGCATAACTGCTACTACTTTTCCCCTTGCAGTCCAAATCTTCAGTTAACATCTCATGGCAGTCATATTGTATGTCTTGCAACTCTAACTGTTAAATCTCAGCTATGAAATGCTTCAATTTTCATGCACATTCCTGGGGACTGAAATTTGCTTGCTGAGTGAACAGTACTGTGAGTCGTTGAGCAAGCCCAAGGAAGAGAAGGAAAAGGCGCAAAGCTTGAATTCACAAAGCACCGAGCAGCCCCGCAATTCATGCTATTCATGTGAGTGGTTCAATGCTAGTTGATGGTGCTTTCGATTTTGTGCTAAATTGTGTGGGTATATGCATGACAGAGTAACTACCCTGCTAGGCAACCATCCATAATTGTCTGATGAACTCATTGTATGCATATCTCTTTGACACTTGAGCAGTTTTTGAAATTTTAAAGTGTATGCTTTCCTGTGACCTATGCACTGAAACTAGGGTGAAATAGTGCAGATTTTCACTGTGCTGTAACATCTTAACTTTCCACCTGGCTTGTGCTCAACTCCAGCCCCTGTAGCTGTAGAGTTGAGCTATAACTTGGTTAACCAAGTTGGCTGCAAACCCCACCTGAGCCACAACTTTGAATTTTCACGATCTGTGAATCACAAACATGCTAGCTCAGAATGCCCTAATCTTGTGCTAACCAATATGCAAATGTGAAATAGCCATTATGTTGCTGATCCATATGACATTTTGAGTTTGTGTTTGCTAGCTACTCCGTCGCTTTAACCCGTGCATGACTAAAATTGAGCCGGGTATCATTGTTTATACACCTGTTTGCCCTTGCATAACAAAGTAGCTATCCAACCCAAGCACCGCCCGAATGCATGATAAAACCTCTTGCTAGGAAGTGATCAATATCTGAAATCTGGAAAGATTGTGTGTTCTGTGCTTGTGTGAACCCTGAGCATAACCTGTGAATCCCTAGTTAGCTGTTGCCCTACACTTCAGCAAGCTCTAGTCAGACAACTAAAGCTAATACCACATCTGTGTGTCTACCAGCTGATGTCAACTAAACCTTTTGTGGCCTGAGCATAAACCTGTGTACATTTCCTGTCATTTGATCACTTGCCAAGCTAGTCACCTTGAGTTGCAAACCCTGAGCTTACCCAAGTGTATTGCTCTACCCTGTTAACTTGCTAGCCCCCTGAAGCTGCAAGTTTGAGCAAACCCTGAGCTTGGCTGTAACCATCAGACCTGGTCCCTTTGCATGATCAGTTAGATACCTTCTTGAGCATGCTGTCAACCTTATTTGTGAAATCTTGTAAGCCCGTGGAAACCAAGCCTGTACCTCGCTCATCCGATCTGTCAACTGAGTCTGTGAGAGACTTGTATGACCACCAGTGTTAGGTGCTAAGACACATACCCCAGTACAACCTGGTGTGATTAATCATTGTGCAAACAGCATATCAATCGCTCCAGTTTACCTCGTCAACCTTGTTGCATCTCGTGAATTAGTATTAGTGTGCCATTGCCTTGCTTGTTCGATAAACCAATTGCATTGCTAAACATGTATGAAATCTGTGTTTTTGGGTGAACTGTGCTGTAACTCCTTGGCCTCGACTAGACTTGCGCTTAGCTCCAGCCCCTGAAGCTATTGAGCCTGCAAGCCTATTGAAACCCAGTCAACTGGCCTTGTGCTGTACCCTGAATAGCTGTTCATCTGTTGCATAGCCTTTGAATTGCTCTGTGGTGTTCTGTGCACATAAGCTTTCCTAAGCTGTGCTGTCTGTATAAGTGGTGGTGAGCACAAAACTTGTGCTGTGCTGTGCACTCTCCAAGGCATCCCTGTATGCCAGAAATTGGGTATCATTTCTTTTATGAGTTGTGTCTGTGACTTGCATGATCTCCCCTGAGAATTTTACCCAAGTGTTGTTTTTGCTGGGCTGTGCATTTGCACAACTACTGAGCCCGCTGTGCAACTGGGTTGTGCAACATAACTGTTCACATACCTCGGCTCTGCAATAAACCAAACAAGCCCACAATAAACCAAACTGTGCACTGGGCTGCATAAGCTGAAGCCCATAACCATTAGGCTAAACATCAACTGGGCTGTGCAACAACCTTCAGCCCACATAAGCCACACTGCTGGGCTGTGCATAAAATTTTCAGCCCACACCCACTGGGCTAACTGAACCCAAACATGGGCTCTGTTTCTGCACCAAACCAAATCCCACATAAACCAAACCAAACCCAAATAAACCAAAACTGAGCCCACAACAACTGGGCTTTGCATAACCTTTGGGCTGTGCATTTGCGTCACTTGGGCTTGCATCTGGACTTAGTATACTTGATGTGTGCTAGGCTATATGCTTCTTTTAGAGCCCAAATTGAGTTGCTAGACCATGTCGATTTTGGTCTGAATCGGGATGGAAACAAATCCATCGAGAGCTTGCTTACGGCATGCTTCACAAGATGAACTCCCCACATACCATAGTGATTTTAGGGAATATTATGAGCCTTCTCGTGGCCCCCGACCTTGAATACTCATACCCTAACCATCATGAGCACATGTATCGTCACCACAAGTGGGGAGATGAACAATTTTATACTCCCCCGACTCCTTGTTTACAATCACTAATGGAAACGCTCATGGAACAAAATGCTAGGCTTGAACTGAATGCAATACATGACCATCCATATAGCAACATGTCTGAATTTCCCTTCTCTAGTGAACCTCATGCTCAACCATACAATGAATATCCATATGAGGAATGCATACCCACTAGTGAAGACTCTCCTTCAATAGAACAACTCACTATGATTCTTCAAAGGAACCTGATTGAGTTACAAAATGAAGATTGGAAGGAAACTTATGATATGATGTTTGTTATTCCTGATGGTTTTGAAAATAGTGTTTCTAGGCCTACTCATGCAATTAATATTGAATATGAACTAATCTAGAGGTAAATGAGTACACTAGAAATGCTACAAGTTTGAATAGGGAAATGCATTTTTGTTATGATGATGATGATGATGATTATGATATGTTAGAAGAGCATGTGCATGCTGAAAATATGATGGAATCTTTTGGTTCAGAGACGTTAGGCGTCTCTTCTGTGAACCCTATGAATGATACTTCTTCTAACATTCATACATGTGATATTAACTCTGAGCTTGGATTTGTGAAATTCTTCAGTGAATGTGAGCATGCTACACAACTTTCTTGTGACTTAAGAAAGGATGAATCTTCTGTTGACACTAATGTTCTTTTGGATCATGATATTATTTTTGTGTCTGATTCCCTGTCCATGTCACAACATGTTGCCTCCTCTGATGATTATGACATGGAGATTGATGAATTGTTCTATGCAGGTGAGCATGATTTACCTTTGTCTGACCTTAGGAAAGTGTGTGATGGTACAAATGATCTTATACATGAAAACAACTTAGATGTACCTAATCTATCTCCTAAGGCACAGATTGAATCCCTTCCACCAAACCTAGATGTAGTTTGTAACAAAATTGCAAAACCAACTTTTCTGAAAATGCCTAATTTAGGCCTAGAGCTTTGTGCTTCCCAAGTCCTCTTGGACTATTTTGCATCAAAGTATAACACCTTTAAGGAACCACAGTTGGAATGTGTATATCTGCCTGTTCTTAGCAAAACTCATTTTGAGTTAGACCTTTTGCATGATGTACCTTTAAAATTGCAAGATTTTGTGCTCAAAAACACATCTGTTGACAAGTTTAGGTTTGGGGGTAACTTGTTCACGTCTGCAATCGCTCCTGCACTTTCATGTTATATTTGTGTAAGGCTGTTGATGTTTGTATATATCGTCTTTTGGGTTGATCCTCAACTCTTTAGATTGTTGGTATATGGTAAATTTTCATTGTATATAATCCAGTAGGACTTGTTAAATTTTTCTTTTTTGAATCGGTTGAGTCTTCTTGTGCATATATTGTGCTAGTCCGATATGATCTCCACTGAGAATGTTGGATTCTAGCTTTGACTAATGAAGCTCCAACCTTGCTCCCGCCGATATCCGGTAATCTCTTCCCTTTTCTCTTATCAGCATAGTTCTCATGGTATGTGACTGTTTAAATCTGTATTATATGTTGACACATTGAGGACAATGTTTGATTTAGGTTTGGGGGTGCATTTGCATATAGAGTTTTTAGTCTTTTTAATCTTTTATTTTCAAAAAAAAAAAAAAAAAAAAAAAAAATCTTTTTGTAAATAAAAACCTCCAACTTTTAGAGATCTTAGAGTCACTAGCATGCGTCTAGCTATGTTTACATAGAGAGTCTGACCGAAATAACAGAAATTGGAAGTACTGGAGAACACAATCGGGTTTATTAGTTGATTAGAGCGTTAAAGTTGGATTTAACCATACCGGAGGGCGAATTAGGTGCTGTTTAGATATTCGGAGAGTAGAATTGTGATCACCCATAGTGGAGACTACCCAATTTACATCAAGTGAGGCACCAACCTTCAATTTTTTGCAACTCTCTAGAAAAGCTGTTAGAGTGTGTGTCACCGTACGTCAATTCCGGGTAGGAATGGTGAGCTACCCAACTTCACACCACTTTAAGCACTATTTTTGATCTCTTGAGTGCTAGTTTTTGTCAATCATGAGGGTGACGTTTAAAGATGAAAACTTCTTCTAAATACCGATTTGCAGTTAGCATCACTCTCTCTCCCTCTCAACAACATCAACACATTCATAGAAACACATCATCGTCAACAAGCGGAGCATCATCAGAATATTTGAAGAAAAGTTGATATAGTCCAAGGTTTACGTGCAACGAAGAAAAAGAAGATGAGAATTAATGAAGTTTGTGAAAAATTGAGTTTTATTGTTTTATTGTTATTCCAAGTTAATCTAAAAAAAAAAAAAAAAAAAAAAAAAAAAAAAAAAAATTCAAGTTTTTGTAAAGTTCAGAAGTTCACCATCAACATTTGAAGACCGAAGACCGAAGATTGAAGACGTTTCTATGAATGCTGAGAGAGTGATATTAATTGCCGATCGGGTGAGAAGGTAAGTGAGTACTCCCACCCTTGCTAATGATTGATTTCCTTTCTTAGAGATCATCGAAAAAGATTCTTTTGTCCACACTTCGTGGAGTCTCCGTAAATTATTTCGGAAGGTTATCCTTCTTACCTACAACGTGTGCAGGATTTCTCTTTATTCCCGCCCGCACACATGAGAGACTAAACAGCGGTCTTTTTGAGTGCAATTATCATAAAACCCTAATGGTGAGGCAGAAGTCGAGGCTTATGATCACAATCGAATCCGAATTCTTTCATATGGTATGGTTACTTCTCGCTCAAAGACTTAAGGATGAGAATGCGTTCTTTGGTAGTTCTAACTTCATGTTACTAGCATGCGTAAACTCTATGTCCTCATAGCTCCTTGGATGCTTGAGACTCTTTTACACTCTGAAGTTGGAGAAGGTTTTATGGGTACACCTCTGGTAAACCCTCACGAGACTACAACTCGTCCACTAGGGACACCTAGGGGTTTAAAGGCTTAGTGCATACGCTAAATGCATTCATGAGACTCGCGATGTGGGTATAGTTAGGATTTCTTAATTTCTGTTTCACTTGAGTACAAGTAAAATTCAAAGTTTGGGGGTATTTGATGAGTGCCAAATATTGCATATTTCTACATCTATTTATTGGCATTTAACTCATCTTTTGTGCCCAAGAATCGATATTATCCCCATTCTCGTGTTTTATTTGTTTTCAAGAATAAATATTTGTACTAATTAATTTTGTGTTTTTAGGTAATAAATAAAGCTCGGAGAAATTGAGGAGCCAAAAGAGCGAAGAATTGGAGGCAAGCGTCTATGGAACAGAAAGCCAAAGTTCACGCGCAAGCAATCAGCTTGCAACCCAACAAGTAGCAACTCATCTACAAGACATGGGCTTGAGCTAGACCCGACCCGTGACCTTGATTCGAGCCCGTCCATTCGGATCCGTTAGATTTGATCTAGTCTTTATCCAACGCTCGCTCCAGCTCCTATACATCATCTCTTGATACTCCCGCTCCACACCTAAACCTCTTATATCCCGAGCCGTAAGATTTGTCTCCCAAGATCCAACGCCGCTCCGCCTCCGTTCCTTCAAAGACTCGATGCTCCCGCCTCACAACGCATCCATCAAACCCTATACCCTAATCGACCTAACCTCATTTTCTCTTCCTTCTTCTCTTTCTTCTCTTCTCTCCCTTACCCCGACAGTTGCAGAGCTTCACCATCTCCCGACCAGGCTCTGCAATGCCACCTTCATCACCTTCCTCCATTACCAACAACTTCATCAGAGCAGCCGCACCACCCCCTACCTGCTCTCTATCTCTCCCATAGCCTCTTACCTAGAAGCTAAGTGAGAGATAGAAAGAACTAGGGTTAGGTCACACCAAATCAACCCATACATGGAGCTCTGAGGCGATTGACAGAAGAGAGAGCGGATTGAGCGACGTGGGTGGGAGGTTTTCATTTAATTTCTATTTTAAAGTGAATTTAGGGTTTGGTTTTCTTTGCATGTATAAATAGAGGAACTGTGTGTGTAGAAACTCATGCCTGGGCTAGCCAGAGCACCACTTTAGCTTTATTTGTATCTTGTTATGTTCTAAGTAATTTTCCAGGGTGTTTGATGAAACCCCTGATTTCCATGGCTAATCATATCTAATTTATGATGTATTCTTGTTGTGTTATATTATGTAGGATTAGTAAGTAATTGAGGAAGCTAAGAAGCCTGTGATGAGCTGTACTGTAAGAAGACAGCTCATACTAGGGGTTGATTAGAAAAATCAATTAACAAACATCCATGTTAGACTTTCATGGGAAAGCTCAAGAACATAGTTTAAGTTAGATTGCCTGACATGAGATTAGAGGTGGATTCACCACCCTGATGTTTTCCAATTTGTTACAACTTATTTCCTTGCCTTAGTTTAGAGGCACAAAACAGCTCAGTCGTATCTACGACACCAACAATAGTTCTGTCACTCCTAGAAATTAGTTAAGTAAGCCATAGATCAACATAAGCACCACAAGTCTCTGTGGTTCGACCCGTATTTGCCTTGTTCTACTTTGAAGACACCGTGCACTTGCGGTTTATAACAAGTAGGCTAAAAATCAGACCATCTTCCCAACCTACCATAAAACCAACATTCAATCACTATCATGGGTTTACGGTTATACCAAAACAAGTTTCGGTTCTACCTTCATGTGAGTACTGTGCATAGTCACACTAGCTTCCCAAAAGTTCGGTTGACTAGGTACTAGGATCGGTTCCCCACATATATATGGTATCTAAGTTATATGTGTTGCACATGTCCATAGGATCGGTTCCCCTTTCTGTTACAAACCTTGTTGCACCCCATACAAGGATCGGTTCCCTTTGATGTAATGCACCCCTTACTAGGATCGGTTCCCTTTCCCTTACTAGGATCGGTTCCCTTTCCCTTACAAGGATCGGTTCCCTTTCCCTTACAAGGTCGGACATACAAAATCCGATCATACCAGGGTGATTAATTAAGATCGGTTTACTAATAAAAGTTATACCAATACATAAGTCGTGCCTTTGTGAACAGGTTCCACCAAGAACACAACAAGTTGTGAGCGGTTAAACTCTATCACACATATTGGTTGTTCATAAGATATGCAATGAATAACAAATCCAATAACACCTGGCAATTTCCTTTTCGGTTCACAAACAAGTTTATGAACTTACTTCCTTAGAACACATGTAAACATTGTTCCTTAGGATGAAATCCTCACTTCATACCCATACATAATCACAATAGCATTCAAATGATTATGGGGATGTCTTATCTACAAAGTTTGATGGTTAAGCAATAAACCTCGTATTGTATTCCTTAATACTATGTTTATCTAGAGTTCAAATATGCTTCGCAGTTATGTTTTCAATATGCACGACTTGAAAGATACGTTAGGGAATAAAACAGTTCAAGTCAAATATCACTAACCTCAAGTGGAAGGATGATTGTTGTCGTTGTAGCTCCTTGCTTCTTCACATTTTCAAGTCTTCGCAATACTTGTAATGTCTCATATCCTAATACTTTCAAGCTAACCTATACGAAGTTTAACTCTAGTACATAATCAAGCGACTCTTAACATGAGTTTTGATTCAATAAAATATGACAACCAAACTTGACATACCAACGCTTGGTGGGTTCAACCGAGCCATGCTCTAACACATTTTATTATAAGGAAAAAATTATACATTTTACAAGAAACTAGTTGGGAGCCTAGCATGTTTTATCAACACCTTTTTTTTCTTATATATATATATATATATGTATGTGTGTGTGTGTGTGTTTGTTTGTGTTAATTAAGTAATTCTCTTATGATGATTTTGAAGTTTAATTTAACTTCGATTATTTATCTATCATATTACTCATCGTTTGCGTCAATATTGAATTGATTTTTAGTGTAGTACTTTTTAGAATTTCTTTTTTTTTGGGATTTTTGTTGTACGTTTTTCGTAGAAATATTTAAATAGGGTTTGTGGTTTGGTTAAGGAGATTTTTCCTTTTTGTGGTTTTCCCAGATGTAAACTCTGTGTAGTATTAGGAGAAGATAAAACGGATCTTGACGACAAACAAAAACTTCTAAGATTTTTCCTTCTTCCTTCGTCCTAATAATCTGTCATCTAACATCACAAAATTAATTTATTGATAGGTGTAGAATACACCGTATTTACTATCTAGAGTTTTTGCTTTCTTTGCTATTTTTCTTGTAAATTATGTATTTTACGCTTGTTTTAAGTCTTATAGGTACTCTGGAGTCGCACGGAGGAAAAGAAGCGGAAATTACTCTATTTGAGACGAAAGGACAAAATTGTCATCTCATGAGCTAACTACTATCTGGAGCCTAGTCAAGCTTAAGGGGCAACCTTATTGGAGGAGCACTAAACACAAGTGGAGCCAAGGTTAAGGGGTTGTCATTCAGTGGTACCCCTTATCATTTATCGAGGGTGTAATTATCATTAGGTGTAGCTATCCTGATTATTACACTAAGCCCCGAAATTGAGAAATCATTTTCTCAATCATTTGTCTTTCTCCAAATTTCAATGTATGGAGGTCGAAAGGGGTTTTTTGTAGGATGTATGGGTTCAAGTGAAGTGATGTTGCCGTTCGAATCAGAGAAGAAGGAGGATTGATATTTGATAGCTCTAATGACTGCTGAGGAATCAAAGCTAGAGTTTGAGTTAAACCAGGGACTGAGTTAACGGCAATAAATCATGTGTGAAGTGAGGTTGGAATCGAGAGAATGAGGAAGCTTATTATCATAACGGTCGATTTGAGGAGTGATTAAGCTTGGGTCGAGGTTGAATTAGCTGCTGGTGTTGTTGATTGAGAAGAAACAGAAACTAGGGTTTTCTGTGATGTTTGAATTGAGGCTCTGATTTGAAGTGATGAAGATTTAGATGGGTATTAGAAATGGTGTTTGCTCGATTTTTTGTGATGATAGAATGGGTCTGGTGATTAATGACAGAAATGGGTATTGGTGGTGAGCTCAGGCAAGGATGAACTGCACATGAGAGAATGAACTGTGGTTGTTGTGTGAAGATGATAGTTTGAGTCATGGGTATTGATGATTGAAGTTGTTTCGATTTGATCTGAAGTTACCAGAGATGGAATTGGAGTTAGGTTCGATGTGAATCATTGAAGATTGAGCTTCGGTGGATTTGGTTGAGCTTTGATTGGGTTGTGTGACTGCTGGTGATGGTGGTACAGGGAAGCAGTATGACAGAAGCTAGATATGTTGCTGGTATTAGCCAAGGTTAGTGGCAATGACAAAGATAGCTGAATTAGCAGCTGAGCTTGCTGGAATGTCCTTGAAACAGCAGGTTATGGAGAATGGCTCAGGTGGATCACTGAGTGAAGGCTGTGTAATCGAAGGGGGATTGCAGGTGCTGGCCTGGGAGTGTGATAAAGGATGGCCCGAGCTAGTGGTAGTGGGCAATTTGTGGTCGATGAGAGGAGGGGAGCAAGCCATGTTGACAAGTCGAATCAGTTAAGAAGTTGTAGCTGAGATAAATGTTGCAATATGAAGTTGCAACAATGGGAGATGGACCAAGTGGAGATGGTGATTCAAAGCAAGAAGATTTTGATGGGTTCAAATTGTGTGTTATGAAAGTGCAGCTGCAAGTATAAGCATCACCGGTGAAGCATTGGCCGAGTTGCGGTGGTATGGAATTGAGATTCCATTGGTATTAGATGAAGAAGATTCGGGAGTTAAGGTGTGCAAGTAATGGAAGATTTCGTTAAAATTGAGAAAAGAGCTGGAAGTAATGTGAATGAGAAGATGAGTCCGTCGTTGTTGAATTGTTGGAGCCGATGGATGTGTAGTCAAAGATGCAAACAAGGTGTTGCTGCTAAGAATGGCTCAGAGAATGTGGAATTGAATTGCTTGGAAGTGAATTGTCGTAAAGATGGAATTGTTATACAGGGAGAGAAGGAATATTGCAGGGTAGATGTATGCTTGGTGTTGGTGCTCTCAGTTGCAGGTGTTGATAATTGAAATGGCTAGAGGATGGGTTCGGTGTCGATAAAATGCACCAAGGCATTGCAGATGAATGTGACAG
>JAJJWW010012494.1:0-58570 GCA_023531295.1 Papaver armeniacum
TGCCCTTAGGCCTTCAAGGTATTAATACTCCTACTTGCTAATTACACGTGCAGTGTTTATAGGTAAAATGCGTTTCTGCGATTTGGTAAATTCGGTAGGTGAGTGAGCTTGGTTCAAACCCTAAACAAATGTGTTGCACGTGAGCACTTTTATCGAGAGATCAATGCTGCAAGTCCGGCCCTAAACCAAGAAATGGCGTTCCGGACTTGCAGTCACAAAGTGGAGGAGAAGGGTTGATTTGGGGAGGAAGCAAAGAAAGGTGTTGAGACCGGAATAGTGCAGGAGAGTAGTGTCTCGACTTGTATCGTAGTGGAAGCTTCGGAAGCTTGCAAGAGATGAAAGCTTTTGGAGAGCTTGCAAAGTTGCCTTTTCGAGAGTGTAGTATTTTTCTCCGACCGAGACTTGTTGTTCACGGTGGAAATAGAGTAAGACCTATTTATACAAGTCGAGATTGAAACGTACCACTGGCCTCATGAAGGAAGAGAGTAAAGGGTGAAATAATGGAGGAGGTGGTAATCGCATGGTGTTAATGGGTGAAAACGTTTTTACCATTATTTCCTCATTTATTTGACCGCTTTATTCCTTTCACGCTTTCTTAATGTGAGTGTAGTACGCTGCAAGCTGTGATCGCCAAACCAAAACCCCCAGAAAGCATCCCCAGTTTGTCTTGATATCTCGAAAGTGTTGGTTGCACCTTGAGTGCAAGTGGCACCGCTGAGTGGCGCGTGTGGCATGTGCCATTGGCACGTGCGGGAATGCCTTGGTGGTAGGTTGTGCGTTGAGTGTAAGTGGCAATGCAGTTGCTAGTGGCGTGTGTGGCATGTGCCAATGGCATGTGCGGAATGCCTTGGTGGTAGGTTGCATGGTTTGCGAGTTAGGCTGCGTGCATTTAAGGGGCCCTAGCTGAGGTGATGAAGGCTACCGGGCGTGTTGGCATGTGCCAATAACATGCGTGGCCGTTAGAACCGTGGCCTTGAGTAGGAAAAGCTACCCATTGAGCATGTTGGCATGTGCCAATGGCATGCGTGGCCGCTAAGTCGTGGGCTTGTAGGAAAAGCTACCAGGCGAGCATGTTGGCATGTGCCAATGGCATGCGTGGCCGTTAGGGCCGTGGCTTTGGTAGGAAAATCTACCCAACGAGCATGTTGGCATGTGCCAATGGCATGTGTGGCCATTAGGGCCGTGGCTTTAGTAGGAAAAGCTACGGCGAGCATGTTGGCATGTGCCAATGGAATCGTGACCCCTTTGGGGCCGTGGCCTTAGTAGGGAAAAGCTACCGGCCGAGCATGTTGGCATGTGCCAATGGCATGCGTGGCGCTGGGAGCGTGGCATGGTAGGAAAAGCTACCAATGAGCATGTTGGCATGTGCCAATGGCATGCGTGGCCGTTAGGGCCGTGGCCTTGGTAGGAAAAGCTACCTGGCTGAGCATGTTGGCATGTGCCAATGGCATGCGTGGTCGTTAAGGCCGTGGCCTTGAGGAAAAGCTACCAGCGAGCATGTTGGCATGTGCCAATGGTATGCGTGGGCGTTAGGGTCATTGGCCTTGGTAGGAAAAGCTACCCAAATGAGCATGTTGGCATGTACCAATGGCATGCGTGGCCGACTTGGCCTAGGTTGCATGGTTTGTAAGCCTAGGTGGTAGGCCCGAAAGATAGATAAATAAATTGGCCTACATGTTATAATCCAAGTGCCACCGGCGTCTATCGGAGGCAACGGCAAATAAGTCGATCCCACAAGGACTTGTGGTGCTCTAGTGATCTAAGGCTTCTTCTTCAACTGAGTTCTAATGTGACAGAGTTAACAAGAGGGTTGTAACATATATTTTTGTGCCGAAACGGCAGATATTGAACTGTGATCCTAAACTAAGGTATAAACAATGATAAAAAGTATGCTAAGGTCTGCAAATCCACCTCTAACTCCTATTGTATGATTAACTAAGTTAAGGATCTTGTTGTCCCGTGAATGATAAAGAGGTGGGTGTCAATTCCACCACCTATCTCTCCCTGTAATCTTGAAGAACGGCAAAGTCTTGACCCGCCAGCACTAGTTGTCTAATTAAGTACAACTAGTCAAGGGAATCGGCATTTGGTCTAAAAAAATTGAGCTGCGGCACACTCAAAGTAGTTATAACCTAACTACAATGGATAAGGGCATCCATTGTGAGAGAAAACCTTGGGCACTATGATTGAAGACAAGTTTATAGTTTAAGCATGCAAGAATACTTCACATATAGTTAACATCACAACATGGAAATTAGGGTTTCAATGAAACCCTAGCAAATTAAACTAAAGCAAATACGAAATTAAATCTAATTGGCAAAGACCTTTGGCTAATCAGGCGTAAACCCTAACAAACTCGGTTCCTTCTATTTATACATGAGACACCTTCAAAATACCCAAACCCTAAATTACTTTTTTAAAAATGCTAAATTAAATGCAAAATAAAGTACCCATACTCTTATAGCCTCGGCTCAGAGCTTCCTTCTCGTCTAATCGTCTCGAACTCCATCTTTGAGGTTGATTGATGAAACCCTAGTTTCAATCATCTCTTACATAGCCTCTAGGGTTTCGAGAGAGGCTAGGCGAGAGATAAGTGAAGCTAGAGAGAGGGTGGTTGTGGCGGCTGTGTCGGGAGGTTGTTGGTGAGGTGGTGATGGAAGAGGTGGCCGTGGCGGGGAAGGTGGAGGTGGTGTACTGTGGAAGAGCGAGCTGGGCTCTCGATGGAGAGGGAGAGGAGAAGAAAGAGAAGGCGAAGAGAGGAATGGTTTGCTCGATTAGGGGTATAGGGTTAGGTTGATAGGGTGTTGAGCGGGCGCAGTGAAAGTGTCGATGATAGGGCTGCACCGGCGTAGGATCTTTGGAGAAATCTCATTGGTGAGAAAGGTAAAGCGGTATTGGAGTGATTCGATGTTGAGTGGAAGCAAGCAAACTTCGACGCGCATGAGGAAGCGGTAGTAGGATGTAACTAGATGCGATCTCAGCGGCTCGGGATAATCGGGCTCGGATCAAGGTCAAGCTCAATCCCATTTCTTGTAGATGAGTCGCTACTTGTTGAGTTACAAGCTGTTCTTGTGTGGTGGCTTTGGCTCTGCTCCATAGATACTTGCCTCCGATTCTTCGCTCTTTGGCTCCTCGGTTTTCTCCGGACTTTATTTAGTACCTAAAAATACAAAATTAATTAATACAAATATTTATTCTTGAAAACAAAGAAAACACGTAAATGGGATAATATCGATTCTTGAGCACAAAAGATGAGTAAAATGCCAATAAATGGTGTATAAATATGCACTATTTGGCACTCATCAAATACCCCAAACCTGAATTTTACTTGTCCTCAGTGAAACGAAATTAGAAATCCTAACTATACCCCTGTCGCAGTCTCTCGAATGCATTTAGCGTATGCACTAAGCCTTTAAACCCCTAGGTGTCCCTAGTGGACGAGTTGTAGTCTCGTGAGGGTTTACAGAGGTGTACCCACAAAACCTTCTCCAACAGGAGTGTAAAAGGAGTCTCAAGCCTCCAAGAAGCTATGAGGACATAGAGTTTACGCATGCTAGTAATGCAGTTAGAACTATCGAAGAACGCATTCTCATCCTTAAGTCTTGAGCGAGAAGTAACCATACCATATGAAAGAATTCGGATTCGATTGTGATCATAAGTCTCAACCGCCTCACCATTAGGGTTTATGATAATTGCACTCAAAAAGATCGTTTTTTAGTCTCTCATGTGTGCGGCGGGGAGTAAAGAGAAAAATCTGCACGTTGTAGGTAAGAAGGATAACCTTCGAAATAAAATCTGGAGACTCCACAAAAGTGTGGACAAAAAGAATCTTTCTAATGATCTCTAAGAAGGGAAAATCAACCATTAGTAAGGGGTGGAGTACTCACTCACTTCTCACTTTGCGATCGGCAATTAATATCACTCTCTCATAAGAAACCATAAAGCGTCTTCAATCTTCGGTCTTGGTCTTGATCTTCAACTATTGATGACGAACTTCCGAACTTCACAAAAACTTAATAATAATAATTTTTTTTTTTTTAACTTTGTGGTAACTAGACACGAAAAAATAAACTACAATTTTTTTTTTTTTTTTTTTTTTTTTTTTTTTTACAATAAAACGATAAACTCAATTTTTCACAAACTTCATTAATTCTCATCTTATTTTCTTTTCTTTGTTGCACATAAACCTTGGACTATATCGATTTTCTTTCAATATTGATTACGCTAGGTTCTTTGACGATGATGTGTTTCTATGGGTCTTGTGATTGAGAGAGAGAGTGATGCTAACTACAAATCGATATTTAGAAGGAGTTTTCATCTTTAGCGCCACCCTCATGATTGACGGAATTAGCACTCAAGAGATCAAAGTAGTGCTGAAAGTGGTGCGAAGTTGGGTAGCTCACCATTCCCACCGGAATTGACGTGCGGTGACACACACTCAAAAGCTTTTTCTAGAATGTCACAAAGAGTGAAGGTCGGTACCTTGCTTGATGTAAAATGGGTAGTCTCCACTATGGGTGATCTGATTCTACTACAAGAATATCTAAACGGCACCTAATTAGCCCTCAGGGTATGGTTTAAATCCAACTTTAACGCTCTAATCAACTAAGGAACTGGATTGCGTTCTCAGTACTTCAAGTTATGTTATTTCGGTCGGAATCTCTGTAAAAACATAGCTAGAAGCATGCTAGTGACTCTAAAATCTCTAAAAGTTGGAGGTTTTTACAAAGTTTTTTTTTTTTTTTTTATGAAAGTAAAAGATTAAAAAGACTAAAAACTCTAAATGCATTTTTTTTATGAAAGTAAAAGATTAAAAAGACTAAAAACTCTAAATGCAAATGCACCCCCAAACCTAAATCAAACATTGTCCTCAATGTGTCTACATATAGAAAAATTTAAACGAGTCACATACAAGAGAGAACAATCTTTGAAAAGATAAAAAGGAAGAGATTCTAGGATGTCGGCAGGAGCAAGGTTGAGCTTCATTCGTCAAGGCAAAATCCAACATTCTCGGTGGTGATTATATCGGATTAGCATAATATATGTGCAAGAAGACTCAACCGAATCAAGAAAAGAAAAATTTAACAAGTCCTCTTTGGATTATATACAAAAATTCACCATAAACTAACAATCTAAAGAGTTGAGGATCAACCCAATAGAAAATATATACAAACATCCAACGAGCCTTACACATATATAACAAGAGAGTGCAAGTAAGACCAGATGTGAAGGAGTTTCCCAAACCTAAATTTGTGAACGGGTGTGTTTGTGAGAACAAAATCTTGCAATTTTAAAGGTACATCATGCAAAAGGTCTAACTCAAAATGAGTTTTATTAAAACAGATGTGCATACATACACATTCCAGCTGTGGCTCCTTAAAGTGTTATACTTTGATGCAAAATAGTCCAAGAGGACTTGGGAAGCACAAAGTTCTAGGCCTAAGTTAGGCATTTTCGGAAAAGTTGGTTTTGCAATTTTGTAACAAACAACACCTAGGTTTGGTGGAGGAGTTTCAATTTGTGACTCGGGGAGAGAGGTTAGGTACATCTAAGTTGTTTTCATTTTTAAAATCATTTGCACCGTCACACACTTTCCTAAAGTCGAGGAAGAGGGTAAATCATGTTCACCTCGCATAAAGCAGTTCATCAATCTCCAGGTCATACTCGTCACCATTCTCATGTATAGCATAACCAGGAGAGATATCATGTTGTAGCCTAGGCATGGAGTTAGGCACATGCATTGAATCATCAGGTGTCAGCGAGACAATTCAGCTATTCTAGGTCACAAGCAGGTGGTAAAGCATGCTCATTTCACAGGACAATCCCCAGGGTTCTACATCAACATCACATGCATGAATATCGAAGAAGCATCATTCATAGGGTTCACGGGAGAGACACTTAATGTCGCTGAACCTAAAATTCTATTATATTTTCAAAATACACATGCTCTTCATATTCATCATCATCATCATCATCATAGCAAAAATCCATCTCTCCATTCAAAATTGTAGTATTTTTAGTGTACTCATCTACCTCTAGATTAGGTTCATATTCATTGTTAGTTGCATGAGTAAGACTAGAAACACTATTTTCAATCCTATCATTTTGTAACTCAATCGAGTTCCTTTGAAGAATCATCTTGAGTTGTTCCATTGAAGGAGAGTCTTCACTAGTGGGTATACATTCCTCATATGGGTATTCATTGTATGGTTGTGCATGAGGTTCACTAGAGAAAGGGAAATTCGGATATGTTGCTATGTGGATGGTCATGCATTGCATTCATTTCAAGCCTAGCATTTAGCTCCATGAGTGTATCCATTGTTGATTGCAAACTAGGAGTTGGGGAGTATAAAATTGTTCATCTCCCCCTTTGTGGTGAATGATGCATGTGTGCGGAGTTGATTATGGTCCCAATAGTCACTTCTAGACACTTCGTTCATTGGATTATCATGGTTTTCCTAGGCATATCTAAAATCATGCAAGATATTGAGATTAATGGGGTGGTCTAAGCCACCACATAAAAGTGCAAGCATGCGTTTCATATTGCCTAGAAAAACTAGATTCGACAGATTGCCTTTCTAAAGCTGATTGCCTATCTAAAGCGAGATAGTCGAGCTTACTAATTGATCGAGAAGTGATAGTGGGTATGAGGAGAGTGTTCATTCTCAACTGTGGTGGATGATACATGTGCTCATAGTGATTAGGGTATGTGAGGTCGGGGCCAGGAGAAGGCGCATAAAATTCTCTAAAATCACTATGGTATGTGGGGGTTCATCTGTGAAGCGTGCCCGTAAGCACGCTCTCTAAGATTTGTTTCCATCCCGAGATCAGACCAAAATCGACATGGTCTAGCTCTCAAATTGAACTCAAAGCCCGGTGAAGTGGACTAAGTTTGGTTTATTGGGTTTTTGGTTTGTTGGGTTTCATTTGGTTTGTTGGGAAGCCTAGTAGTTGTTGGCTCAATTTGGTTTTGATGGGCTTAGTTTGGTTGGGACCCAAAGTGTTTGCAAAACTTAATGGGAGTGGGCTGAAATTTTTGGTTTTGAGAAGCCCACGAGTGTGGCGCACGGCCAGTATGCACAGCCAAGGTTGGGTTGAAGTGGGCTCGGTTCGGTGTAGCCCAAGTTATGGGTTGATGAGCCCGGTGGTGTGGGCTTGATTATAAACGACCCGATTCAACTCGGTAAATCAGCGAGTTAGGATTGACTCGGCTATTGAGGAGAGGCAACTCAACTCGGCAGTTTGACTCGGTGAGCGTGGCGATTCACTCACTCGGCTTAAGTCAGACTTTTTCAGTTGAGTCAAAGTTTCTATTCGGCCCTCACGATTAGTGCGAGTGTATGTGGGCCAGTTGATGGTGCAAGCCCCAGTTGATGGTCTTTAGGTTCGATTAGATAGCACGATTATGTTTATTAGGCTCGGTTGGTATGTGCAAGCCCGAAGTGGGTTTAGCTTACCTGGCTCGGGCTTTTGTGACAGACCCAGCGGTTAGGTTGAAGGCAAATTGCCGAGGCCGGTGGTGAGCAAGTTTGCGAGGCCACGAAGTGCTGTTGGTGCGAGTTGGCAACTCATCCTTTGGCTGTGTGTGCAGCTCGGCAATGCAAGAATCACGGCTCAAGCACAAGGTTATGTGCTCGGTTTGGTCAGAGCCAAGTTGCTGACAAAGCTCCACGGCTTCAGGGGGTGGGGTTGCACGGAGTTAATGCTCGGGGCTTAGCTCAACGTGGGTCAACATGGTTCACACGGATGCAAGGTGAAATACGAGGGCTAGCACATGGCTACCTCAAACAAACAATTAGTTCAAGGGTTTGCACAGGCTGCTGGGCTCAACGAGGCATTACACGGACTTGCACTAAGCAGTTCGAGGTTACCCGTTGTATCTCGGCTCTGACTCGGTGGGGCTGGATTGGAGCACAGCCGGGGTCTCACAAATGGCTTTATCAAAGCAATCACTCAAAGACATCAACAGGTTGAGTTCTTTGTCAACCATCCTAGCTCAAGTGATCTAAGGGCTTTCTAGGATATGCAAGAGTCAGTGCAACCTTCTCAGCTACGGGGGTGGAGATTATCGGCTCAAGTATAACTTGTTCTGGTGTCGATCCACGAGACCCAACGAGACTAATTGACGGAGTGCTTGTCGATTAAGGAGTTTTGGCAGTACACACATGGCACATAATCAATTACTAACCTCGGATTCTGCGCCTAGCCTCGTCTTTCTCCCTTTTGGCAAGCACCTGGTATACTCACGAGGCTCAACGACTTGAGGCCTTGCTGTGTGTGAGAAAGACAATGGCACAAAGGTAGAATGCACCTGCAGCTCAACAAAGAATTCAGTTCCCAGAGCTTCACAGTCAAGGCTACAGAGCAAGAATGCTCTGGCAGAGCTCAGGGTTATGCCTGAGCTGAAGATTGCCCACGAGAAAAACAAACTAACCAAAAGTTAAACCAACAAAACTACTTGACTAAATTATACTAGAATTCTAAGTTACATATGCAAGTTAAACACTAAAACTAAGTTATCATGCTTATCTTTGACTAAATGAAAAAAACAACTAAGTTATCATGACGAGTGCAAGATACTGGGTGTAAAATAAAATGCAATAAAGAAAGCTATAAAGATGCGGTACAAGATCTTTGAAATGCCACGAGATAGGCTAAGTTACACTATAATGCGGGGCGGAATATATACGAGGGAGCGGTGAAACTCGGTGAAGTATTAGCCAAAAAAACAAGCAAGGCACGCGCCAAGTCCCTGACAGCGTAGCGCAAAAACTTAGTAGGCCGAAAGATAGATAAATAAATTGGCCTACATGTTATAATCCGCAAGTGCACGGCGTCTATCGGAGACGCGGCAAGTACGGGTCGATCCCACAAGGACTTGTGGTGCTCTAGTGATCTAAGGCTTCTTCTTCAACTGAGTTCTAATGTGACAGAGTTAACAAGAGGGTTGTAACATATATTTTTGTGCCGAAACGGCAGATATTGTGTGTGATCCTAAACTAAAGGTATAAACAATGATAAAAAGAATGCTAAGGTATGCAAATCCACCTCTAACTCCTATTGTATGATTAACTAAGTTAAGGATCTTGTTGTCCTGTGAATGATAAGGGCGGTGTCAATTCCACCACCTATCTCTCCCCGTAATGCTTCAAAGAACGACTTAAAGTCTTGACCCCGAGCACTAGTTGTCTAATTAAGTACAACTAGTCAAGGGAATCAACATTTGGTCTAAAAGTTGAGCTAGACACACTCAAAGTAGTTATAACCTAACTACAATGGATACTTTGGCATCCATTGTGAGAGAAAAAACTTGGGCACTATGATTGAAGACAAGTTTATAGTTTAAGCATGCAAGAATACTTCACATATAGTTAACATCACAACATGGAAATTAGGGTTTCAATGAAACCCTAGCAAATTAAACTAAAGCAAATAACAGAAATTAAATCTAATTGACAGCACTGGCTAATCCAGGCGTAAACCCTAACAAACTCAGTTCCCTTCTATTTATACATGAGACACCTTCAAATACCCAAACCCTAAATTACTTTTAAAAAACAGAAATTAAATGCAAAATAAAGTACCCATACTCTTATAGCCCCGACTCGAGCTTCCTTCTCGTCTAATCGTCTCGAGAACTCCATCTTTGGGGTTGATTGATCGAAACCCTAGTTTCAATCATCTCTTACATAGCCTCTAGGGTTTCGAGAGAGGCTAGGCGAGAGATAAGTGAAGCTAGAGAGGGTGGTTGTGGCGCCGTGTCGGGAGGGTTGTTGGTGATGGTGGTGATGGAAGAGGTGGTGTGGCGGGAAGGTGGAGGTGGTGTACGATTGGAAGAGCGAGCTGCTGCTACGATGGAGAGAGGAGAGGAGAAGAAAGAAAGCGAAGAGAGGAATGGTTTGCTCGATTAGGGGTATAGGGTTAGGTTGATAGGGTGTTGAGGCGGGTGCGAATAAGTGTCGATGATAGGGCTGCACGGCGTAGGATCTTAGGAGAAATCTCAACGGTGAAAAGGTGAAAGCGGTATTGGAGTGATTCGATGTTGAGTGGAAGCAGCAAACTTCGATGCGCATGAGGAAGCGGCAAGTAGGATGTAACTAGATGCGATCTCAACGGCTCGAGGATAATCGGGCTCGGATCGGGTCTACAGCTCAAGCCCATTTCTTGTAGATGAGTCGCTACTTGTTGGGTTGCAAGCTGTTCTTGGCCTTGTGAACTTTGGCTCTCTGCTCCATAGATACTTGCCTCAGATTCTTCGCTCTTTTGGCTCCTCGGTTTCTCCGGACTTTATTTAGTACCTAAAAATACAAAATTAATTAATACAAATATTTATTCTTGAAAACAAAGAAAACACGAGAATCTGGGATAATATCGATTCTTGAGCACAAAGATGAGTAAAATGTGATAAACGAGGTGTATAAATATGCACTATTTGGCACTCATCACTAGGGCGCTATATTTGGCATGTGCCAATGGCATAGCGGCTTGGAAATATGGCTTGTGGTACGTGTTGGCCTGTGCCAATGGCACGTACGGCCATGTCGTCCTAGTTGCACGTTTTGCAAGCCTAGGGCGCTATATTTGGCATGTGCCAATGGCATAGCGGCTTGGAAATATGGATTGTGGTACGTGTTGGGATGTGCCAATGGCACGTACGGCCATGTTGACCTAGTTGCACGTTTTGCAAGCCTAAGGCGCTATATTTGGCATGTGCCAATGGCATAGCGGCTTGGAAATATGGCTTGTGGTACGTGTTGGGATGTGCCAATGGCACGTATGGCCATGTTGACCTAGTTGCACGTTTTGCAAGCCTAGGGCGCTATATTTGGCATGTGCCAATGAGTGCGATATGTAGTTTGGTTTTAGCGTCGGCTGCCATGGTGCGCTGTGATGTGCGGCTTAGTTTTGGCGTTGTTGCCATGGTGCGCATGTGCGGCTTGGTTTGGCGTTGTTGCCATGGTGCGCAGCAGCGGCTTGGTTTGGCATTGTTGCCATGGTGCGCAGTGTGACTTAGTTTGGCATTATTGCCATGGTCGCGCATGTGCGGCTTGGTTTGGCATTGTTGCTATGGTGCGCGATGTGCGGCTTGGTTTGGCATTCTTGCCATGGTGCGCGAGTGTGCGGCTTGGTTTGGCATTATTGCCATGGTGCGCAGTGTGCGACCCGGGTTTTGGAATTAGGGTTACGTAGTCTAAACCCTAATGCGGGTATTTTGAAAAAATACCCATTAATTATTTACACCCGAGTTAAATGCTCTTAGTTAATGTGTTGCAGGTAACACTAGGTCATGGGGTTTGTGATTTTACCCTTGTTTAAAAACCACCATCAACATTAAGTCCCCCTGCTTAGCTCGGAATGTGGGCTTTGTCATGAGGTAAGCATAAGATGGTGACAAACTATCAACAAGAAACCGTAAAGAGAAGTGAGGAGGCTTGTCCGACCTTTTTATAAATAGGATTTGGAATCCTTGCCCTCAGTAGTTTTGCACAAATCGGGAGGCTAGCACAATTGGTGGGGTGGGTGCAGCTTTGGGAGACGTTAGGGAAGTTGGCGTGAGTTGGGAAGCCGAGTGTGCTAGGCTGGTGGGACCAGGCGCAAGTGTGGAAGCTGTGCGTGCTTGGGCGTGACTTGGCGGCCATTGGGAAGTCGGTGGGATTGGTGGGGCCGGTGCAACTTGGGCGACGTTGGGAAGTTGGGCGCCCTTGTGGGCCGTTTTCACACGCATGATTTTTGGCAAAGGGAATCCTTCCCTATTCCAGAATCTTCACGCCTATATATATAAAGTCTCTTTCTCTCATCTTGCACTTTCATCTTTTTCATTCTTTCCTACTAGCGGCGATCAAAGAAAACCTTGACTTCGGGTATGCCTTCTCGTACTTCTCTTGTTTCCATTTTTATGTAGGTGTAAACCCTAAGAGTAGGCGTTTCTCTTTATGTATTGCGCATATAATTTCTTGGCGTGTCTCTTGTAGAAAATATTGTATGTATGCAACCAAGGGAAATACTGCATATATTATTCGAACCCGTAGGCTCCATATATTATTTTGAACCCGAAGAAGGTTACTGCAGACGCACTTGAGCCCGTATAAAATACCGCGTATATAGTTTTGAACCCGAAGAAAATACTGTACATGAATCCCGAAGAAGAATACTGTATACATGCTCCATATGACTTCGAACCCGCAGGAAATATTGTATACATGATTTTTCGGTTCCTGAAAGAAATATTGCGCGTGCAGTTTTGAACCAGTAGAAAAATGCTCCATATATAATTTTGAACCCGAAGAAAGATATTGTAGACACACTTGAACCCGTATAACCGCGTATATAGTCTTGAACCCGAAGAAAATACTGCGTATATAGTCTTGAACCCGAAGAAAATACTGCGTATATAGTCTTGAACCCGTAGAGAATACGCCCTCCTCTTTTTTTTTTTTATTTCGGGTTTTCCTTTTGTTGGGCGCGGTTATGTGTCAGGGAGATAATTTTTTTTTTTTTTTTGTGTGTGCAGGTATCTTGTTGCTGAGTTGTTATTAAGAGATCCGACAAGATGTTACCTGAACAAAATTTCGCTTCATCAAAGGATGTCCATAATTCCAAACCAAACACGGATGATGAGTTCTTCGCCAAAAAACTTGTCTGCTCGGAAAAATCACTCGGGTTTCGTGCCAATTTTGTTAACCGGTGGTGAAGATGAAAAGAAGACACGTTCGGTTCGCTGAGAACACCATACGGTTCTGTCTTCAAAAAAAGGGTATACTCCTCTTCCAACATTGATTTCAGGATGTGTCAAAGCCCATTGCGTTCTTTTGATAGATGGGTGGAGTTCATGGTGAGTAAGGAGCACATAAACACCAACCTGACTCGGCGCAGATTATTGATCTTTGTCGAGCTTCAATAAACCTCCAGTTAGGAAGGATATCAAGGCTTGGTTGCTTTCATCTCAGATGGTGTTCGGACACCCATACAATCATATGTAGATGGGGTGAGATAACTTTCTCCTTGGAGAGTGTGGCTCTCTTCTTTGAATCTTCCGTAATCAGGAATCTTAAAATCCAATTATGAAAGTGAGGTGAAGATCGGGATGACCTTGCCGCTAAGTTGGGAAGTTACGCCGAAAAGACTCCCGGCTGCGAAGTCGAAGGATTAAATAGGAAGAGGATGAAAGGTGCTTTTATAGCTGGTGGATGTCTCAATGGTTTCGGACGAGCCGGAACACAAAGTAAAAGCGGCCCGATCTTCATGTTGCAGCATTTTGGCTCTCTGGTTTGTCTAGAGACATTTTTGATGACGATGCCGGCAAGAAGGAAATAAGACTGGTGAGTTGCTAGCGATTCTTTGTGAAGTTAGCAAAAGGTGAAGTTCTTCCCATTGGCAAGCTATTCCTGGGTTCCTGTATGTGCATCTGGATCACACAGTTTGCGAACATGCGAGTTTGAATGGTTTCATGAAAGTGGATTCATATGTACACGTTGCTTTCTCGCAAGTCGACTATGGGAGCACTTTGAGAAGTATGCTCGAGCCGTGCCCCGATTCCGCGAGTTGGGGGTTCGAATTCTTCGATGGGTGAACAAAGGCGTCAAAGGTTGGCATGAGCTTGGTTAGTCTTCTTGACAAGTCATATGAAATCAGTTTTCGCCCGTGGGAGCCGGTCCATAGGTCGGTGACTCAAATTGACACCTTTATACCTTTCGATCATGTCTTTGTCTTCCGATGGCGATTTGAGCATTGGTGAAAACTTGTTTATTCAAAATTTTGCATGTAATAGGTTATATGCCGTCTTTCTTCATGGGGTCTTTCGAGATAGCATTACAATATTGGCCGTCTTGCTCGTCACATGGGTTTCGATCAGGGTGCCTCTTGCTTACCAGTAGGTGATCCTAAGGATTCATTGCGTGTCGCCCTTAATGCTAGCGCCCTTGAGTAGGGTATCTGCCTTCCCTTCTTTCAAGTGGGAAGAGTAACTTCGACGACCTTCGGCTATAATGAGTTTTGGTGTGACGAGTTTATTATGATCCAAGATTTTGTGAATAACGTGGTGGAAACGTTCGTTGTAAACCTTCCCCGCCCGATTTTGAAGAAGTATCCAATGTTGAGAGATCTCAGCGAAAGTTTCCTAGCAACTCGGAAAGTCCCGAGGCAAGGAGCGGAGAATGAAGAATCGTCTTTGGCGGAGTTCGGATGGTTTCAAAAGACGCCCTCGGCTCTCGTGTCTTTCGAGTTCTTCCCAATAACCGGTATGCGTCGCCTCTTCGTTGGTTTGTCTCAAAACACGTGAATTTCTATTTGAAAACATGTGTCTTGTTTCCTCAGGGCCGGTAGTGTTAATGCCACGCCCTTGCGTTGCCGAGAGGCGGCAATTTCTTCAAAAATTCCCGGTGCACCGAGCCTTCTCATAGCGGTGATGAGTGGAGAAGAAGAAAGTTCGACAAGTGAGAGTGATTCCTCCGGCAGCACTTTGGTTCTTTTCGGGAAGTGGTTCGGTGAGTTTGGCGCTTCTTTTCTTTCTTCTTTTGTTCCTTCTTTTGAAAAATGTCTAACTCAAGTTCGCGGGAGGAATCAGGTTCGGAGGATGATTAGGGTAGAGCCACCTTGAAAACTTGCCTTTGGTGACCACCGTGGTGACAGGATGGGCGTTAGCCAACCACGGCATAGATGTGGTCCAAGCGTTGGATGATTCTCGATGGTTCTATTTGCCGTAGACATGGAAGAAGACCCTCTACAAGTCGTGAGGCCAGGTGCGGCGCCATTTTGATCCCCATACTTGGTTCCTTATCCGAGTCATGTCTTTGGTTGGCGGCTTTAGCGTTAGGCTAAGCATGAGGCGTTGTGCACGAATGCAGGAGAAGTACGGACATATGGCCACAGCCAAAGAAAGTCACTAGTCGATTTCGGCTGGTTAAGCGTGTGGAAGAGGCTTTATCTTCCATCGAGGATATGCGTGAGGTGATTTGGTCACACGTTTACGAAGGCGTTATTGCCGTGGGAGCACCATCGCGCGTGTGCGTAGAAAAGGAGTTCAACACTTCGTGGTTTGTCGAAGGCCTTCTTGAGATCAAAGGTTGAAAGATCGACAGATCAAAGCCTTTCGCTGAGGAGATTGCATGACAGGAGGTGGAACTCAAAAAGCTTTCCAAGATGTTGACTATGAAGAGCGGCTCTTGAAGATGCAAAGTTGACTTTCTCCAGAAGAAGCCGGACTTACATTGGATGATTTTCCTTGAATGTTTCTCTGTTAAACTTTCGTATTAGGTTCTTCTTCTCTTTTTTTTTTGAAAGACATATTGGATGTCTGGTTCAAAGTTTGACCGGTTTTGGTAGACAGCTGGTAGCTTTTGAGGATATTGGATTATTTCTGGGATGAATGGTTTTGGTAATATGAGTCTGATTATGTTTTGGGAAAGGAATATTGCTTTTATGAAAGTGTGTGCTAGCAATAGGCACAAAGGCTTTGATAGTATGACGGTTTTATTAAGAACCTAAAAAGCAGATCGTTTATCTTGCCCAATCTAAATTTACTCACTTGCAAACACGCCTCTCTCCAAGTAAAAGAGGCTTTCTTTGTACTTTATCTTGATTAGTCCCCAATTCTTTGGTAGCGTCTTCACGTGAGTCCCAGTTTTCTGGTGTAGTTTTAACAACTGATAACCGGGTTGTCTGGTAGTTGAGTCGGACTGAGTCGCAAGTCCCCAATCGCTGGTAGCATCTTCAACGAGTCCCCAGTTTTCAGGTGTAGTTTTACAACTGGTAACCGGGTCGTCTGGCAGTTGAGTCCATCTTGACATCTGGGTCGAAGAACGAGATCGAAGAACGAGATCGTGAGTCGACATTGTAGCCGATAGATCAATCCTCATTGTGGTCGCCAATTTTTATGGGTAAAAGCGTTTACTGGATTTCGGTAAATTCGGTAGGTGAGTGAGAAACTGGTTCAAACCCTAAACAAATGTGCTGCACGTGAGCACTTTATAGATTCGAGAGATCAATGCATGCAAGTGCGGCCTAAACCAAGAAATGGCGTTCAGGACTTGCTTCGGTCACAAAGTGGAGGAGAAGGGTTGATTTGGGGAGGGAAGCAAAGAAAGGTGTTGAGACCAGAATAGTGCAGGAGAGTAGTGTCTCGACTTGTATCACAAAGTGGAAGCTTCGGAAGCTTGCAAGAGATGAAAGATTTTGGAGAGCTTACCAAAGTTGCCTTTTACGAGAGTGTAATATTTTTTTCTGCCAAGACTTGTTATGCGGTGGAAATAGAGTAAGACCTATTTATACAAGTCGAGATTGAAACGTACCCTGGCCTCATGAAGGAAGAGAGTAAAGGGTGAAATAATGGGAGGAGGTGGTAACCGCATGGTGTTAATGGGTGAAAACGTTTTTTACCATTATTTCCTCATTTATTTGACCGCTTTATTCCTTTTCACGCTTTCTTAATGTGAGCGTAGTGTACGCTTCAAGCTGTGACCGCCAAACCAAAACCCTGAAAGCATCCCCAGTTTGTGTTGATATCTCGAGTGTTGGTTGCACCTTGAGTGCAAGTGGCACCGCTAGTGGCGCGTGTGGCATGTGCCATTGGCACGTGCGAATGCCTTGGTGGTAGGTTGTACGTTGAGTGTAAGTGGCAATGCCAGATTTGCTAGTGGCGTGTGTGGCATGTGCCAATGGCATGTGCGGAATGCCTTGGTGGTAGGTTGCATGGTTTGCGTAGTTAAGGCATGATTTAAGGCACGGCTAGGTGATGAAGGTTACAATGAGCGTGTTGGCATGTGCCAATAACATGCGTGTTCGATTAGGGGCCGTGGCCTTGGTAGGAAAAGCAACCAAATGAGCATGTTGGCATGTGCCAATGGCATGCGTGTCATTTCTAGGTCAGGCCTTGGTAGGAAAAGCTACCGGCGAGCATGTTGGCATGTGCCAATGGCATGCGTGGCCGTTAGGGCCGTGGCTTTGGTAGGAAAAGCTACCAGCGAGTATGTTGGCATGTGCCAATGGCATGTGTGGCCATTAGGGCCGTGGCGTTGGTAGGAAAAGCTACCAGCGAGCATGTTGGCATGTGCCAATGGCATGCGTGGCCGTTGGGGCCGTGGCTTTGGTAGGAAAAGCTACCAGCGAGCATGTTGGCATGTGCCAATGGCATGCGTAGCCGCCAGGGCCGTGGCCTTGGTAGGAAAAGCTACCAGCGAGCATGTTGGCATGTGCCAATGGCATGCGTGGTCGTTTGGGCCGTGGCCTTGGTAGGAAAAGCTACCGTAAATGAAGCATGTTGGCATGTGCCAATGGCATGCGTGGTAGATTAGCCCGTGGCCTTGGTAGGAAAAGCTACGGTGAGCATGTTGGCATGTGCCAATGGCATGCGTGGTAGTTAGGGGCCGTGGCCTTGGTAGGAAAAGCTACCAATGTGAGCATGTTGGCATGTGCCAATGGCATGCGTGGCCGTTTGGCCTAGGTTGCATGGTTTGTAAGCCTAGGCGCTATATTTGGCATGTGCCAATGGCATAAGCGGCTTGGAAATATGGCTTGTGGTACGTGTTGGCATGTGCCAATGGCACGACGGCCATGTCGACCCTAGTTGCACGTTTTGCAAGCCTAGGTGCTATATTTGGCATCTGCCAATGGCACCATGGCTTGGAAATATGGCTTGTGGTACGTGTTGGGATGTGCCAATGGCACGCGCGGTCATGTTGACCCTAGTTGCACGTTTTGCAAGCCTAGGGCACTATATTTGGCATGTGCCAATGGCATAGCGCTTGGAAATATGGCTTGTGGTACGTGTTGGGATGTGCCAATGGCACGTATGGCCATGTTGACCTAGTTGCACGTTTTGCAAGCCTAGGGCGCTATATTTGGCATGTGCCAATGAGTGCGATATGTAGTTTGGTTTTGGCGTCGCTGCCATGGTGCGCAGTGTGCGGCTTGGTTTTGGTGTTGTTGCCATGGTGCGCGAGTGTGCGGCTTAGTTTTTGGCATAGTTGCCATGGCGCGCCGTGTGCGGCTTGGTTTGGCATTGTTTCCATGGTGCGCGGTGTGCGGCTTGGTTTGGCATTGTTTCCATGGTGCGCAGTGTGCGGCTTGGTTTGGCATTGTTGCCATGGTGCGCGATGTGCGGCTTGGTTTGGCATTGTTGCCATGGTCGCTGATGTGCGGCTTGGTTTGGCATTGTTGCCATGGTGTGCGGTGTGCGGCTTGGTTTGGCATTGTTGCCATGGTGTGCGATGTCTGGTGGGTTTTGGAATTAGGGTTCTTTGTCAGAAAACCTAATGGGTATTTTGAAAAATACCCCTATTAATTATTTACACTGAGTTAAATGCTCTTAGTTAATGTGTTGCGGGTAACACTAGGTCATGGGGTTTTACGATTTTACCCCTTGTTTAAAAACCACCATCAACACCAGGCTGCAAACTTCAAATTCCAACAGAAATTTTCGGAATTAAAGTATGCGTACGTCCGCATACTTTTTTTGTCTTCGATATTCGATAAAAGCTTGTTTTGTCCACAACTTCTTGATAGAACTCGAATGACCTCATTCTTTTTTAATTATTTTTATCTTTCAATTCTATTCAAGATGGTGATGAGAAATCATTAGTTGAATGAATTAAGATCGGTCTTTGTCCCTTCTTTTGATTTTGAGCGTTTTGCTCCTTTCGTCGCACTTCTTCCACTTCTCTTGGACTTGGGCACTTGGATACTTGGAATACTTCTCTTCCTAACTCTTTTCAGAACTTTGTAGCCACTTTTTGGATGATTCACCTATTAGAGGCAAATAAGAGAAAACAATAGTAATAATATGAATACATGCAAGAATAATAACTAAAACAAGTATGGAATGGACACTAAAATCATATGAATTATGCACTTATCAAATTCCCCACACTTAGCTTTTGCTAGTCTCCTGAGCAAACTAAATAAAACCAATCCTAAATACAACAACTCCATGTCGTTGAGAAAACGGTTAAACTTAGCATGTATAACAAGCCTTTAAACCCCTAGGTGTCCCTAGTGGACAAGTTATAGTATCGTGAGGGTTTATAAGAGGTATACCCACAAAACCTACTCCAATTTTTCTCCTTGGAAGAACCACTAAGGATAGACACAAAGTAGAAAGCCAAATAATTAGCCTCCATAAGTTCTTTAGATGCAAACATCTCACATACATTCCAATCATCACACATAAGCAATTACTTATGTGTGACATTCAATTTGATTGCAAAACTTTACTAAGATAGTCATTGTACTTGTTAAAGTGTTTGTCACAACACTCGCATCTTTGAAATCACATGGATAGATAAGAGAATATGGAAATAGAATAGTGAAGTGTGCAAATGTTGACTAAAGTGAAAGATGTTACCCACAATACTTGTATGAATGTCGTCAAAGGATTCTTATTTATAGCGCAATAGTTAAGAGAAGCACCCATTTAACTCAACTACATGATTAGATACTCTTAGCGCATGTTCCTTTTCAGAAAGTATGTGATAGTCGCCTTGGATCCTGCGTTCCACGCCTGTTTAAGGATAACGTTTCACACATACTGCTATCCAAGTGTCAAGAACCTCATCAATAGTATTTTTTACTTGCTATATAATGATGATATGGTTTTTATTTTCATCGACTATGAATAGTCCGCAATTCCGGACCTATCATTTATTAATGTCGATAAAATAAGAGGAGCCTTATATATATATTTTTTTTTTCTTTCGGCTCACTCTTTATGAGTGTAAGACAATTGTCTTATGGGGCTTTTATATGCTCAACCAATGATTACCTTGCTACAACATCCACGAAAATATCATGATCCCACCAAATCACTTTAGAGAAGCATATAACTGCAAAAATAAAAAGAATGTGATTCAATAATGATTAATTGCGAGGATGAATCTTTCAAACGACTACCATAGCTTAGTTTCGCATTCAATTATTAACATATATATAAGGATTGTGGAATGATAAAGTGGAACTCAATCTATAGATGTAAGAACTGTTTTAACCTGAAAAGGTTTAGTATGTCATCCTAAATAGCTCATAATTAACTCCAAAAGATGAAGTCTCAAGAATGCAAGAAATCAAATAATATTATTTTTTTATTTTCCATTTTATATGCAAGCCAAACATGCTTAACTACTCCCCCACACTTAAACTCAACATTGTCGTCAAGGTTTAGTATGTCCTAAATCTTTTCTATAATGTCAAAATTTCACAGATGTTTCGATAAACGATCGACTTTCATAGCCTCCGGACGGCTGGACATGCAATCCCCGAAAAAGTTACGGAAAAATACAGAAACTCAAATGTCCAGGCCTATCGCCTCCAACTTAACAGACTCTAAATTCAGATTTTCTTTTGTAAAAGAAAGGTGAGTCTGTCTTATTTAAAAGTTGGGGTCAACTACTCAAATGGACTCCGTATGAAGTCTCGAGAGCTATTTTCGTGACAACTACGCAGTCAGAAATTTCTGACGAGAATTAAATCAAAACTTGCCTTATAGATTTAGGACTTTGTAAAATCTAAGATGGGAATGCAAGATATGATATGCAAAACTAATAAAACGAAAAACAAAAGGGATAGAGATACAAACCTATGGGTTTCCTCCCATGTAGCGCTTGGTTTAACGTTAAATCGGCCCAGAAGCGTTATTGTTATCAAACAAACGACACCAACAATCGAAAATTTGGCAATCCTTCAAATAACAACACAATTCAAATAATAACTTCACAAACCATTAGCACAAAGTATAAATATTGAAGCTATCACTTTATTGAAGTTTCCCCACACTTAGTCATTTCTACACTCGAAAGTGGATAGAGAAACATAGAATTTGGGGACTTCAAAAGTTCTTCATCTTGTGAACTCATGACATTACTTCGAATCAAACACATTAAGTGGTGGATACTTAGAAGAAAAATAATCCGTTAAAACTTTAGAAGCACACAACTCCAATCCTAAGTGAGGTATTTTCTTAAAAGTTGGGTTAACAACTCCTTTAGAAGCTACTTCGATTAGAGAAAAAAGGATCAATAGATATAGAATTATGCAAAGGATTAGACAAACCTCAGATCGGATCCTCATTAATTATCTCCAAGAAATTATTTACCTCAAGTATATCGTGGTCCTCTATCGAACTATTATTATGTAGCTCAATTGGGTCTTCCACGACTTTAATCAATTTGGTTTCATTCTCAATCTCAATTTGTTCAACACTTTCGTCATCCGAATCGGAATCCTCTCCTAAGACGTCTAGTTCATTGATGCAACTCCTAATTTCTTCGTTTGAGTTAATGCTACACCATTCATAAACAATGATTCCGTCATACCAAGGCTCCCACTTTTGAATGAGCGAATGATCGTTATTAAGATCCAGGAGTTGGAATAACTTCATCATTGTTACATGGACTTTCCAAAGGTTGCTCATCTACAAAATATTTGTTGTCGTCCCTGGGGCAGAATTAATTTGGTTTTAAGGCCAAACTTCTTCTTCATTCATTTTTTTAATTGAGTTGAGCAATGCGGTTCCTCGTGATATCTATAGTCCTTTTTGAATTTCTTGGAGATTCTCATCTTGATTATGGTAATATTGAATTATTTGTCCTTGAAACTCCTCCATCATGGTACACATTTGTTCTGCCGAACACTCGAAGAAATAGGATTAGTAGCATAACTATCCTCCCTTCCTTGTGATTGTTCACTTACATGCCCGCTCATAAGGTTGTTGGCATGTAATGAGAATATCCATAAGGTCCCGTGGGATATTTATCATAGCCAAAGATTGGTTTTGATTATTCCCATAGGATGGTTGGTAGTTGTCATATGAATGAGATTGCAAACCATATTGATTACCACTATTATGTGATTGATCTTGTGCTCCGTACATGTTATTTCCGTAAGGAAACATGACGACTCACAAGAAAATAGAAAATCAAAACAAAAAGTTACAAAAATAAAATAAATAAATAAAAACAAGCTAAACAAATAACAAATCAATTAGCAACTTCTCCCCGGCAGGGGTACCAAAATTTGATGGGCCGTCGTAGGCAAAACAAATTAATAAATATATTTCCCACTAATTAACCGGTAATATAGCTATAGTAAGAGATCGTTCCCCACAGAGAGTGTAATTGATAGGTTATTTGAAATAGAAAAATAAAGTAAATAGCAAAGGAGTTTTGGTTGTAAGATAAATAAAAATACAATAAAGAAAAGAGATGATCAAAGAATCCTTCGCTGCTACTGCGTTAACAGGGATTACAATACTTATCTATTGTTAAGTAAGAACCATTCATCACCAAACCGTGGGAATAACAACTAGATGGGTGTTATCCCCAAACTCCCTTCTATCTTTGGATACAGGTTCTCGACTACTAGATTATATCCAACAAACCACCAAGTAGTAGATCACTCAAGGTGTAATCCAACCGAACGCTTTAAAGCTTTTGAATTAGGTTAATCCCGGTAGTTAAACTCTTAGATCAAGATTTACTTGCTGGTGTTGTCTTCTACACACGATTTCAAAGAGAATACCTCCGTAGAAGGACTTGTGTATTAGGTTAATCGATGATTACTTATCTCATAACTTTTACTAGCAATAGAACGATCAATAGATCAATCTATCGTGCACTCCAAATCAATCTAAGAATCACTCATAAACCCTAGATATGGTAAAGACAAACGATGATGATTAAAACCTCAAATAGAATTGTATTATTAAAAACTTCACGCTAGAATATTGAATTCATCCTTAATTAACAAAGGATTTAGTTTCCCATGAGTACACAATAACCCCCCCCCCCCCTAAAGGGGTAAACCCTAAAATATTAATGAAGGACAAAAGTATAATCTGAGATGATCCATTTTACATGACCTTATATGAAATAAAAGTGGTACACAATTACATTGCTTGGCGATTAAGTATTTAGTTTGGTTCAAGAACCCGAGCCCAAAAATATGAAATAACGACTCCAAACATTCCCTTGAGGCCTTCCAAGGTATTAATACACGTTTTCCTACTTGCTAAAATGCAGCTGCAGGATCCGCAAACTTCAAATTCGTGAGAAATTTTGGAATTAAAGTATGCGTGCCCGACGCATACTTTATTTGTCTTGATATTCGATAAAAGCTTGTTTTGGCCACAACTTCTTCAGCCGAACTCTGAATGACCTCATTCTTTTTGAATTATTTTTATCTTTCAATTATATTCAAGATGGTGATGAGAAATCATTAATTTGAATGAGTTAAGATCGGTCTTTGGACCTTCTCTTGATTTTGAGCGTTTTGCTCCTTTTCGTCACACTTGTTCCACTTCTCTTGGACTTGGGCACTTGGATACTTGGAATAATTCTATTCCTAGCACTTTTCAACACTTTGTAGCTACTTTTTGGATGATTCACCTATTAGAGGCAAATAAGATAAAACAATAGTAATAATACGAATACATGCAAGAATAATAGCTAAGACAAGTATGGAATGGAAACTAAAATCATATGAATTATGCACTTATCAATAGTACCTTGCTTCAAGAAATTGCACCCATTTAGCTTCTTTTTCAGTCAATGTTCGCCATGCCATCTTAGCAAGGAGATCTTCAGTGAATATACTGTGATTTTAAAGCCCAGGTCTCCCATTCTTTTGGTGAACTTAACTCATTCCAACCAACAAAGTATCCTCCACTCTTAGAATGCTTATTCCACCAATAATTACGTCAGAAAGACTCCCATTTTTTTTTGATTTCACTTGAATATGCATGCAACTCATCTGGTACTGTTCCATTATTCCCGTGACAGCTTGAATTTGAGTTCTTCTACCTGCTTGATTGACAAGTTTACCCTGCCATGATTGTAATCTGTTTTCCATTTTAGTAACTGTGTCTGCAAAGCAAGCATTTTTGTTACGGCCTACAAATAAAGGAATACTACAAATAAAGCATTTTAGTAACTATCTCTACTAATGGCATTCTGGGCATCTTAACCATGTCTGAAATATTTTCCTTGGCTAAGTCACTCAGATTATTACTACATTGAATACTTGATTTATTGAGACTAACCATCTGGCCTGAAACCAGACAGAATTGAGAAATAATCATCATCAAGTTATGAATTGAGTTACTTGAAGCCACTGAAAATAAAATGTAGTCGTCTGCGAAAAATAAGTGAGAAATACTTGGACCTTTTATGGCTGGTTTTAATGGCTTAATTAACTCCTTCATTTCAGCTGCCTGCAAAATTCTACTAAAAGCTTCCATGCACATGATAAAAAATATAGAGAGAAAGAGCATCACCTTGACGTATTCCTCTTGTTGGCATAAAAGGAGGAGTTGAGAACTATTAAGTAAGATTGAAATAGAAGCAGTGCTGATACATTCATTTATTAATGAACACCATTTATCATTAAATCCTAGACCTTGCATAATTTTGATAATAAAGCTCCATTCCATACGATCAAAGGCCTTCGCCATATCCAATTCAATTGCCACTGCTCCTGGAAAGATCTTTGTTCTCTTCATATAATGAATAACTTCATGTGCTATTATTGTATTATCTAGAATGTTACGGCTTAGTACATAAGCTGCCTGCCAAGGTGAGATAATCTTTGGAAGCAATTTCTTTAAACGATTAGCCAATAACTTTGAAATGATTTACAAGAAATATTGCATAGGATAATTGGTCAAAAATCAATGGAGTTTCACATAATTTATTTGGTATTAAAACGTAAGTAAAATTGAGTTGTGGGCAGTTTACCGCATTAAAAAGTCTTGAAACCATAGACACCAAATCTTGGCCAATATCATCCCTGCATTTGATAAAATCCCCGCTTGGAAATTCATCCTAGGTCGGAGCCAAGCATTAATTTGATGAACAACCCGTCGATTTCTTCTCTAGATGGAATCTTGATCAATTGTTCATTTTCTTCCATCGAGTTACAAGGGATGAGAAAATCAAATATATTTGAGTCTTGTGATGGGTGACAAGAAGTAGTAATAGAACTAAAGTGTTGAATAAGAAGCTTCTGAATGTCCTCCCTTGAAGAATACCATTTACCTTGTTCATCTCTTATGGAATCAATTTGATTTCTCCTCCGCGATAATTAGCTTGAGCATGAAAAAATGGTATTTCTATCTTGACCACGAAGCATCTTATCTCTTGATTGTTGATAACTAATATCAAAGCTTTAACATTGTACCAAAGTGTTAAAGATTTTGTTGCATCTCTAGAATAGTGTTTTGAGGTGCACTTGCAGTGCCTTGAGCTTCCTTTATTTGTTGTTTTACAATTTTAATACCATCATCAATATTTACAAAATGTCTCTTCTTCCATTTACTTAGACCCTTCTACACCCGCTAAGTTTCTTAGCAAACCATGTAGCCAATGAACCGTTGAATTTTGCCCCATTCTCTGCTGACCAAATCCTTGAAAGTCTCATGCTTATCCATGTCCCATACAACCTAAAAGGTTTATGGGTTTTGATGGATTGAGGCTTTAGTGTTAATAAGATGGGAGAATGGTCTCGAACCCAAAGGAATAAGATAATTAAGAATGACATCTCGAAAGAATGAAATCCATGGAGTGGATGCTAGGGCTCTATCTAACTGGGTTTGAACCAAGTGAACATTTTTACGATTATTGGACCAGGTAAATAGGTTACCAATAAAAGGAACTTCTTGAAGACCACACATACGAATAGTATCTTGAATAATCTCTTGTGTGCAATATGTATGAGTAGAAAACGAGTTTATTTCATGAGACGATAATGTGACATTTAAATCCCCAATGATGACCCATGGAAAATCCATATGTTTGCCCATACGGCACATTAGTCCGCCATTTAGACTTTCTTCTTGTTGATAGCAAGAACTATATAAAACAAGTAAGTACCCATTCACGATTTTAGACCATTATGAAAATAAAATTGATCCATATAATACAGGAAATGCATGAGTTCTATCTTAAAACCATATTTCCATATAGCCGCTATGCCTCCGACCTACGTTTATTATTGTGACACCAAATGTTTGGATAATGCCATGCTTTGCAATAAAAAAATATGCATTTTTATTTTGTTGCTTAGTTTCTAAAAGGTAAATAATGTAGGGCTATATTGATGAATGCAATCTTTTAAATGATTTCTAATATGCTTATTCCCTAAGCCCTGGACATTCCAAGCCAATATGCGCATTGTAACACAAAGAATAAGAGTTTCCAAGAAAGCAAAGCAGAAAAACGTAAAACAATGTAAAGTTGGAGAATAAGACTAGAGGTAAGAAAAACCCCATCTTCCGCTTTCTATTTGAAAGATTCCCATAATAATGTTGATAATATTTTCCCATTCCTCTTCTGATGTATTGGCATGTAAAGACTTGGATGCATCTCGATGTTCATTCCCAAATTTGGTATACTTAAATACTCATAAAATGAAAACGAATAACATTTCAGTCTATCTCAAAATTCTCGCTCTCCATATTGCAAAGATGTGCTCCAAAGGTCGAAATGCCATATCAAGGCCCAATTCTTCTACCATTGTTATCATAGCTATTCCAATCACAACAGGTCCTAGATATGTCTCACCCTTCTCAAGATGTTGACCAAATTCCCCCAGGATGTTGCCGTATCTGAGCACATTCCGGTTCGGATAAGCACAAGATAATAAGGTCATGTCACAAGATTTCCTTATCTTTTCAAGAAGTAAACTTCGAAGTAGCCTCCTTGTGGGTGAAAACAGATTCTACGATTTTGGTAAATTTGGTGTGTGGGTGAGAAAACGAATCTAAACCCTAAACAATGTACCGCACCGAGTACTTTTGATTCGAGAGATCAACTGCATAACCTCGCCTAAACCGAAATGGTCGTTCGGCTTGATTAGGTCCGCCAAGGAGAGGAGGGGTTGTCTTAGGAGGAGCGAAAGTGTTGAGACCGAATAGTTGATTCTGAAGTGTGGGCATTTTGTGACTTGTATCAAAAAGTTGAACTGGCTAGCTGGATGAAAAAGCTATCAAGATGATTTCTGGATGTTGTATTGTTCTCCTGACCAAAACTTATTGTTTGGTGAAAATAGGTGAGACATATATATACAAGTCATAATGAAACGTACCCTGGTCTCGTAGGAAGTGAAAACGATTGAGTGGTGGTAGAAAAGAGTAACGTGTAACTGTTAAACGTTATGCTTCCATGATGAGGGAAGTGAATTCGTGTAACCGCCAGTCATTACGCTTCTATGATGAAGGAAATGAATTGTTTACACCGTTACTTTTCACCACCACAAATTATCCCACTTCATGACACTTTCTTGTAACAGGCGCATTGCACGCCGCACGCTGTAAACCGCCAGACCAATACCTTGATGAGCATCCCCCAGTTTATGACATATTTTGATGTCTCGAGTGTTTTCGTGGAAAACATGTAGCACTTTGCTACGTGTGGCCGATTAAAATCGAGAGGCTTGTCGAGGTAAATAAAGATGTGATGCTAGGCTCGTTTTGGCTAGTCGCCTAAAACTTGTCGTGAGCTTACCGGTTTGGTGGCGAACTTCGATGGACGAGATCGCATCTTATGAATAAGGGTAGTCATTGATTGTGTCTACCTTGTGTTGGCGCCTGACAATGGCGAGTGTCACTGCGGCATGACTTGTACATGCCAGTGGCACGATGGTGCAAGTGGCGCCTAGCGTAGCCATGGTCGTTGGGTTTAGGCGGTTGGTCGCCTAAGAGTTGCCATAAGTCCATCAGTTCGGTAGCGAACTTGGAGGGACTGAGATTGCATCTCATGAAGAAGGATGGCCATTGATTATGGACGCATATTTTTGTATAGCGAAGTTGCGTCAGCCACATGCTAATGGCATACCAGTGGCGTAGCCATGACATAGCGGCATGCTAATGGCGTAGCCGTGGTATAACAGTATGTTGGTGATGTTGCGAGTATGGCCAAAGCTAAAAATTGGCTCTGTGGCCAAAGTTAGGGTTTGTCGCAGAAGAATTCTTCGTGGAAGCATTAGTCGTGGAAGAATTAGAGCAGCGTGGCCAGGTGTCGTGGAAAAATTAGGGCTTGGCGTGGCCAAGGCTTGGTTTTCGCGCCGTGGAGTCGGACCCATGTGGTGTGGCAACATTGGCCCTGTTGCCACGCCAATCCCTTTGCTGTTGGAAACGTTATTTGGCTTTGGTAGAAATTTGCCCAAATTAGGGTTTGGCATGTCGAAACCCTAATTAGTGCACGTGCATGCGGTCTTGACATGGCGCTACTTTTTTATGCAAATGGCTCCCATGGCTATGCCAAATGAACTATGGCAAGGCCATAGTGTAGAAACGCCACAAGAGCAGGATCTGTCGTGGGTGGCTATTTATGGGAGTTTCCAAGTAGGATGTTTTGCAGTAGCATGTTGCGAAGTTGCAGCGGTGAGAGTGTCATATTGGCATGCTACCACGGTAGAGTGGCATGTTGGCATGCTGACCAATATGTTGTTGTGGTAGGTAGCATTGGCCTTTAAGTTATGTGGCAAGTTCAGAGCAACTTGATTGGCCCAAAAAGGGTCGGCCAGAAACACAAGGCGACCACGCCATGGTGAGAGTGTGGCGGCTTTGGCGCTGTCTGATTGGTCGATTAGATGTGGGGACGGCAAGCATGGGCCCATCCATAACTTGTGTGCGTGTGGAGAGTTTAAAGCGACCTGATTGGTCGAGAGAAATTAGTCAGGGGCGTGGCCAATGGCGCAAGCTGGCCTTGGGCATGGTCACGCCTCTTTTTTCTACTGCGGCTCCCTGTTTTTCTTATTCTGAGCGAGGTTCAGCACCTGATAATAATTACTTAGTTAGCTTAGGCTTAATTTTGACAAGCAAGGTCTGGTATATTGCGCGAGGCGCGAAACCCTAACTTCTGCAAGTTAGTCAATACGATTGACTAAATTCTATGTATCGACACAGAGCTCTTTTAAGTTCGTTGCCAGAGAGCAGCATGCTTTTCTGATTGAATACCTTATGCAAAGATCTTATTCTTGATACTTGGAGATTCGTGCTACTCTGCTGCGAGTGAACACAAATCGTCATGTTATATCAACATTAAGAGTTCACCCGGAGAACATAGCATAGAAGGCATTCAGAAGAACTTATATTAAATGAATATATGTAAGGCTGCACAAGAACCGGTCTGGAGTCCCTGTACCGGACTGGAACCGAAAAAACCGGACCGGTGCAAGTAGGAACCGGAGTAAACAGTACGGGGACCGGAATCGAATCAAGAACCTGGACTGCACCGGTGCGACACTGGTTCTAGGGAGAACCGGTAGGAACCAGTTAATGTAGTCAGTTGAGATCTTGGTTATTTTTAATCCTATCCGTCCATCCTAATTACAAACTCTCCTCGTTCGTTTCACCTCTTCCTTTTATTGCCGTCCCACATCAGGACTTCATATCGAGACTTGAGAGAAGAGAATGAAAAAAACTTGCCCTTCCATTTTCCTTCTTCTTCCTTCTCCATTTCCATTCTATTTTCATTTCTAAGTTCATGATTTTTTTTACCGATGGCGATTCCATAGTTAATATTTGTAGAATAAAGAGAAAATCAAGAAAAATAAGATTTGTGTTTACCAAATCAACCATGGTTGCTGCTTAAATACAATCGGGAGATTCAATTGAAAGATTTGATGTTGTTCATGAGTATGAGAAGGGTTTTATTTTACATCTTCACTAATTTTGTTCAAGAGATTTGGGTTTTATTTTCTAAGGTTGATTTGGGTTTTCTTTTTCAAAATAAGGTTTTTTTTTTTTTTTTTTTTAAAATGATTTAATTAGAGATTTGGGTCTAATGAGTGATTGGGGTTCAATAGGATTTGGGTTTAATGAGAACGAAATTGTATGGTGTTTGATGGTGACGGTGATGCGTGTATGAAGGAGTTTCTGATTAGTGGTAGGGTGTTCTTGAGTATATAGTAATGGTAGGTTCTATTTGCAGTTCTAATTAATTGCAGACATTCATTTGTAGTTGAAAGTGTTTAAATTTTGATTTAATTTTAGGTAAAAACCGAGATAGATCCCAAAAGGACCGGTCTTACGAGTACAGGTACAAGTCCAGGTACCGGTCTTCAAAATGAGATACCGGTCAACACCAGGTACAGGGACCGGTTCCAACAGAATACCGGACCGTACCGACTCATGTGCAGCCTTAAATATACGTGAGGTGCCGAAATTACGTAACATCCTGGGATTCGCCGATCCGATAAATTTCATGTAAGTATATTGAGCAGCTCAATAAATATGCCAGTGAAGAGGATAGCACACGTGGCTCTGTTTCCCTTGGGCAGAGTGACGTCACATCGGAATGCAAGGTTTTGATTTTAACCCCTAAGCAGAAACCACCATCAACACCTCCACACTATCCCGCTTCACAAGATACGTAAGACCAAGACCAAGCGGTAGAAGCGCAGTAAGAGGCTCCCAAGTTCAGCCTCATTACGATCCATCAAGGCAAGACTATTGGATCTAGAAACATAAACGTTACACTAACCAGCAAAGACCAACCCAATTAGGGTCGGTAAATGCAATCACACATCCAATGGGCCAATGACGCATTTGAACCACCGAGAATCACAAATTTAGTTAGCATTTTATAAATTGACCAAAACATTTACTCGTTTTCCTTCTTTTCATGTTTTTATGTGTGGTTTTCTTTGAAAAGGTTTTAACGAGGCAAGGTTTTTACGATTTTAATGGAGCCAGCACACGTGTCACTGTTTCCTAGGAGTGACGTCACATCGATGCACGGTTTTGATTTTAACCCTAAGCTAAAACCACCACATCAACATTAAGTCCCCTGCTTAGCTTGGAACAGCATTGTTGCAGTGGTAAGCATGAGATGGTGACAGATGAGGATAAGATCGAAACAACAAGTCATGAGAGATTGTCGGGAGATTTGGCTAACCTTTGTCGTGAGGCACGAAGAATCGCTGATCCTTACATCGTGGTTTCATAAATTTGGTTGGCCATGGGGTGCTGGCCTCAGCACTGCAACTCGGATACTAATTTGCAGAGGTGGTACTGCGACTTGATCATGAAATGCCAATGTTGCCATCCTGGCCAGGTTACGTAATGCATGGAGATGGCATTGTTCTGAACGGTCAAGATGGTGCTTCCTTTGACCGGTGGAGATGACGCCGCTTGAACGCCAAGATGGCTACCATGAAAGGCTAAGAAAGGTGGATGGCGGCTAGATTGGAAGGGCCGATGGCGAGGCTAGTTTGGAAGCGGCTGGTTTCGCGAGGCTCGCTTGGAAGGGCCAATGGCATGACTAGCTTGGAAGGGCCACTGGCGTGGCTCGCTTGGAAAGGCCAATGGAGCGTCGGCTCGCTTGGAAAGGCCAATGGAGCGTCGGCTTGGGAAGCGTAGAGGATGGCGCTGGTTAGGGCTCGGATGCAACGTGGAGATGGCGCCGCTAGGAGCGGACTCTTGGAGTTTGAACGCGGACTGTTGGCGTTGGCGTGGAGCCAGTAGAGATGGTCATTTGGGAGAGAACTGTTGGGAATTGTCTTGGCCGCGACTGGTGGCTCCATGGAGCGTTGCCTTCAAGGGGCCCGGTTGTCTTTTTCCATGCATAGCTTAAACGAGAAACCTTCCTCCACTCTAACTCCAAAAGTGTTGTGCTAAAAGGAAACCTTCTTCCACCCAAACTCCAAAGTAATATGTATATAAAAATGGTCAGCACATCTTTTATTTTTTTGTAATATTGGCTTTGTTTTCACGTCTCACAAGTAGCGTAGCAGTTGCAGGAGTTAGCTGACGTACTCCATGTATGTGCTTTAACATTTCTCCTCCGTTTCCTTTTTTTTTTGGTGTAAACCTAGCCATAGACATATCCTCCATAAACCCGTAAAAATACTCTTGTATGAATGATTTTTCTTTGCTAGCAGTATCGTAGTGCAATATTCTTAAATCACATTGATAGTAAAGAGGACAATTATTATACAAAGTAGGCGTGCATGGATGGGTGGCTGCCATTAGTTCTTCTCCGTGAAAACCTAGCTTTTAGGGTTTCCCTTTTTCCTCTCGTGGCCGTGCGCACAATTTCCGTGGGGCTGCGTGACTTGGCCGAGTCATACTTTCCGCGGCTTCACATGTTCCCCGCGACATTGTCTAGTTTTGGCCAAGAGTGTACTTTCCGCGCCGTCACGTGTATCTCGTTGAGTATACATCAGTCCCCACTCCCTTTAGATGTGAGTGCCATGTCATGTTCCGCCGCCGCGTTGAGAAGTGTCAACAACTCCAAACCGAACAAAGATGATGAGTTCTTTACGAAGTCTGCTACGATTACAAGGACCCATCCCAAATTTGGCAACTCTTGAATGATTCAGAGAATGATGGAGAAGTTCAGTCAGTCACTCAGGGCACATAATGCGGTTTTGCCTTCAGAAGAAAGAGTATCCAGCTTCTCCATAGATTTCAAAATCTGTCATAGTCCATTACGCTCTTATGATAAGTGGATGAAATTTGTGATGAGCCGAGTGATGTGATTTTATGTTATTTGTAAAGTGGTAGTAAAGTTCGTTCAACTCAGACTTGTAAAGGTTTGATTTAAGAAAATACTAAAAGAAAGAAAATATATTCACAAGTTTGTCACAAAAATCGAGAGATTATCGTAGACCAGTTCCACCATAACTCATTCATGCGATTCGTATATTTATTCCAAACCATTATAGCTCAAATAATATTGACTCTAGTTCTTTGCCAAGGTAGATTCTTAAAAGATTGACTGTAAATCACTACAATGATGCATAAAAAGCACTTAGACCAAGCATACATCATCATACGACATCACAATCAATAAAAATCATAAAACGATTGATGCGATTACAAGTAGTCATAAAAGAATTAAATATAATTACCACATGCATGAAATATGGCTTCCTCCGTCGCCTCAGCAAAGGGGTTTAGCTCATCATATCAAAAACACGCTCAAAATAATAAATCATGGCTCAAAGGTGTCTTTATTGAATAGGAGTAATAATACGAAGTAGATCCGCATGGCTAATGCTCGTTACAATAGTCACACACAATTTTTAAGACTACTGAGAACGATATATTTCTGGTGTAGCTGGTTTGCGATAGTCAGTGTTGGTCCAATGTTCTAAGGATTAGGTTCTTGAGAACGAAACTTCGCATCAACATCGCGCAACCCTTCTCCTTCTTCTTCACCTGCTGATGTTGATTCGAGTTCTGCCGCCTTGGTTCGAGCTCTGTAACTACCCAAAAGTATCTCAAAGTCTCGACCCCCTCCCTGGAACTCCAACCTCTCTATTTATAAACAACAGGTGCGAAAAATATCACCCAAAATCCTCTTGTTTCCTCCCCTTCAAGTCTCGGATATTCCTTTTTTTTCTTCCCCTTTTTTCATTCTTTACGCGTCTTCTGTCTTGTGCAAATCTCTCTTCTAATTTGGATACAATCGAATCTGAGAATATATCTTCCCCGTCTATGTTTTGATAAAACGTGAAGCTACTTCCTTTTCTTTCGAACCAAAACACCTTACCTCCCTATTAGGTCAAAAGCAAGGGTGATATCAAGCCATCTTGAAAATATCCGAACAAATCGAACCCAAATCCGAGGTCTTGAAAATTTAGGTTGAAGAAGATATTCCCGCCAAAATTCCCTTTTCAAATGTTGAAGGTGAGAGCCCCCTATCCAAAGAAGGGGTGCGAATAGCAGTGGGGTATATATATAAAATCTGGGGTGCAAATAACAGTGGGTGCCCCTTAGTAATTTGGTCACCCCTTATCCAAAATGGGGGTCCGTATAGTAATTTTCTCCCACGAACGCAAAAACCACTTTTCGAGCCAATTTCGCCGCAAAAGCTTATTTCTCCAAAAACACCTACAAAGACATAAAATACCAACATAAGCGCAAAATCGAGTACTAACATTACAGAGAATTGAGACTAAAATAGACACATAAATGCGTCCATCACCGAGACCACGTGAAGTCCAACTTAACTAAGGCGCAAATCATGCATGCTGTCATGGCGTCTGCGACACTTCAAATCAGAAAGATATTGCAAGCCTGTTACTTTCATCTCCAGATGGTGCAGAGGAACTCCTGCGGCTATATAAAGATGGGGTGAGATAATATTTATTTGGAAAGCATAGCCGTTGGTGAAAGTCTTCCAATAATTGGGAAACTTGATGTTGTCTTGTCTGAGGAAGAAAGAAAAAATGCACGCTACTTTGGTCCACGAAAGTAGCGGAATATGTTCGAAAGAATGAGGAAAGGTGTTTCTATAATGGTGGGTGTCAGTGGTTCCACCGATGAGCGGATGCGATCATAAGTGGATGATACACTCCATGTTGTCTGCATTTTTCTGCGGGTTATCCAGAGATGTTTTCGATGATGGCTCTGGTAAGAAGGAGATAAGACAGAAGCTCGTCAAATTTGCTATCAAACTAGCGAAGGCATTGCTCTTCCCATCGGCAGTTTGTTTCTTGGTTCTTTGTACACTATCCTGATCACTTAAGAGCGCATATGCACGTCTCTAATGGGTATATGAAAGTGGACTCGTATATCCACGTCGCCTTTCTTCAAGCGTGGTTGTGGGAGCATTTCAAAAATCACGCCCCTAACCCGAGAATCTTGTTTCCTAATGCATATGGCGGTTCTAGGATACTCCGTTGGTTGAGAGGCGTCAAGACCTGCCGCAAAGCTCATTGATTTTCTTGAAAACTCGCACATGCGGCAGCTTTCGGCCTCGGGCCCCAGGCCCATGCCTCCTGATTCAACAGGACACTTTTGCTTCCGCACTCAGAAGCATATTGCATTCATTGTGGTAATATGAGCATTCGAGAAACGTGTTCTTGCGAAGTTTGCACATATCTGGGGTACGTACCATCTTTTCGCAGGATCTTGTGGAGTAGTCTCTTACAACGTGTGAGATGCTCAATTTATGAGTTTGACAAGGAAGTCACATTCCGTAAGCTAACTGACATCTCCAGATCAATCGTTACCCGTTATTCTTGATTACAACGTCTTTTCACCGGATAAAAGTCTTCCCTTCTTGCTCCTTAACGAAAACCTGTTGACTCCTAAATATAATATCTTCTGTGAAAGTTTGAGTTCCCCGCCATTCATCGGTTCGTGCAGGATGTTTAGGACAAATCCGTGTGGTAAACCTTCCTCCTGCAGTTTCTAGCAAGTATAAATTGTTGAAAAGAGCTTCCAGCAGACAAGCAAAAATCCTCTAGCTTGGATGCAGAAAGTCTCCAGAAAAAGGAGCAAAGGTCAAAAAATCGTGCAGGTGGCTTCCAATTGGATTCGACAGCTCTTGTGACTTTCAGTTCTTTCAACACGCAGGTGTGTATGATTCCCTCACTGACTTGGCTGAATAAGTTTTCCATTTCGCAACTGACTCCTCTCTCTCTGTTTTTTTTTTTTGACTCAGGGGCTTGGTAACTCAAATATCTTTGCCAGACTTACCCACGGCCAAAAAACGGCGCCTCTTGAGAAAGGAGGCAACGAGACTGAATCTCTTGAAGAAGAATCCGAAGAGGAAGAAAGCTCGAGATCCGGTGATGAGATGAGTACTTCTGAATATAACAGCGAGTCTTCTTCCTATGGACCCATGAATGAGTCTGTGAGTTTTCCACACTTTTCTCTTGGATTATTTATTTATACCGGATAAATGATTAATTGGTGATATTTACAGGAAGAGGCTGCTTCCGAAAATAACTCTGAGATGGAGATCCACGTCAATGAAGGTGTAACAGTGTCTCCAATCATGGAAACCGTACCTGTTAGCAACCCGGAGATGTAAATTCATCGTCGTGAAGACGCTGTTGTGCTTCAGATGATGGAAAACGCCCCCACGACTGCGGGCGCGATTATAGCCAAAGAATCCTTGCTAGTCGCGGAATCGATTGCAGGCGCCACTTTCGACCCTCCATTCTTGATTCCTCATGAAGATCACGTGTTGATTGGAGGCTTCAGTGTACCGGATAAGCATGAGGAGTTGTATACCAGAATATGGGAGAGATATGGACACATCGCAACAGTCAAGAAGATCACTAACCGGTTCGCGTTGGTTAAGCGGTTGGAAGAAATATTATCTTCAATTCGTGATATGTGCAAGGTGACTGTTCACACCGTTTCTGGAGATATAATCTCAAACTGGGAGTTCTACCGGGATATGTGTGTAAACTTTGAGTTTAATGCTTCCTGGTTCTGTGAGGGATTTTCCGAGATTCAAAGGCTGCAGGCTGAAGTGGTTGATGGTCCTTCCGCGGATTTAATTAATCAACAGGAGGTAGAAGTCTAGAAGTTGTCCCAGGAATTGAAGCTAAAGCAGGCAGCTCTTCAAAGTATGAAGGACATTTTCTCCAAGAAGAACGAGCCGTTGTTAGGCAACTTTCCTTGAATACTTTTATTTTCTGAACTTCTTCTCTTAGGTTTTTTTTTGAAAGGCAAAAGAAACGCCTAGTTTATGAGTATGGTTTTATGGTTTTTGGATTGATAGATGATTGCTTTTATAAGATTTTTGGATTATTTTTTGGGGTAATGGCTTTTTGATCAATTGATATGTCAAAATCTGAATTACGAATGTAAGTAGAAAAATCATTCAGGACCGTGAACGTTGCATGAGAAAGGAGGAGATATGAAATCTTGGGATAATTGGGTCATCGGCTTCCATGATAAATGTGAAAATCCAAACAATAAGTCGTGTAAACATCATCTGGCAAACTTACTCGCTTTAGTATTTTTCACCAGAACTGAGTCTCCAGGTAGTAAATCTGAGTCTTTACGTAACGCCCTTCTTGACACAAGAAGTCCCCGGTCGTTCTTTATTGTCGGTGGAACATCTTTATGTTGATCTGTAGTAAGATGGAGAATCTCTAGTCCCAGACGCAATTCTCTTGAAACCCCTCTTTTCTTGGACGATGCGCTTCAAAGTATGGCATTCGCTGGTAGTATGATGGGAACGAGAGTTGAATTCGTAACCGAGAGATTAAACTCCCACTGTGGTCGCCAATTTTTTGTGGGTGAAAACCGTTTCTGCTGATTTTGGTAATTTAGGGTGTGTGTGAGTGAGAAACGACCTAAACCCCTAAACAATGTACCGCACGGAGTCCTTTGATTCGAGAGATCAATCTATACAATCCTGTCCTAAACCAAGTAATGGTCGTTCCATGCTTGCTTCTGGTCACAAAGTGAAGGAGAAGGGTTGGTCTTAGGGAGGGTTAAGAAAGTGTTGAGACCAGCATGTTGATCCTAGAAGTGTGGGCGTTTTGTGACTTGTATCGAAATTTGAAATCGGCTAGCCGGATGAAAAGCTGTCAGATGATTTCATGATGTTGTATTGTTCTCCTGGCCAAAACTTGCTGTTTGGTGGAAATAGGTGAGATCTATTTATACAAGTCATAGTGAAACGTACCCATGGTCTCAGGAAGTGGAAACGATTGAGTGAGTGTAAGAAAAGAGTAACATGTAAATTGTCAGACGTTATGCTTCCATGATGAGGGAAGTGAATTCGTGTAACCTCCAGTCATTACGCTTCCATGATGAAGGAAATGAATTGTTTACACTGTTACTTTTCACCACCACTAATTATCCCACTTCATGACACTTTCTTTTAATCTAGCGCATTACACGCCGCATGTATAAACCGCGAGACCAATACCCCGATGAGCATCCCCCGAGTTTATGACATATTTTGATGTCTCGAGTGTTTTCGTGGAAAACATGTAGCACTTTGCTACGTGTGGCAAGTTAAAAATCGAGAGGTTTGCCACAGGTAAATATCATGTGATGCTAGGCTCGTTTTGGCTAGTCGCTTTAAAGATTATTATCGAGCTTACGGTTTGGTGGAGAACTTCGATGGCCAAGATCGCATCTTATGAATAAGGGTAGCCGTTGATTGTGGCTACCTTGTGTTGGCGCCTGATAAATGGCCGCGCAGCATTCCAAACATGACTTGTGCATGCCAGTGGCACGATGGTGCAAGTGGCGCCTGGCGTATCCATGGTCGTTGGGTTTAGGCGGTTGGTCGCCTAAAAGTTGCCACAAGTCCATCAGTTCGGTAGTGAACTTGGATGGCTGAGATTGCATCTCATGAAGAATGATGGCCATTGATTATGGCCACATCTTGTTGTATAGCGAAGTGGCGTCGACCACATGCTAATGGCATGCCGGTGGCGTAGACATGGCATAGTGGCATGCCAATGGCATAGCCGTGGCATAATGGTATGTCGGTGAAGTTGCGGTATGGCCAAAGCTAAAATTGGCTCCGTGGCCAAAGTAAGGGTTTGCGCGTCGTGGAACAATTAGGGCTTGGCGTGACCAAGGCTTGGTTTTTGGCGCCGTGGAAGAATTAGGTCTTTGCGTGGCCAAGGCTTGGTTTTGCACCGTGGAGTCGGACCCACATATGGCGTGGAAACATTGGACTGTTTCCACGCCCAATCCCTTTGCTCTCGTGGGAAACGTTATTTGGCTTTGGTAAGCAATTTGCCCAAATTAGGGTTTGCATGTCGAAACCCTAATTAGTGCGGTGGCATGCGAGGCCCGATGGCACGACTTTTTTTAAAATGACGCCATGGCTATGCCAAAGGAACTATGTGAGGCGAGTGTGGAAACGCCACGGGAGTAGGAATTGCCGTGGGTGGATATTTATGACGAGTTGCCATGAAGTGGCATGTTTTCGCGGTAGCATGTTGCGAAGTTGCCACGGTAGAGTGGCATGTTGGCATGCCGACCAATATGTTGTTGTGGTAGGGCGTGTTTGGCCTTTAATGTATGGTGGCAAGTTCAGAAGCAACTTGATTGGCCCAAAAAGGGGTAGGCCAAACAAAAGGCCCGACCACACCAGGGAGTGTGGAGGCTTTGGCGTGTTCCGATTGGTCGATTAGAAGGGGGTAGGAAGCATGAGCCCACCGGCCACAACTTGTGTACGTGTGGCGAGTTTAAAGCGACCAGATTGGTCGAGAGAAATAGGTTCGGGGCGTGGCCAATGGCGCTAGCGGCCTTGGGCATGGCCACGCCTCTTTTGCTGCTGCGACTCCTTGTTTTTCCTTTTTCTGAGCGAGGTTCTACACCTGCTAATCCATGGAGGATTTATTACTTAGTTTTCTTAGGCCTAATTTTGACAAGCAAGAGCTGGTATATTGCGCGAGGCGCGAAACCCTAACTTCTGCAAGTTAGTCAGGACGATTGAATGAATTCTATATGTCGACACAAAGCTCTTTTAAGTTCGTTGCCATAGAGCAGCATGCTTTTCTGATTGAATACCTTATGCAAAGATCTTATTCTTGATATTTGGAGATTCGTGCTACTTTTGTGGGGTGAACACAAATGCGTCATGTTATATCAACATTAAGAGTTCAGCCCAGGAGAACATAGCATAAAAGGCATTCATAGGAACTTATATTAAATGAATATACGTGAGGCGCCGAAATTACGTAACATCCGGGATTTCCATCTGGATAAATTTCATGTAAGTATATTGAGCGGCTCAATAAATATGCCGGTGGAGAGGTTAGCACATCGTGGCTCTATTTCCCACAGAAAGTGACGTCACATCGAGATGCAAGGTTTACGATTTTAACCCTAATCTAAAACCACCATCAACACCTCCACACTTTCACCTTCCTGAGATACGAGAAGACCAAGACCAAGCGGTAGAAGTAGAGTAAGAGGCTCCCCAAGTTCAGCCTCATTACGATCCATCAAGGCAAGAACATTGGATCGAGAAACAAAAACGTTACACTAACCAACGAAGACCAAGCCCAATTAGATTGCGCAAATGCAATCACACATCCAATGGGACAATGACGCATTTGAATCACCGAGAATCACACAAATTTAGTTAGCATTTATAAATTGATCAAAACTTTTACTAGATTTTCCTTCTTTTCCTATTTTTTTCCCATGTGGTTTTCTTGAAAAGGTTTTAACAAGGCAACATCTCACTGACATGGAATTTTCATTCAAAATGTTGATATTTTGATCTTTTCTCTTCGCCCAAGTTTTTCCATTGGGTTTTCTTGGCAAGATTTTAATTAGGAAATTGACACAAACCGTGGTCATCTAAGGTTTTATAAATACAATAATTAGTGGATGCCCACATTTGATTAGACCAAATCAACATAACCATCTTTTATGAATTTGGATGTCCTTTTGAACCACTAAGGTTTAATCACAAATATGTTTTTTATTCATGGTAATGTATTCGTGTCTTGGAACTTTATTGAAGAAACTACATCAACTACTTTTAAAAATCATCCCCAAGAAGTTAGCAATCCGTGAGATAGTTCCTCAATGTGTTTAAAAAGCACTAAGACTCGAGAACACTATTATTGGAAGACAGACGCGTATGAAACATTGAAGAAGACTATATCAACTAGCTGACATCTTCACAAAAGCATTGCTATCTCTAGCATTCAACAAACTTGTTCATCCAAATTGGAAAATCTCTACTCAAAAATTTGCAAACCAATATATGATTGAAACAATTATTAGGGGGTAGGCCCATAATCAAAGTGCACTTCCTATCCTTATTGTGTTCCTTAATGTGTTGGTTTTTGCTTGTCCAAAACTATTTTAATCCTTTACATGCTCACATAATTTCAGGTTTTTCTCTTTTGTGTTTTCCTCGATATTGTAATGACTTAGACACAATTTTCATTAGGGGTAGTGTTATAAACTTAAGTCTATTAGATGAGTAAGATTCCCTGTGTATAAGGTATTAAGTCTTCTGTCGCTACAAACATGAGCTTAAAACTACTCCCTCCGTTCCACTTTAGATGATGTTTTTGGAGTTTTCACGCAGATTAAGAAATGGGAGAGATATGAAGATTTTCCATCTATACCCTTTAAGAAAAGTCTTCAAACATTAATTGCTATTAGTGCATTTAAAAATAAACAAGATAAAATGTAAGGGTGTTATTGGCGTTTTGTGGAAAATATGAAAACTTTCAAGTGATACCCGGAACAAAAATTTAACCCTAAAACATCATCTAAAATGGAACAAAGTATTTAATTAAGAACGCATGAATAAAATACCCTCTTCTTATTTCCTATGCTCTTGTCTCTTCTTTATTGCATAGCAAAATGAATAATATTTACTAGTTAACTTTATAGTAAGACATGAACTGAATTCCTAATGTTCTACCTAATGTGAATTTTATTGAATTGAAAAGACATATAAAACTCTATGTATGACGTGCATTATATTTGCTCCTTATCTTGGGATTATTGATGCTTAATATGTTAGCCTACACTAATAACCCCCCCCAAAATAAAATAAAATAAAATAAATAAAAATAAAGCCTTCTCTTAAATATAGCCCACACTTTTTATTAACCATAGCCCATCTGACTTTGGCCAATTTGATTTTACTAATTCAAAGTTTGACATTTTTTATTATTATTCATAGCCCATAAACTAGGCTAGCAACTCGGTGAATAGCGAGAGGATGAGTTAAAATCAGTGACTCAGTGAATTGATGAAAAACGTTTTAAGGTTTTTTTTTCTTCTTTCTTTCAACGAGAGTTTATAAAGGAATTTATGTTGTGTCAAGGTTCATTCTTGATATTCTTGGTTGCCTACCTTCTGAATTTTGCAGTTTGCAGCAAATATATTTCTTTCAGGATTTAAGTTTTTTACTGGATCTGATCCTTCTGGTATTATACATGAATGCTCCCAAATTAATCAACATATGATTCTTCATGACATTGGATTGAATCTTGGTATATAATGTATTGGTGACTACCATACATTTTGTTTTAGTGGCGCCAATTAATCAACGTAGAAGTTTCAAATATTTTTAAGAGACTTACGAGAATTTCGTTCATCTTGACAAATCATGGCTATAAAAGACCCCATGAGATATCTGTAGACTTCAAAGAAAAGTATGGGAATCAGTAGATATGAGCAATTCACTTGATGATGTGGATGTGGAATCTAATTGGCATGAAGTTGATGTTAGATACTTGAAACATGCAAACGTCAGCACGTCATCGTTGTTTGGTTTAATGAATTTGAGAGAATTTTTCCAGAATTTGCATTACCGATTTTGTTAAAATAATTCAAGTTGAGAAGAAAGAAGATGGTCTTCCCCTGAACTTGGTCCACAATAAAATCCATATTTCTCCTGGTTTAGTACTTAAAAGTAATAGATTGATACATTTCAAAACCGAATGAGGATGGGATACCATTTGAGTCGCCATTCATTAAGAGCATTCACGGTATTCAGTGGGTTGTATCGAGTGCAGATCAACAGCTTCACTATCCTAAAGAATTATTCATCTCCAAGAGCCTCCATGACAAAAAAAAAAAATAAAAAAAACTGACATGTTGATTCACAATGGATATGGTGGTTGTGAATTCAATGAATTCACGTCCACCGAGCCTCCACGAAAAAATAATTACCCCCGACATGATAACGCGAAGAATCTATTGGTTTTAGTTCACGGCTACAAGAGCCTTCGTGGAAAAAAAATTGACACGTTGATTCGCAATGGCTCTGGCGGTTGTGAATTTAATGAATTCACGTCCACCAGAGCCTCCGTGAAAAAATAATTACCCCGACATGTTGATTGACAATGGTTTTGGTGGTCGTGGAATTCAATGAATTCATGTCCACTTAAGCCTTCATGAACAAAAACAAATCGACATGTAACTCATATCCTCCCAAGGTTTTTCGGTATTGGAATTAATGAGTTTGGATATGTTAGACAAAATATAACGTACTTATGTTTAAGTGGCTTCAAGTATTACTGATGAATCCGTCTATACTAAGTAAATATTTGTATGCATATGTTTAGAATTTAGCAGACAACTCTCCCTACAAATTAAATGCACGGTTCAATCTCCAAATTTTGCGAAGTTGATTTGATTCTTTCTCCCTTAGTTCTTTCCATGATGATTTGAATAAGCGATTTTTTTCATTAAATTTTGAAAATAAAATTTTAGGGTTTATTTAGAGCTTGTGGTCGGCATGTTTAGAAGAAGGAGGTTTGTTAAAATTGTTTTAAGAATTTGGTTTTAATAACTAAATCAACTTAGTTGGAACGGTTAATAGACAACTCAACTCACTCGCCTCTAACTAGCTACCGATTTCTACTATCTCGGTTTGGGCTATGATATGGGCTATGTTAATAAATTGAAAAATATCGTAGGCTATGGTTAAAATGGGTCATAGTTAATAAAACTGTGGGATATATGTAAGAGAAGCAAAAAAATAAAATAAAATGGTGTTAGTCTACAAGATAGTTTTTCTTTCTTTTGCTACCCTGGGCTGGAACCTAGGTTTCCAGGCTTCAGATCCGGGCATGCACAAGGGAGGCAGTGTGGGAGATGACTTCTCATTTTCTTCCTTCATCTCAGGTTTCAAGAGAAATTATACTGATCTATGGTACTTGAACAAAAACGTAAGGTACGTCTCCTGTTCAGCGTAATCTTTAAGATTTCTCATTAAGGAGCCATAGATTGAAGTTGAACAATGAAAACGTTTGTGTGATGTTGATTCGAATTATATTTGTCTGGCTTGGACCGGACGAGTCAGATTGTCTGATTCAGTATCTTTAAACGTAAGGTACGTCTCCTAGTACGTCTCCTGGTTCAGTATATTCGAATTATATTCAACTATGTTCATACAAATGTATTTTTCTCTTTGTTGTCTTATTAAGCAAATGGATATGTTGGAAGATCTCGAAGTCTTGAATGCACAACAAAATATCCTAGAGTCAGTGAAAACCATATAGTGAACTCATCACATTCGACTTCAATATAATCCGATTGTGCTAGTTATCCTCATTACGGATCAATATGCCAAATCACTACCTTTGCATAAAGAGTTTTGTAACACCACATTAAATCATCTTAATACGAGATAGGTTCATAGAAAGTAATAAAACTCGAGCTTGTGATAATAGAAAAAATCGAGAGATTTTAAACTAGTACTTAAAAACCTAATGATTCATGTATAAATTTGAAGAAAAAAAAATGAGCATCTCCAAAACTAATCCTAATACTAGCAAATTCACGTAGAAATTTGAAGAAAAAAAAAGAGCATCTCTGAAACTAGTACTTGAACTAATTACAAATGCATGTAGTAGAGTAAAATATAGATTTAGAACTTCAAATTTAGTTTCTCCAAAGATAAATAAATAATCAGAGACACAAAAGCGAATCAAAGAGACAAAGATACTAACTAAATGTCGAGAAGAAGAAGGTATAGATTGTTGTAAAAGAAGAAGTGCAAATTGCTGTAAAAGAACCCTGAACAAAACCCCTCCTAGACTGCTCCAAATGAACTTCAAAATTATTCACCCACAAAAAGAAAAAAGAAAGTATGATGAGAGACCGAAGAGTCTTTTTTTTCAAACTTAAATTCTTTTGGACTACCATTCTCTACACAACAATAATTTCAATAATGCTACCGGCAATATGCAACTTTTACATCATAAACAGCTTTCTCTTTAACTACTATTGCTTTTTTCAAATGAAGTGCTAGTTTTTACTCAGGGATGATAATCACTTTTATGGACTTTGTTGGTTTCCCACCTATTAGCTAATTCTATCTTATATCTCCTAATTACACTTATTAAATGCGACTTCAAATTACCATAATCATAATGTCAAATTAACATAATCATAGGCCTTGTTGGGTAAAATTTATGATTATAGATAATCATAAATTGATAAATGATTTTGATATAATCATTTTCCAAATAAATTTTCCAAACACATTTTTTCAAATAATTGATTCTCTTAAATGATGATTTCAAAAACGAGAGGAAAGAACAATGATTAAGGATTTTTTTTTTAGTCATGTGTTGTCTTTTTGTCTATTTTCATTAAATTGACTCAAAATTTTATTTCTTGATTTTTCAAATGGATTTTAAAATTCAAAAAAAAAAAAGTATTTTGGATGAACATATATCGGATCTATCAATTCCAATCGATTTAATGGAGTTTTCAAATAATTTTGACTTAAACTAGTATTAATAGAAAAAAAACCTAGAGATTTTAAACAAGTACTTAAACTGTCAGATTCATGTAGTAGTACTTAAACTAACAGATTCATGCAGAAAATTGAAAGAAAAAAAAAAGAAAGAGCTAGTACTTGAACTAATTACAGATTCATGTAGTAGAATAAAATTTAGATCTATAACTTCAAATTTTAGGTTCTTGAAAGAAAAATAAGTAATCGAGAGACACAAAAATGAATTAAAGAGAGAAAGAGACTAACCAAATGCCAGAAAGTGCAGTTTTGTAAAAAAACCTGAACAAAACTCCTCCTAGACTGCTCCAAAGAACTTCAATTAAAAGAATTCACCCACAGAAGAAAAAAAAACAGACCGGGAGATTCTCTTGGACTAACATTCTCTACATATCATAATTTCTTTCAATAAATGCTAATGTGTTTATGCAGCTTTTTTTCTTCAACCACTACTACTTATTTCAAATGAAGTGCTACTTTCTACTTAGGGATGATAATCAGTTTTATGGACTTTGCTTAATCTGTTTCCCACCTACTATTCTCCCTTATATCTCTAATTACACTTATTAAATCGACTTCAAATTACCATAATCATAATGATTCTCATTTAAGGTAATGTATTATTAAAAGATCTTTTTTTTTCTGGTAAAAATGAATTAATGGGGTGCTTTGATCTTTCTTGAATTGTCATGGTGGACCTGGTGCTGCTAGTTTTTAGAACGAGAGCGATATATACAAGACGGAAGAATTTCCTAAAAGCGGGAAAATATAAAAATCGGACTCCTAACTTCAAAGTGTGGTCCCTCAAGTTGGGGCGTCTCAATTTGCGGGGGTCTACTGAGGGAGATATTGAAAGACATATCATTCATTTTTTATTTTTTTAGTTTTCAAAAAAAAAAAAAAATCCTATACGTATTAAAAGAGAAAAAATACGTGCAATAAAAGATCAAAGAGTTTCAAAAAAAAAAAATCAAAAGAGAAAAAAAGTTACAATTTAACTATGCATTCTCATATCAAGATAACTTTTTTTCTTTTTGACCAAAGTTTGAACATGATTTGGGATATTGTTCATATTAAACATTCTTTGAAAATTTTCTCTGAAACCTCAAGGCAGATGTCTTGCTTAACTGTAATCTCCAATTCCATGTTAGATCTGGCACAATTATCATTTACTCATGGATTCCTCTCTTAATTTCGAAAGTTCCCGATGTATTTCATAAGAAAAAATTCGGCAAATAGTCAACTTTTGCTGCCCGGTTTCACATTCCAGGAGCTTCTTAAATGAGCTTCAAAATATTGTCTATCGTTTAGAAGTGAATATATTAATCCACCCTATGAACTTTCTTATAAGGTTGAATTTACTTGACATAAAGCGGTATGTGAACGAACAATTATACCACAACTTTCGTAATAGTTTGTGAGATCTACTATACAAACTTAGATTATTTCTCTTAAAATAAAATTGTCTAGAAGTTTAGGACACAAAAGCTTCTTATTACCATTAACCTGAGTCCCTTTGTTATCTAATTATTATTTTTCTACATCACCAAGAGGCTAAAAACTACGACATAAGATAACTCCTAGTAATCTAGTTTTAGATTTGCCAAGCAACAACACCTAAGCAAATGATATATTCCACGGAGAGTGGGAAACCCATACCCACTATCTTTAAGGTTGGTGGTATACTAGTATGAAATTTCAACCAAAAATTAAATGAAATTTTCTTTTATTTCTATACCAACAAAAGTAAAATGAGAGGTAAATCATAAATCATAAAAGTAAAATTTTCATTCATCTTTGAAAAAACGGGGGTCTAACAACCACACCCAATATTTCGTTCGGCAATATGAATAGACAAACTCTAATATACTTTCAAGAGAATCAATTAGATAGACAAACTCAATCTAGGGAAAAGTATATCAAAGAGTTTTATATCTCTATCTCTCAATTCAATTTGCAATCAACAAATAGAGATTTGCGACCCCGATTGAATATAAGAGAAATAACTTGAACGGTACCAAATACCAATGTTCATGGATCAATCAATTTCAATCAACAACCAAAGGTTGAATTTACCAATTGATAGATTCAACGCACAACCTGTGATATTTCTATTATATAACAAAATATAATGCGGAAAAGAAATAACACATACAGGAATTTTGTTAACGAGGAAAATGCAAATACGAGAAAAGCCAGGGACCTAGTCCGACTTTGAACACCACCTTTGTATTAAGCGCTCGAGACACTTGTCCCCTGCGAAAAGGCGAGGTACCCAAATATACCTCAATCTAAAACTTTTCCACCTATAAGTCCTTTCTTTGAAAGTGATTGTCTATGGTAGTCGAGAAAATACAACGAATCGGTTCACACTTCGTGTGATGGAGTCTATGGATATGAGATCGAGACAATACAACAACGGAAGTATGATTACTTGATAATAGGTTTGGACTTAACCAAACGCTATAGGATTACTATCAAGTAATTAGGAATTAACGTTTGTGTATTTTACTTCTAAGTATAATAAAAATAATTATAATTGCGGAAATAGAAAAGTAAAAGACACAACAAGATTTTGTTAACCGAGGAAACCGTAAATGCAGAAAAACCCCGGAACCTTGTCCAGAATTAAATACTCTCAGGATTAAGCCACTATAAAAAATCTAAACCAACTTCTTATAGTTGAGACCAATTAACTAAACTTATAGTTCACCTAGTTCCCTCTGTATCTGTGCACCTCCAACTTGCAATAAGTCACGCACTTGGAACAATTTCTTTGGTTCGTATTCCAAATAGTAAAGGAACAACAAATATGTTCAGTAACAACTCTTTTCAAACAACGTGATATGAGTTTGACAAAAGACTCTTCCGTTTATCCTAATAAACTCATTTGTCGGGTTCTTAGATCAATCTATTCAACAACTACCAAAGTAATTGTTTAAACTATGCAATCAATAATAGGATCAGATCAAGATACTAAATAATGATGCCGATCTACACAACTAATCAATCCAATTTATTAATAGATAAACCGATTATAGTTGGATCCCCAGCTGATCAAGTTTTGTGCACACCAAAGATTATGAACTCAAATAAGAAATCTTCTTTGTCTTAACATTTTCTTATATCTTCAATAAACACCTGCACACAAACAACTTGAATCTCTTGTGATCAATCACACAGAACGGAGTCATACATTAACAATGGATTATCACAAGGCGTCTTTAGATCCACAAACAGGTCTAAAGATCCTTGTCGACACTTGATCTAGTTTGAGTGAATCTTATATCGAAAAGAAGATTCTCAAGCATAAACAAACTAGGTGCAATCAAATTTCAACAAGTAGTTAGTCAATCAAATCAATAGAAAACTAATAATACTGCGCAATTATCTAGTTTCCCACGAGCGGTACTTCGTAGAGCTTCTCAATCCCAAATAAGTCTTTAAAACGGCCGGTCGTAAGAGATTTGCTTGATTAAGGTACTTTCCTCTCGAATAGGCGGCTCCACCTGAGTAACAACACAACAAGGTAGTTTTGCTGACCTGAGGATTAGTTTGCAAAGAAATCCAAACTTGATATTTATAGACTAAGGAAGTTTGGACACCAAGGAATTTCCAAAACCGAATATTCTCAAAGATATGCAATAAAAGCCCAAATCGGTTTTCATAATTCCTGGAAATGCTATGTCCAAATATTAACCGAAATCTCAATAGAAAAATCTCCAATTAGTAAATGCACATTACTAATTTTTATTTTCTAAAGATATGCATTTAATTCTTTGGAAATTAAAAGCATATAAAACTAAAAACCTTAATTAAAAGATTCTCAATTTATTTCGATCCGGATTCTCTTTTAGTTATTAAGGAATATCTTTGAACAATAATAGATAAAATTATTGCACATGTTCAAAGTATGTTGGCATCTTTACTTTGTAAATCATTTTTTCATATTTACAATCTTGGAACCAGATTTGCCACACTTCCAAACAAGTTTAGAATTGGTTCATCGATTTCCAAGAACTATGCGATTGATCAAATATCAAATCAACAATCATTGGTTCAACGGTTCTACCAAAAACAAGTTTCGGTCTACTCCATGTGGCTACTAGGATCGGTCACAATAGTTTCCCTAACTTTGTTAACTAAGTACCAGGATCGGTTACCACAATATCATGGTGAAAAGACGAGGGTACCCAAATATACCCCTGTTTAAGGGTGAAAAATGTTTCTGCTGATTTTGGTAATTTAGAGTGTATGTGGGTGAGAAACGAATCTAGCTAAACCCTAAATAATGTACCTCACGGAGTAATTTTGATTCGAGTGATCAATCTGACAATCTGTCCTAAACCAAGAAATGGCGGTTCCCGAGGGCTTGCTTCGGTCACAAAGTGAAGGAGAAGGGTTGGTCTTGAGGAGGGAAGCGAAGAAAGTGTGGAGACTAGAATGGTTGATTACGGAAGTGTTGGCGTTTTGTGACTTGTATCGAGAAAGTTGCAATCAGCTAGTTGAATGAAAAAGCTATCGGATGATTTCTCGGATTTTGTATTGTTCTCTGACCAAAACTTGTTGTTTGGTGAAATAGGTGAGACATATTTATACAAGTCATAGTGAAACGTACCCTGGTCTCGTAGAAAGTGGAAACAATTGAGTGGTGGAAGAAAAGAGTAACGTATAAGCATTTGGAGCGTTATGCTTCCATGATGAGGAAGTGAATTCTATAACAGCGGTCATTACGCTTAGTTATGAAGGAAATGAATTGGTTACACCGTTACTTTTCACCACCACTAATTACCCCACTTCATGACACTTTCTTGTAGCAGGGCGCATTGCCTGGGAAATTTGTAAACATGAGACCAATACACGATGAGCATCCCCGGTTTATGACATATTTTGATGTCTCAAGTGTTTTCGTGGAAAACATGTAGCACTTTACTACGTGTGGCAAGTTAAAATCGAGAGGCTTGCATGAGGTAAATAGCATGTAATGCTAGGCTCATTTGGCTAGTCGCCTAAAACTTTCGCTTGACTTACTCTAGGTTTGGTAGCGAACCGATGGCGAGATCGCATCTTATGAATAAGGGTAGTCGTTGATTGTGGCTACCTTGTGTTGGCACGACAATGGCGCTTGATGGCATTGTGACATGACTTGCGCATTCCAAAGGCACGATGGTGCAAGTGGCGCTGGCGTAGCCATGGTGCCGTTGGGTTTATGCGATTGGTCGCCTAAGAGTTGCCACAAGTCCACGATTCGATATCGAACTTGGATGCTGAATTGCATCTCATGAAGAAGGATGTCCATTGATTATGGCCATATATTGTTGTATAGCGAAGTGGCGTCAGCCACACGCTAATGGCATGCCAGTGGAGTAGCCATGGCGGCATGCCAATGGCGTAGCCGTGGCATAGCGGTATGCCGGTGATGTTGCGGTATGGACAAAGATATAAATTGGCTCTGTGGCCAAAGTTAGAGGATTTGGCGTCGTGGAATAATTCGTCGTGGAAGAATTAGTAGTGGAAGAATTAGGGATTGGCGTGGACAAGGTGTCGTGGGAAGAATTTTCCATGGAAGAATTCGCCGTGGAATAATTAGGGATTTGCATGGCCAAGGTGTAGTGGAAGAATTATGGCTTGGTTTTGGCGCCGTGGAAGAATTAGGGCTTGGCGTGGCCAAGGCTTGGTTTTGGCGCCGTGGAGTCGGACCCGCATGTGGCGTGGCAACATTGGCCTGTTGCCCGCAATCCCTTTGCTACGGGAAACATTATTTGGCTTTGGTAGCAATTTTCCCAAATTAGGGTTTGGCATGTCGAAACCCTAATTAGTGCATGTGGCATGCGGCTGCGGCATGGCGCTACTTTTGTGCAAATGGCGCCATGGCTATGCCAAAGGAACTATGGCAAGGCCATAGTGTGGAAACGGCCACAGGAGTAGGAATTGCGAGTGGTGGCTATTTATGACAGTTTGCCACAAAGTGGCATGTTTGCGAGGTAGCATGTTGCGAAGTTGCCTCGGTGGAGTGGCATGTTGGCATGCTACCGCAATAGAGTGACATGTTGGCATGCTGACCAATATTTTGTTGTGGTAGGGCGTGTTTGGCCTTTAATGTATGGTGGCGGTTGGCCCAAAAATGGGGCTGAAGCCAAACATAAGGCCGACTATACTACAGTGAGAATGTGGCGAGTTTAAAGCGATCCGATTGGTCGAGAAAATGGGGTCGGGCGTGGCCAATGGCGCTAAGCGTCCAGGCATGGCCACGCCTTTTTGCTGCTGCGGCTCCCTTTTTCCTTATTCCGAGGCGAGGTTACGCACTTTGCTAATCCATGGCGGATTAATTACTTAGTTTGCTTAGGCTTAATTTTGACAAGCAAGGTGCGGTATATTGTGTGAGTCGCGAAACCTAATTTTGCAAGTTAGTCAGGACGATTGACTGAATTCTATGTGTCGACACAGAGCTCTTTTAAGTTCGTTTCTAGAGAGAAGCATGCTTTTGTGATTGAATACCTTATGCAAATATCTTATTCTTGATACTTGGAGATTCATGCTACTTTTTGCTGAGAGTGAACACAAATCGTCATGCCATATCAACATTAAGAGTTCAGTAGGAGAACATAACATAGAAGGCATTGAGAGGAAGTTATATTAAATGAATATAAGCGAATAGAAATTAGTAGAAAAACTGGTATTCGCCAGTCTGGATAAATTTCATGTAAGTATATTGAGCGGCTCAATAAATATGCCAGTGGAGAGGTTAGCACACGTGGCTATGTTTCCTTGCAGAGTGACGTCACATCAGATGCAATGTTTTACATTTTAACGCCAAGCTAAAAACCACCATCAACATTAAGTCCCCTGCTTAGCTCGGAACAATGGAATTGTTGCGGGGTAAGCATGAGATGGTGACAGATGAGGATAAGATCGAAACAACAAGTCATTAGAAGATTGTCAGGGAGATTTTTCTAACCTTTGTCAGGAGGCACGAAGAATCTGCGATCCTTGCATCGGCGGTTTCACATAAATTTGGTTTGGCCTTGGGGTGCTGGCCTCAGCACTGCAACTTTGGCTACTAATTGGCAGAGGTGGTACTGCAACTTGGTCCGCGAAGCGGCGAATGTTGCTAGCCGTCTAGGTTGAGGAATGCATGGAGATGGCGCTGTCTTGAACGGCCAAGATGGCGCTGCTTTGAATGGCTACAGAAAGGTGGATGGCGTGGCTAGCTAGTTGGAAGGGCCGATGGAGAGGCTAGCTTGGAAAGGCCGATGGCGAGGCTAGGATTCACTACGGTTTACAAAAGAAAAGTTAATTTGGGTAGGATTCATTCAAAGGATGTGTTAATGAATATTGTACATGAAGTGTTTGATGATATGTATCTAGGAATGGGAGAAATTTTTGAAGAATATTATTGGAAACTTGTAAGTCTCCATAACCAACAAAGGATTCTACCTAATGATTGTGATGATGTAAGTAAACTAGATGTATCAATTTTGGTTTGTGTATGTGAGTATAAAAAAAGTGCCCACAAGGTGTTTGATAAAATGTCTCCACCAAAATTTGATAGTTATTTGAGTCGTGAGGAAAATGAAATAGTGGGTGTTCTTCCAATCTATCAAGATGGCATGAATGTGGATCAAATATTTGATTATTTTACTATCATGGACCAAGTGCTATCACGTAAGAATCAAGAGAAAGAAGAATACAATCCTTTGTGTTCAATTTTTGATGAGGTAGTTAACGGTAGTGAAGTAAAAGATTTTGGTGTACCAAGGTATGATATTAAATTGGAAAATGCTATGTTAGAAGCATCTCAAGAAAAATTTCTAGTTATGAACCGACTACCGGAAGCAAGCATTCACTCAAGCTACAACAAAATGGGTAGGCAATATATATGAATCCAATTTGGGCTTTCATTGAAGATAAATTTCATGGTTGTAGTCTTCGTGCAAGGTTGAGAGAGATGCTTGGTGTTTCTTTGCTACTTGGGGATGCTCTTAACTATGACCACAAGATGCTACATTTGGTGAGTAACTACAATGGAAGGTGTGGAGGTATAATTGTATTCAAACAAGGAAGAAGTTCAAGCACTAACGGAGAATATGCTTTGGAGAATTCGTGGACGAATTTGTTCAAACAAGGGGAGGATGATGTATTTACAAATGAAAAAAATACTTGGTGTGTCATTATTACTTGGGGATGCTCTCAACGATGACCACAAAGTGCTACATTTGATGAGTAACTACAATGGAAGGTGTAGAGGTAGAATTGTCTTCAAAAGGAAGAAGTTTAAGCACAAATGGAGAATACGCTTTGAAGAATTCGAGGACGAATTTGTTTAAAGAAGGGAGGATGATGTATTGTGGATGTCCCATATCGATATTCAAGCACCATTTTATAGTCCATCCTTAATTACTTTGAATATGCCAAGAATGCCCTTGGTCTTTAGTATAAATTAGAAGAGATAAGGATAAAGGAGTTGAAAGAGTTTTGGAGTTTAGAATATTGTGTGAAGAATGAGAGGTTCTCTTCTTTCAAACCTAATTGTTATCTCTAGGGGGAATTAGATCATCTAATTCTAGAATATCAACTAGATGCCTCTCATAATCTTATAGTTTCCAATTTGATTGGGTAGAAATTGTAAGTTATTTGAGAAGAATCTTCATTATTAGGTTCTTCCTTTATTCAAAGGGTAGAAGAAACTAAATTGGTTCATTATTTATCCTTTTCAAGTTATCAATTTCAATTCATTTCAATTGTAAGCTTCGGCTTCTCATCATCTGACTTGTTACATCAAAAGAGGTGAAATGAATTAGCAAACGGGAACGAAATACGTCTTACTTTCGTGTGATTGCCAATGGGAGAATACAAGCCAACAACTGGGTTCTTAAGATTGTGGTGGGTGACCAAGAAGTCACCGGTCACACTGAAATTCAAAGAGAGGTTGTCAAGTTCAAACCGAGTTATACACTGAAGACCAAATTTGGTGGCCGAAAATCGATAACTTGGAGTTTCCATCTATTTCAGAACTTCAAAAACTTAGCTTGGAGAGTGAGCGCTGAGATTGATTAAGTGCTTCAACATGCCTACAAACAAATCGCCTGGTACACACATGTATCAAAGATATGTTGCCTCTACGTACTCAAGATAGTCAAGATCACCATTCAATCTCAATAACAAAGTAGCAGTTTTTCTAGAATTGGATGTACATGCATGTCTAAAGACAATTAAAGATTGGATTAAGACAACAATACTAAGAGATTGTAGTTTACCAAATAGGTTCCAGAATACATGATAAAAACTGCTAAAACATGAGTTTCTAAAGAGACTCTTTTAAAATAAATACATAGATAAAAGACTAACTCCAATTCTCCTTTCCTCCACTCCACTTGTTACCTTTTGATAACCCATTATAGTTGAAACAAGGTATCACTTACATATACCTGCAAACTACATATAGATTCCTTATAAGAAGGAAGTCTATAAAACAGATAAAGAATCGTACGAAAACCATAAGAATCTTCAATTTTAGAGAAAGACAGGCCCAACATCCAAAGTGGGCCTGGACGACGGCCAAAATCGATAAACCCATTAGAACTACACCAGCCATGATAAACAAATTCACGATGCCATAAGAAAGCTTGAGTTTCCACTTGTTGTCGTCCAAACCTTCTTCAGTTAAACCACGGATGTAACAAAACATGCAAGGAACCACAAATATGCACATGAACAAGATTGACCATATGCAACACAACAAAAACAAACTATTTTCAGAGATTCCTCCGTCCCCATTGCATTTTCCCCAATTGATTGTTTTAAGATAATACCCTATCAAACAGAAACAGATGGGAACAATAGAAAGGGCCGGTGCTCGAAGATCCCCGAAAATGCCAGTCCAATATTTAGCGTCGGAGCTGTCAAATATAAAAGTCCCATCAGTATATCAATTCAAACTCTGGACCATTCGAAACAAGATCCAACTGACTGACAGCATTTCATGATCAGGAGGAGAAGATGTTCTAAATCTCTTAACAACGAAATTAATCATGTCTTAACAGCGAAATCATGTAAAACTATCAAAATATCGGGAAATCAATATTCTCAAAGTCAGTATTCTTAACTAAAGCTGGTAGGTAGTATGACTGTTAATAGGCAGTTGATTTCTGGCATAGGAAGTTCTTTATGTTGCAAAGTGAATGTGGGTATTCAGAAACAACAGTTAGATGCATGCTTGTAAAATGAAGTATGATGCGCGTTATATGTCAAACTTCAGGAAAAGAAATTGGATTGTTATACTATATATTGAGGGTAAGTTGAAGGACTTAACAAATGGCATTGTGCTACAAGTTAAGCAAGCAATATAGGATCGATTTTAAGAGAATATGCAAGGAATTGGCGACACAAACATACATAATGGAGGCAGAAGAATCAAGTTAATGTAACAATGATGATAGCGAGCCATTTACAAAACATAATTAGCAGCATGAGTGGATTTAGAGGATGTTACAGTATAGGCACATTATAATGCTGAAGTAATAATGATATGAAGCTGCTAGCAAAATCGCAGCCGAAAATATCCATCTATATTGCTTCCAGTTCTTAATTTTAGATTATCAGACATGCTACTAAGTTAATTAACCGAACAATACTGCACTCTGTAAGGCAATGAAAAACAGAAGAAGAAAATTCCATAATGTTACTGTTAGCATGAGGAGGATTTATGCCTTGACTAGTATTGATGAAATCTAACTTTTGAACTTGTGCACAATTTTAGGGCCAAAACTGAGGAGGATTTATCTATTGATAAAATCTAACTTAAGGATTGGCTTTGTTGAGATGCTTCCAGACCTATATGCAGGCATACTAAAAGACTAGCATGTGGTGGTGGTGATGAATCATTTGTGTGTTCAGTTTCATTCTCACTTAAACAAAAAACTTGGAAAAACTCTAAAGGATTTATACCTTGACTTGTTGATACCACTATCAGATGATTCTTCTCCATCACGACGAACTGGGATCATCTCCATTCTTGAGCTGGATTTGAGTGACCTATAATCAGCAAACAAACAACTTGAGTGATTAGTAAAGTAAAAATCTAATGAAGGAGATGAAGAAATCAAAAAAAAAAAAAAAAAAAAAAAGTGATGAGGAGATGATTACTACTGGGTATGAGTATGAATCGGTTGAGATGAAAGTTCTTCTTACTACTGGATATGAATATGAATCTGTTGAGATGATTATCTGCTTTTGGGTAAAGAGAACTCTATCAGGTAGTTGAAGAGATCTCTTTTGGGGGAGAAGAAGAGAAGAGATCTCTTTTTTGTTTTTCTTAAAGATCAGTACTGCTTTTGGGGGAGAAGAAGAGAAGAGATCTCTTTTTTTGTTCTTCTTAAAGGCCTGCCTCCCTCCCTCCCTCCTAGGTAGTTGTAGTTGTTGAACTCATTTAATGTAGAGGGTGGGATGGTGTTAGTTCTATTGAGTGCCAAGTGTAGAGTATAGATGCCCCCTTATTTTCTTCTAGTCCATTTGAGGAAAAATGAACAATTAAAGAAGAGATGGAAAGAGAAGAGAGTAGCTAGCCTAGCAGTAATTCTTCTCCCACTTTTCTTTGATCATCATTTTGATGAGAGCTGACACAACTGAATCCTTGATAATTACATTGTTTAATTGTTTAATTATTAATGGTTCTTAATTGTAGTCCAAATATGTGATGAAAATATATACAAACCAACCTTGATACAGGAGAGGGGAGTGGGTTTCATAAGCAGTAGTGCTGAGAGGAGGGTAATGGTAACGACTGTACTCATTTTAGGTTGGACATTCTTTATCATCTCTTTAATTGTTGTTCTTAAAAGCAAGCTTGCCTGCCTCCTTCCTAGGTAGTTGTAGTTGTTGAACTCTACATTTAATGTGGAGGGAGGGAGTGGAGTTAGAAGGTCGTTTTCGCATATATTTTCTTCCTTGCTTCCTACAGAGATTTGGTCTTGGAACCTCAAGTGGTCCTCCTGTCCTGTGTAGCTAGCTAGACATGCATGGTCCAGTTGTTCAGTTGGACTGACCATGACCATAATATGATGATCTAATTAAATCTTCTTCGATCTTTTGCTAATTAATTTAACTTGGTCCGTTTATTGCAAAGAAGACTAGTTTATCAGATTGGCGGACATAATCCTTGCAAGATACTTCCCCGGCCGGCCGTTAGGAATTACTTGACAGTAAAATTCATGAAATAATTTCTTTTTGGGTATTCTAGTTTTACCACTTTCCCCTCTTGCCGTGATGCTGCGGCAGTGTGTGTGCCTGCAAGCACGTCTGGCAAGCGCCAGTTTAGCAAGAGCTCGAAAGCGTCGGGGTGCGCTGGGCATGCGCTGTTCGGTGCCATGCAAGCTTATCCGGAAACGGTCCGGTAGGCGCTCGGACTGTCTTGGAATGGGCGCCGATTTGGTGTGGACGTCGGCTTGGATTGTGGCATGGTGTGGACCATCGGGCTTGCACCTGGCCGCTTGGCGTGGCTTGGACTTGTTCCCTGCGGGGGCCCGCTTGCCCTCTTCCCATACGTACTCAAACAGAAATCCTTCCTTATTCAAATCTCAAAAATGCTGTGTTTATGAAATGGGTTGGCCCCCTTTTACCTCGTATCTTTGTTATCACCATGGTGTTGGCCATAGCGCCAGAGTGGATGGGAAGCATATCCCGCCCATGTATTCCGCCGTTTCTCTTTCAATTTGTTTTATTGTTTTCAGCTTGTAAACCGTAGCCATAGGTATGCCTTTCATAAACTTGTGGAAATACTTCATCGAAGTGTTATTCTTCAAATGTCACCGTAGTAACGTCTGCCATTGTTTGCTGCAATTATTATTGCAAGGTAGGTATGTACTGCAGGTGAATTTTTTTTTTTTTGAAAGGCAAACAAAGCACCTGCTGAGGTTTTTGTCTTCCCGGGATTTCTTGGGTTGATAGGATAAATGTTAGCTTTGAGGATATTGGGATTGTTTTTGGGACAGAATTATTTTTTGATAATATGACTCCATTATGTTTTGGGAAAGGAATATTGCTTTTATGAAAGTGTGCAAGTAGCAATAGGCACAATACTCAAGAGTATAATGGTTTTACTTTAAGAACCTAAAACAGATCGTGACATTCACAATTAAATTTACTCATCTCCTAGGTTTTTCTTGTGAACACGCCCTCCATGTAAAAGGCGGCTTTGCTCGTATACCGCGCGAAGTCCCCAATCGCCATAGCATCTTCGCAGTCTCCGCCGCTGTGTAGTTTTTGCAACTGGTAACTGTCACCGTAGTCAGGCCTGACTGAGGCAAGAGCATCTTCAAGTCCTGTAGTTCTTGTGTAGTTTTTATAACTAGTAATGGGTCAGAGTGAGTAGCTAAGGCCGGATTGAGTCGCTCTCACCATCTTGACAACTGGCCTAAGAACGAGATCGACAGGGCCCGTACATTGTAGCCGAGTAGATCAATCCTCCACAGGGTTTGCACTGTTTGGCGGGTAAAATCGCTCGCCGATTGCACTGTAGTGAGTGAGAAAACCGGTTCAAACTCCTAAACAAAATGTGCTGCACGTGAGCACTTTATAGATTCGAGAGGATCAACCGTACAAGTCCGGGCCTAAACCAAGAAACGGCCTGCCCAGACTTGCTT